>OU015465.1:22620962-23178462 GCA_907164805.1 Brachyptera putata
TTGTGTCTGACAGTTAGATCTTCGAACCCATCAAGTTGGTCTAGCTCTTTCCACTCGCTGCCCTCCAGCAAGTCACCAATTGTCTTGCATTGCACCAACGCCCAAGTCGATATAAATGGTGTTGTCACAGATGGGATGAGCGTCGTAAGCGTCAGCGGGATCTCACGAAGACCGGACGCGGTCGTCGCGTGCGATTTCGGTGTCACTCCTAACATCGCCCACGCTCGCAGCACAGAGTGTAAAAATTCCGAGAGATGTCTCGTTGCCGGCCCACTGATTCGCACACAGAAGAACACCTGCCAGTCCAAGCCTAATCCTCGAAAACTCCGGAGGAAATATCGGGTCATGACGTGGCCAGGATGATCCTCTAGACCGGCGATGAACCGGTGGGCAAACAGGATCCGAAATAGGTTTACTTTGGAAGCAAGATGTACCATGCCCAGGCCGCCAAGATGGAGAGGAGCACAAAGGTCACGCAAGCACGTCCAATGTCTCCTTCCGGCCCATACAAAGTTTGCTAACTGACCCTGTATCCTAGCTAGTAGAGCAGGTGGCGGCGGCGTTATTTGGAAGGTGTACCAGAGGCGTGGAGCTACATACTGGTTCACGATGAGAACACGACCGCGGAGCGACATTGCTGAAGCACGATGCCGCCATCGGCCGATAACCCTCGTGACCGTGTCTTGCAACTTCTCAAAACCATTGGCAGTGACCATGCGAGTGTTTCCCAGCATGACGCCGAGAAACTTCCCACCTTCAGAGGACCATGTAAACTCAAGAGGTCGGTCGTCACGACCAACCCAGATACCTGCCCACAAACCGGTCGATTTGCGGGCATTGAGCCTCGCCCCAGACTGTGACGAATAACATGTGTAAGCTGCGTGCAGCAAGTCGAAATCGTCTTCGTCTTCGACGAATACCGTTACGTCATCAGCGTACGCTGATACAACGAGTTTACGCTCCTCCGCGCAAGGCAATGAGAAACCGTGGAGACGTTTTCGACACAGCCTGAGAAAGGGCTCAATGGTAAGAGTGAAGAGTTGGCCGGACATCGGGCATCCCTGCCTGATCCCTCTTCCGAACCCGAAAGGTGCTGTCAGGTGGGAGCCCACCCTCACGAAACACGTGGCTCCATGATACATGGTCCGGAGAAAATGTATCACGCCATTTCCGAAGCCACCGAGTTCGAGAATATGATAGAGATAGGCATGTTCAACGCGATCGAAAGCACCCTGTTGATCCAGTGATAGAAGGGCGAGGGGCAGACGATCTTTGTTTGCAAAATCCAAGATATCTCTATGTAGGTGAAGGTTGTCAAATATGGTACGACCGGGCACACAATATCCTTGGTCAGGGTGGACTATCGACGCTATAACACTGCTCAGACGAGTGGCAAAGGCTCGAGCTAGTATTTTGTAGTCTGTGGTCAGCAGCGAGATAGGTCTCCAGTTCGCGATATCAAGACGATCTCCCGACTTGGGAATTAGCGTGAGTACCGACTTCTGAGCGGATCCGGGTAGCTCTCCGTTATCAAGAGCGTACCCGTAGACTTCGCAGTAGAAGTGGCACACCTTATTCCAGAAGTGAATGTAGAACTCCGGCGTGAGACCATCTATGCCTGGTGCTTTGCCCTTGTTGAGCTGGCACAAAGCTGCCCACAGCTCCGGGCTAGTCAGAGGCTCGTCAAGGCGTTCACGATCACAGCTAGATAATGTTGGTGGCGACTCGTACAGAGGGGAATCGACCTCTATCTCTGTGGCATCATCGGAGTTTTCCGAGTACACTTGTTGAAAATGCCTCCTAGCGGCCGTGCAGAGCGACGGACCGTCGGAGACAATTTTCCCATCCAAACGTAGCTGGGCAAGTGGCTTAAAAGCTGCGGCTGCGTCTCGTGCCAACAGAGAACTAGCTGGTCTGTCTGTCATCAGCAGGTGATCGTGATGAGCTTTGGCCAAGATGGTCTCGCTGCGACGTGAGTACGCATCGCGCACTTCGGCGTTAGCTCGGGTAAGATCCGACAAGTCGTGTTGTCCCAAAGCGGGGTTGGAAACGATCGTGTCCACGCGGTGTTCCAGACGGCGAAAACTCGCATCTAAAGCTTGCTGGCGAAAACGGACAAAACGTTTCGATGACGTCCGAACTTCCCCTTTAAGGGCGTCCCACCACATCAATGGGGATGCGTACTGCGTCTTCCGTTCCCCGAAATACTCAAACACTTCGTGCATGCACGCGGTGAAATCGGGGTCAGTTAATAACGTATTGTCGAATCGCCAATACGGGGAGGATTCTTTGGCTACACCTGTCGACAATGTCGTGAGTAATGCAAGGTGATCCGAGAACGAGGGCAAGACTCGGACGCTAGCCACCTTTGTCGTGAGCTGCGGGGATGCGTAGAACCTATCTATGCGAGACCCCGAGAAACGTGGTGCATTACCCACGTACGTGAATCCTGGACTGGTGGGATAAAAATCCCTCCACACGTCTGTTAGATCGTTATCCTGTACCACTCTTCTGAGATGACTCACAAGTCTAGGATACCGCTCGTTGCCCCCACCATGCCGATCAATAGCGGGGTTCAACGTCAAGTTGAAGTCCCCGCCAATCAGGAAATGACTGTCATCAACGGCGGCACCTGTTCCGACTTGGACCAGGAGAGCTTCCAGTGCGTTGAGTACGTTGCGTGCGGCTTCCATTTGGTGAGGCACATACGCGCACACAAATCTAACAGAACGTAACGATGGTGGTATGTCAACGAGTACCTCCTGTAGGTAGCCAGGGACAAGAACAGAGTGAGTCCGGAAGACCAATGGCGAGTTCTTTCTCAAGCCAATCATGGTACCGGAGCACATCTGAACAGGTGCATTATAATAAAAAACATAATTACACCTCAGAAACGGAAACGGAGTTTCAGTTGTGTTGCTTTCCTGCAGGAGAACTACCTCAGGATAATGCCGATCCAGGAATGTTGACAGCTGCAGCCACTTGTGCTCGCTCCGAACGCTCTTCACATTGAGAGTCAGAACGGAGACGTTACCCGTATTGTTATTCATCATTACTATCATGCGATCATCTCACTGGTTATACTCTCTTGTGAGAGAGAGCGAGCCAGAGAGATGTTGTCGGCATTGCCATCAACAATAAATTTGGCCAAACCCTTGGCCAAGTTCGTACACAACCTACGCACTCGTTCTCGGATGGCTCTGTCCTCCGTAAGCGCAGGCTTAATAGAGGACAACATCTCGATGAGACGAGCCACATCTCCCGTATATCGAAGTGCGACGATAAATGGTTTGTCATGGCTCTTCACGTCAGATAGAAACTGTAGAAAAGCAGCAGTAGTCAACACGTTGACCGCTGCTCCACTTTCCAGTATCTCTAAAGCGGCTACTGGCAACACCTGCTGGTTTGCTAGACCAAAAGTTGAAACTTTCGTCTTCGCGCGCTTAGAGGGAGGTTCGACTCTCAGCTTCTCGACATCGGCCACAACTTTCTTCACGCTTTGAACAGCGTCGGTTATCTCATCATCCATGTTGACCCCACCGGAGAGCTCTCCTGTTATCGGGTCAAGAAGTGATGACGAGGCCGACTTGCCTGCTGCAAGCGGAATGAGATGTGTCTCAGAGGTGGCGATAGACGCACTCTCACTGGATGATGAAGCAGGAGCTTTCCTTTTTGTGTTGTCGGGCGTACCGGCAACCTCAGCTGTGGTCTCATCCGGTGCCTGACTTTTGGGACAATTTCGGGCAATGTGGCCAGGTTGCCTACACTTAAAGCACTGAAGGTCGTCGAATGACAGGAATATTCGATGCTGCTCGTTATTATAGTTCACGAGGATCGAGTCAGGGAAAACTCGCCCTTCAGGCCGCACGACATACACTTGTCGCCGGAAACTCCGAATGTGAGAGAATTCTCCACCTTTGGCACCGATGTTGATGGTGTTAATCGGCGAGACGAGTTTAACACAGGTCGAAAGTACAGCTTCGATGACTTCATGGGGGATGCTAGGACATACGTTTGACAACACTAAACGTTCGGCCCGAGTCACCATGCGGCGAGCAGGCAAAAACTGATCGCCGATTGCAATACCTCCATGAGTCAACATGAAGTTATCTACGGCTTCGAGAGAATTCAAATAAAAACAAACTCGTCCCATTGACATACGAGAGGCATCTGTGATGGTCTTGGCACCGACCAGGTCAGCAACTGCACGAATGTACTGTATAATCTGTACACCGTCGACAGCCTGAACCAGGAAAGCCTGTTCCTTTCCTGGGAACTGGTTAGTACACGCAGTCTTTGCTGCCGACTGCTGGTATCCCCACTGCTGTTGAGGTTTTGCCGTCACTTGGCTTGAAGCCGTGGTCAAAACCTCCTCAACTGTCTTTTGTGATGGCATGGCTTTAAACGATGGAGGTCTAGTGTTGCCGGAGCCAGAGGGTTTCTGATGCGGGACTGTACATGTGGTGAGGTCTGGCTGGGAAGCCGACTTCTCCAGGGCGGGCTGCCTTGCAATTCCAGCCTTAACTGGGAGAACGGTAATAATTTTACGAACTATTGGCTCGGTCGATAGTCGCAGCTGCTTTGGTGGTTTCAAAGTCAAAGGGTTAGCCTCTTTGGCTTCAACGATAGGCTTGTACCCTCTGCTGACAGAGGACACGGCTTGGTCAAGTTTTTTAGGCACGGTCGCCTTCACAATGTTCTTTTTGTTTGTTTCCATAATTGGTAACAGAAAGAAAAGTGACAAAAATAATGATGATAATAATAATAATAATAAACACTGGGCTTATATCAAGCTGCTAGGCCCACTTCACGACTACCTGGCCTATGAAAGGCCAGGCAGTGAACCAAAAAGCGAAATAAACGGACAATAATAATATTCACTTTGGACGATGAATTAAAATATTGGTTAGCTGACAGAACAGCAAAAAACAACAAAAAACAACAGAACAACAAAACAACAAAACAACAAAACCTAAACTAAAAACCAAACGACGACGAAGTGACTTACATCACAGGAAAGGTGATAAAAAATCGATAGATAATATCAAATAATAAGAGAAGAAATGTGTATAATAATACACTAAATTAATTAATCCGATTTCGGAATGTGGATGAGATCCTAATACAAAGAATGCACTGTGTACAATCGTATAGTTAAAACTTGTCCTCTATGCAAGGCTAAATAAACACAGCAGGTACACGGTAAGCGGGAGCGAACGAGAAACACGTCCTACCCCTACGAGAGCTCGTGTGTGTGTGTGTGTGTGTGTGATCTCGCAGACCTCAAAGGACTGATGTAAGTAAATATATAATTCTGATGGATAATTCCAGTAGTTTTGATAAAGAAACATTAAATACAATATATATACTTTACTATGTAAATTTGTAATAATATCGAACAGCTGATGTTTCGACAACTCTATGATGGTTTTTCTCAAAGCATATAATGCTTACTTCGTACATACAATAATGTCTATGGCCGGAATCGGTAAAAGATTTCAAAAGATTATTAGAAGATGCTTAAGAAGACTAATAATACTGTGTAACATAGTTATATCTATATATATATATATATATATATATATATATATATATATATATATATATATATATATATATATATATATATATATACTGTATATATGTATATATAATTGTATATATATATTTTCTTTTTATTCACCTGTTAATGGCCTTATATGTAAAAAATGAATTGATATATTAGAATTAATAAAATAGAACTTATATAATTATATTGTAAAAAAGCGAAAGAATGCTTGAAACAATAAATATTCACATACATACATACAATGTTGTGATTGCTTTGAGAAAGGTCAGCATGGACTTGAAACGTCATCTGTTCAATATAATTAGAATATACATAGTATAAAGCCCTTTTTACACGGTCCAAGTTGTCATCCAACTTCTGTGATTCAAGGTTGGTTACAATTTCTTGGACCGTCTAAATGGAAAACTTTGAGTATAAAGCTCTCATCCAACCCTTGGACACATCCTTTCATCCAAGTCATTTCGTTTAGGAAATTCCTATTTTTCGTCCAACCTTTGATGAAACCAACCAATCAGAGGCTTTGACGTCATACAAGTCTAGCACGCATGCGCACCACTGATCTCTGTACTATAGAGATCAGTGATGCTCGGTCTCCCGCCATATCTGATTGCCAGTTTCCCCAGTTAGCTGTTACTAAGTCATCTGGATACTCGATCAGCATGTTCAACTATAGTGGGATTAATGTGCCGTGTATGGTCTTCAATAGATTCGATCGTGTAGACAGGCGTTCAATGTTCCATCCTACTTGCTGTCAAAGTACTTGGACCAACCCTTGAATCCACGGACTTGGATGAAAACTTGGACCGTGTAAATATGGCATAAGATTATATTATATTGAATGTTTCTTTATCGAAACAAATAGAATCACCCATCAGAATCATATATTTATTTATCAATGTATATATATATATATATATATATATATATATATATATATATATATATATATATATATATATATATCCTGGCTTTCCCGAGGTTTCGAATTATTGTTGTAGGAAACAGTTGTGTCGTGGATTATTATGCATAATAATAATTCTTGAAAAGAATGGCAATTTGCCGCCACTTTTTGCGTAGTCGAGGACTGCGAATGACAGACTAGTTACGAAAGACGGCCGGTAATCTAGTTTCTTCTCTTAAAAGTTGTCCAATGGTGCACACGACACGCTAGTCAAGCTATAATAAATTTGTGAACATTTCGGATTTTAATATTTTTTAAACTTATTTTTCTGTTTGTGCTACGTATGAGACTTATCATGGACCAAATTATTTGGCGATATTTTTTAAATACGTAATTTGTTTTTGATAGAATGTCACAGAAATTATTGAAATTCTCATAATAGTTGAACATGTACAGTGGAAAAAATAAATTGTTCATCTTTAGGCTTCTACCTTCAAGAATTTTAAGAATATTAGTTCAACAGTTTTTACTTATACCAACTAGAAGGTATTTGAAATATCTGCGATTCACCTATATCACAAATTTGATAAATAATACCGTTCGAAAGTTATCTCCAAAAAAGTATCATTCCGCTGGATTGATTGATTCTCATGAACTCTTAACATAATTCAATATGGGTTCAAATGTTCAATATTTATTATTCTTTTCCAATATGAGTTTTTGTAAACGTTCTTTCACTCATCATCATTCCAACTTTTCATTATCACCTGCTTATTCGTAGCCTCGTATAACCTAGCTGTTAATGGGGTCGTTGAACAAACAATAATCAACAATTTAAATATTTTCATTTGTGTTACAAACTAACTATAAACTACCCGCACATATAACCAGCCTTACCAAACTTTCATCTTTTAAAAACAACCTGAGATCTAACTTCAAAGTCACACTAGTCAACCATTCCATCATCTTACATGTATTATCTATATTTCTCAATTATCTCTTTCTGTTCACTTATTTTCATTTCTAGTTTTAAGTATTTTCAATATTTGTATCATGTACAAATCTTTGAAAATAAATAAATAAATAACTCATTCTGAAATCGTTTGTTTTCAATGTTAATATAGGCCTATATACATTTTTCATTTTTTTTACCCTCTACATTATTCTCGTGAAATGACCATCCTCTCTCATGAGTTTTATCATCAAAGCGTGCTTGTCTCACCCCTATGTTTTCTTCTTTATACTCCATGTGAATATTCTTATTAATACGCGAGTGTGTGACTTTTGTACGCGTTCATTTGTGTTCCGTTTGCCATTTCATAAAATGGCATGACAATATCATTGAAGAACTTGTCGTCGAGAACTTGGATGATATACAAAGGGGTTGTTTTATACGAGCTGCGATATAATGTTGTTTATTCAACTGTCATGAACAGACCTCATACAAACATAATCTATCCCTGTTTCTCGCAACATTCGCCCGATGGAATTATCCTGGTTTGATCCTGGAAAACAACACTTTGACATGAAATATCGCTCTACTTTTGTCAGCACGGCAGATGTCCATGCCGTGTCGTTGCTAGGACTACTGTTATATTAGCAGTCTGCAACATTTCGAGTAGTTGTCCGAGTCGTGTCGCTGCTAGGCCGACTGCTATTAGCAGTCTACAACATTTCGAGTAGTTTAGGACATGTTTTAAAAAAAATGAATGTGTCGTATAATTATTCTAGTTGTGAATTTAAGGGTGCGCTGGAGTCGATTTAGCAGTTGAAATATCAGTTGTTTGGTCATTTTTGTAACACGTATATTTTCAAATTTCAATATCTTCAAGATGGTGTACATGGAAAATATTCACTTTATGCCTATATTGCCTACTTTTCACAGATGTACACATGAAAAAAAAAGGATTTTATCTGTATACCTGGAGAAATACTGAATGTACTGAAATTCAGCTGACCTAAAAACCAACAGCACTAAAACCTAACTGACCTATAATTTCTACTTCTCGAGCAACGTGTATACAGACATTCAAGGGGGAGGTTTGAATCCTTTCCTCCAGACATTTCTTTCGATACAAACCTTACCCGCCTAACCTCAATTATCACTAGAGACTATAGGGTGGTAACAACTTCTGAAAGGGGAGGAGCCAATTACCCCTCAATTTCACTTCTGTACAGGTTGTTCAAGAAATAGAAGTTTGGGTCAGCTGGTTTTTAAGTCAGTTGGTTTCTAGAACAGTTGGTTTTCAGTGAAATTGGTCGTTCTATTAGGTCAGTTGTTTTGTATTACAGTTGACCAATTATCGCATTTCATCACAATATAGTATCACAATATTATCAGAATATCAAGTAACATTTTCCAACCCATACACTAAAATTTAATAAGATCGAACACTTACTGGTCCAAAAAAAAGTGATCAACTTACCAGCCATGACAGTTCAATACAATTGAATGAAAGCTATGATTGGTCAGTCGCCCACACTTCATCCCACCGCCTGTTAGACTAGAAACTACGAACGACTATTAAAATATAATACAAGAAATAAGACACTTATACGAATTGACCATAAAATAAATAATTGGTGTAGATATATATCTAGCTACTTCCCAATAAATTACACCCCAACAGTTTCCCAAATTAATATCTTTTAATACGGCAATAACACTGCGGACTCTCTTTATATTATCCCTCTTATAGACCTATATATGTACCGAAATGTTGGCGTGTTATAAAAATAGGATAATAAAATAGCGATGAAAAATTATACGAAGTGCTTTTCAGAGTCAACCGGTTGGACAGTCAAAGGTTGCCAACGTAACTAACTGTAATTCGGTATTTTATTATTTCCTCGCATCAGTTATCTCATAATTGTATCCACTACAGAGAAAGGTTGTGTACCAACCACATAATTATTTTAATAACGTTTGTGCAAAAATCAATGTAATTTCGTACATTTTTCGCTTTTGATTAATGTTTCCGCGTTTTTTTTTTGTTATCTCGTCCTGAAATATGATAATACAATGAATTATACCAAAGTTATTCATATATAACGATTAAAGTAATTAGACAAAATGAATGTAACTTTAAAAAAATAAGTTTTCACGTTGGTACGTTTTGTTATCGTTAATCTCCTTCTGGAAAATCTTGATACCCCTTAAATACCACAGTTATAAAAATTTAACGATGATATTTTTGTTTGTTATGATGGTAAACGACCTTTCTTTCATGTCTTCTTTCATAGATATCGATACTCCTTCTTGAACAAATATGGTTATTTCAGCGATACCGTCTAATAATACTCGAGGGTGTATTTAATATTTCATAGAATTCGTTTTCGTCTGGGAAACATTTAGACAAATTCATATGTTTGTTAAAGCGTTTTCGCTGAAGGCTAGGGGCGAGAATTTTACTGGCAAAGAGATTTTGTTATATAACTATAATTACTCAATGTTACATGATGTTGGATAATGGAATTATTGTAAATGATATTACAATCCAACCCTTGAAGTCAGGACCCTTAGAGTGCCACTTAAAATAACGTGCTAGACCTGGCTAGCTCCAAGAGACTAGTTTGGTTGAATAATGTTTGCTATAGTAGCGCTAAATTCTATGTCAAAATGTCCAGTCTTTGTGTATTTACACTGTTGTAAAAACAAAATCCCAGCACTGCTCATGAGGTAGGTTACGGAGTATGTGAAGTTTTTGCGGTCTAAGAGACCGTGACCGTTTTACTATCATGAGTTGCCAAGGTATTTGGCTAAATAAAAATAATAAAAACATAAAAAAATCATCTGATGAAGACAATATTTATCGGAAATGATAATCAGTCAAATTGTATAATATCAAATGAGGAAAGATCACTTTTCCGATCCTGTTTGATTTCAGATTATGTCGCTCACTATTTAGACTGTGGCTTTCAAAATGCTGGTTACCGATATGTTGGTTGTTGATTCGACTAATATTATTCACAATTGACGCTGTACATGATCACCATCTGAATAATCAACAAAATTATTGACTTGATTAAAGCACGTGCTTTTGAGAGGTCTTCTTCTATTGATGACGACTGTCAAGTTCAATAAGATCAAGCGTCGAGACGCTCCTGCCTTATGACTAATCATGATATTGTTTACAATTTTATGAGTAAATAAGTTCTTCATTGCTATTAGAATTCACATGATACATGTTGAGGAATTATTAGCAATCGTCGTAGCACATACAAATATACCAAAATAAATCCAATTAAAATATTGTGCACGGTATTACAGCATCATTTACAGTAAAAAGCAAAAATAAAGATAAAAATACAGTAAAAAGCAGTAAAAGTCATTACAAACATTTGTATGCTGAAAATTCATTGATAGAGTGAAATCAGTTTATTACTAAAAACTCTCTTAAAGATAGCTCAAATTTCATTTCGGTCAGACTTCTAAAATTTATACGTAACTTGTTAAATAGATAAATATGCAAAATGTTAAATGTTAAATATGAAAAATTGAGCCATATCCATGTTTAAATAGGACAAACTAATTTCTTGATAAAAATAGTTTACATTCCACATAAAATAATAAAGTTATTCCATACCCGTTGCGTATTCCAAACGTTTTCGAACATTATGTTATATATAGGTGCTATCACTTACAGCCGCCTCTACGTTTTATCACTCACAATTTTATAGCATGTGACAGAAGATGCTGTATACTAGTAAAAGTACCATTTTTCTTTACGACGTAGTTCATGTGGTCTTCATACAAATGGTGTTTTGCCACTTTTCAAAGTGACTTCAGTTTTTGATGACCATCTTCGATCGCCACATTGCAATGACAGTCTACCGAGATAACTGTTTCGTTCTTTTGCTTGTACCGCATGGAAAATCAAACACAGTATCCTGGCTGATCGCCAAGGGTGACTAGACACAACCCAGACACTGTCGAAATAAGACTAGTGCCACGTGTATAGAATAAGCTAGTCGACAGATCGAGTCGGTATCACGCTTGGTTGCAAACAACCGGAACCAAAAAGTTGAGAATGTCAATCACACACAAATTGGCTACCCTGTATCTATTTTGCGGCAGCCTCCATTCACTGGAACATCTGTGTATGTCACAACATGGGGTTGTTGTTGTTGTTGTTGTTGTTGTTGTTGTTGTTGTTGTTGTTGTTGTTGTTGTTGTGCACACCCTAAATTATTCATGACAAACATCAACAAAAGGTTAGATGTTATTTGTATGTAGCGGTACGCTGTGAGGTGAAAATTGGTGGCAAAAACGTCGAGAGTTCCTGTAACAACTAGCGATCTTTCCACTAACATTATTATAAAATTGGACTCACTAGCATTTTCGTCAAATATTATCTTCATCAGATGAAATTAAATGTTATTTGTATGTAACAGTACGCTGTGAGGTGAAAATTGGTGGCAAAAGCATCGAGAGTTCCTGTAACAACTTCTGATCCTCCCACTTACGTTACCATGAAATTGGACTCACTAGCATTTTCGTCAAATATTATCTTCATCAGATGATGTATTTGTTGATTTTGTATCTTGCACGGACAGTTTTATGAACATGTATATCTATGAAATCACCCTGGCGAGAACTTTTTGCCCTACGGAGACTGGGGACAACCACAGCAAGACGATGAATCCGTGTTTGTGAATCCGGGCACGTGCGGTTGTTTGCCATGAGTCGGAGAAGGCGGTGGAAGTCGAAGGGGAGGATCATCTATCACCGGGTACTCAGCAGTGAGGGGGGGGGGTGATGAGGGGATGAAGGGGGGGTGACCACAAATCTTCAATTCAATCTTCAATGAGTTATGTTATCTCAGAGCTGTGAGAATGATTGTCGATTTACAATCAGCAAGCCGCAATGGGCTAAATCTTATGTAAAGATCATGTGACAACAATGTTCGTCAAGCTTATGTATTATGTAACTAAACTGTAGCTTATGTAAATACCAAATTATGTAATTATCTACACAGTTGATCTTTAATATACTTATTTGAGCGTGCATTTGGATTTGAGCTTATTTCCTACTTATTTTATTTGAGCGGAAAGTAGACAGATCCTCAATAGCATAATTATATGTGATATAAAAATGTCTTTATATATATATATATATATATATATATATATATATATATATATATATATATATATATATATATATATATATATATATATATATATACCTATATTTATTTATAGATAATATGTGTGTGTGTGTTTGTGTGTGCATGTGTCTGTATTCTGACAAGTTGCATCCATTGTATCGGCAAACCAAACTATAAACAGCAAATAGGGTTTTGATTAATCTCGCGTAAATGCCATTCATCATCGTTCTGTCACACATAGTCTAGTGGCTAAACGTGCTCGCAGTCACAACTCTAGACAATTACAGCAAATAGCACTGCGTATGTGCAATTACAATGGCTTGCAGTCGTGACTAAATGCACACTTGTGAAACTATAAACAGATGAGAAACGTGGTTTTATATAGAATGAAAATATAGAAAATGGCGTCGATATATGTTTTTTGATTTGGATTCAGGGGAGACGGGTAATTTGTATATATATATATATATATATATATATATATATATATATATATATATATATATATATATATATATATATTCATATATATATATATATATGTGTATACGGTATTATATGTAAGTTGTAGCGTACACTATATATATACATATACATATATTATATATATATATATATATATATATATATATATATATATATATATATATGTGTATATATATATTATATATATTCAGAGATTTGAAGTTTTTGAAGACTAAAGTTGTTGTCAGCATGGTCACCCATGCTTTTTATTTTCACTATTTCATAGAAGAATTTGAATTGGACTTGAATGCCTATAAATGCACAATAAAACACACAAGATGGCGATAAAGGTGCAAATGGTGATAATTACACCCTGTGTTAGTGTATGTAGTCATAGAGATATAGTATAAACATCAAAGTGTAACATTATTAAATTTCTCATTTCTAGTTCCATTTATTTTATTTTATTTTTTTCCATTATTGCTCACTTTTGTATTTACAATTTTATTTTTATTTCATTTTCTGATACATTTTCAGTAGTGATTGCAAGTATAGTGGAAAAACTAACCATATTATTAATTCTCAGTACGTAGCCATATTTTATTTCAATTTTAATTTCTCAATTTCATTTTTCATCCATCTTAATCGAAAATTGAAACGAGAAAGTTTTCCAATCATTTCCCAGGTGAATAATGTATCGCGTTTGACTTTTCTACTATTTCTAGAATGTCAGATAAATGTATGGTTGATTTATTGCTCACATTGTAAAAATAGTTTTGGAGCTTGGAGTTTGTTTTAGCATTTATTACTGTTTCAAATTCGAATCAATTATGTATTTTTAAAAGTTCAGTAGTATATTAAAAAACTTGAGTTGGACATTTCACGCTTAGAAACTCTTTTAGCAATGTCACGATATATTTTTTAGTTGGGTTTCACGCTTTTGTTTTATTACTCCAACAACGGGTACAAGTTATCACAATATGAAAAAGACATTACGAAAAATCTCTAGAGAAAAACCCAGAGTCAAACAAATTTGAAATAGAATTTCTTCAATGTCATTTTCATTAGAACTTGGATAATATTGAGATCGAGCGTAATTTCTGTTTGATTGGAGGTTAATGATTTATTTTCAATTTGTTTTTTTGATCGCACTCTACAGGTCGAACAAAATCACAAGTTTTGTGGAAACTTTGCGTAAACATGTGTCATTATCTAGCACGATACTCTGCAATTGTGAAGCATCAATTGCGTCACACTTCTGAGAAAAAACATTTTGAAATTGGTAAAACCCATAAGAAAAGTCTAGAGGATAACATTAGGAAAATATATTTTCTTCGGATAAATTCAATTTTCTCAAATATTGGGTTTTAACGACTCACTGTACTGATGACTACGATCTATTGGCGTCGGTGAATGATGTATGAGATTATTGAGAAGGTTATTTTATTAGATGTTTTTGGATAGTGGGAAGGAGTCGGTCGTGGCCTGTTCTTAAGAAAGTATTGACCTGAGTGACGAAGGGAAACAACAAAAGAAACTGTCAGGATTAAGGGAATCGAACCCTGGTCTCCTGAATGACGGTTCAGTGTGGTAGCCACTCGACAACTCGTCTTAGTCAATTCAAATTTCCAGGAATTTGAATATAAATGTTACACATTATCTCAGAGTTCAGCCTCATCAGCCGTTGTGGAGTAATTAGTTGTATTGGTTCTTAGATCAATTATAACGTGATTAAGAAGATCAAAGGGTTGCGTAAAACCTATTAGATCGCGAAACGATTAAAAAATGAGCAACAAGAAAAACAGGAAGTCCGTGACTTTATAGTCTTAATTTCAAGGTGTGTCTAAGCAATTTCCATTTAATTAAAAGTAGTTTTCAACGGCATGCGTTGCTGTCTCTCGCTGCTGTTTTATGGCTACTGTGGGCTGGTCACAAATATAGACACAAATATAATTGCGAATTTTCAGGACATTCATATTTCCAATTACAGCTAGACATGATTACATAATATATATAGAAAATAATTATACATCACTGGAATACATTTTATATGCACTTACATGTAAATGAAATTTGCTAATGTATGTGTTTGGAAAAAAACGATATTTAAATAACAGTTTTAGTTTCAAAAGTTCCGAAGTTTTAATTTTGTTGATGAGTTGATCTTGGTTTGAGTCTAAAAGTCTGTTCAAGTGATTTATGCGGAGATCATATTCTGTCTTGAATTGCGTTGAATTTGATGGAGTTGTTTTTCTCTTCGTTTTCCATCAATGGTGGATATCTTGAAATGCGTCCAATTATCCTTCTCTCTAATAATGTAAATTCATTTAATAGTCAAGAATCATTTATTTGAGCGCTTTCCATTATATTCATAGAAATATATATGTTTGCTCATCTCACAACACGTATGAATGCTGCGTTTTCCTAATATATCAACATAATTCCTCCACTTGAAATTCTTCCATCCTCATCACTTTTATTGTTCTTATATATTGAAATTATTAAAAAATTAATATTCAAATTGAAAATCTTTATCGTCTCCTTTCCCAGTTATTAATTGGAATAAAATATCTCAATCATCATTTCATTATTCATTCTTTCATACTTTTATCCTTCCATATTTCAATCTAGTGATATTTCATAAAAATGATTTGTAAGTCGTTAATTTCAATAACACTGCTAAACCTTGATAAGTTCATATCAAGGAACGAATAACGAGAATTATCTCGAATCTTCATTCAAGAATAATGACGAAGTTTCGAGAAAAAAAGATGAGTTATGAATTTATATTAAAATCTCTCTCTCTCTCTCTCTCTCTCTCTCTCTCTAATGCCGTCATTATTAAACTCTCAGAGATCAAGTCAAACTTCACTACATTCCAATAATCAGAAACACTCGATCTCATATAACCTTCTGTTTTCATAAGTCTTATGCTTGATATCTTCTTCTCTTCCACATTTTATAAATGAAATCACGTCAATTTGTGTCCTATTTTATGAGAAAATAAAAATATATTGATTGTAAATTCAATTCGACGAGATGAAAAAGTACTGCAACTCGAAATCCGAGTGGAGTTATTGAATATATAAATGAATTGAAGGGCAACATCGTGGTTATATTTACTGATACAAGATAGAAAAACGACAACGAACTAAATTGAATGAGACTTAATGGGCAGACGTATTTTATTGATGAACTCAAGAAACTGGTTTACTTTTAGAGTACATCACATACTACTTATATAATATAGTCATTGCATGTATACTTGTATTCATGAAAGAATAAGGTCGTCTACCAAATAAATAAAATGAAAATATTTGGTTATTTTAGAATAACTCAATGTAACTGTGTAAATTGTATGTTTTTGAAAGATGTAATCGTGTTTAAAATTGTGAATCTAGTTATAAAACAACTCTGGCACTCAAAATATAAATGTGATATTTGTATTTGTTTGATTGGTAGTCATCCTTCTGTTCTCGTGGATTAGAATAGATATATTTTACAATTCAGTAGTCGAGAGATAACTTTGGCTTACAAACAAAAACAAGTGGTCATTTCGTTATGGATTTCTTATGATTATTGATTATGATTGAGTATGAATTCTGCTTGGTGACATGACCACCTTGAAGTGTTGAAATAACCAAGAGGTGTCGTTCCAAAACGGTCGTACCAACTCATCCTTAGCCTGAACTGAGAAACAATGGTTTTATATCAAGATGAAATTAATTCGAAATAATAATAATAAAATGGGGTGGTAAGATCGCCCTTGTGGTGCCCCGTCCAAACGATCCTACTCTCATCCTTAGCCTTAAGAGGGTAACAATGATTTTGTATCAAGTTGCTTGATGCTTGCTTGATCACTGCTTGATGTGTTGGTATATTACTGTCAACTCTCGTGAATACAATTATGTATGACTCGAATCTCTTCAGATCCTACTAACATTTCAATCTTTTTACTCTGGATTGATATTTCTGTACAAAATGTGGCTCAACATTAGACCAAATGTACTTCAAACAGCGTATAGCTTGTAGCTCGAGTTTATAAGAAGAAGTTGGCCACGAAATATGATGTCAATCAGTAGTGACAGAAGTACTGCTTGCTAATGTTCGGAGGGGGGAGGGGGGAGGGGGGAGACTTGACAATATATCGTGACATGTTTAGGGGTATATCCTGACCCGGCATGGATAGTAGCATAATACATAGTATGAGGCAGTGATACACAATCTTTTCATCAGAAGGACCATTTTATCCATTTTGTAGTTGTTCGCGGGCCGCCCTGGTTACAAATGTCCAGGACGATTATATGAATTCTCTCTAGAGACTAGATGTGTATAGGTACACGTCAGGTACTTTGGTCATTCTGCATTAGGAATTAGGAAATGCATTAGGAAAAATAATTATCAAAATATAATTGAAATCCTCAACAACGGAAAAACGGTAACATTTTACTATAGAATTTAATTATGATTTACTCTCCGTTTTTGGAGGAAAAATACATATTTGAAAATATGACAAGATACAAAGTATATAAATATTAAAGGCGGGCTAACAATGGTAAAACAATCACATGTTAAATTGTTGGAATATGCTATGGAAATGTTAAGAATTTTCAATTAACTATTAATTAACTAAACAATTAGGCGATATGAGTTGAATAGGTTTTACTAATACCATCTTGAAGGTATTAAAAATATCTTCGTTCCCCCTTATTAGAATTTTGTTATCTTATAACGTTCAAAAGTTAACACTGATATTTCGCTAAATCGACTCCCATGGACTCTTAATGAAAATAATATGTTTACACAGTAGAAGAAACATGAAAAAAAAAGAAAACTAAGCTTCGCTGTAGAAATATATTCACAATGTTTATCTTACTTAAAAAAAAGAGACGATCATTATTTTCATCTACATTTTCATGCATCGTTGTAATCAGAGTCGGTAAAGCAGTTCTACCTTCATGCTATATTATCGACTGTGGTTTTGAAGTAATGATATTTGTATACGAATACATTTCTCTCTATTTACATAGAATATATGCGCACGTATGTATGTATGCATACATGCTACTGGAATTAAAACCATCAATTTTAATTCAAAGTGGTTTTTATAATTCTTATTCTCTGTAGATCAGATAGAAGTTATTCCTTATGTAAATAGCATGGTGGTTTACCAGCTCTTGTCGAAAGCGATACATTTTAAGGCGTCTCCAGTCTCCATAGGGTGAAAAGTTCCCGCCAGGGTGATTTAACAGATATAAATTATCATAAAATTTGACCAAAGTCAAAATTGAAAAACACTTAGACCCGGTATTACGAATGATAAATTTGTTGATTAAGCGATAATTAGTGGATTAGCTTGTTTAGTGGATTAGTGGATTAGCTGGTTACCAATGTTATTTTTGTACTGCAATTGATTAATTAACTTAATTAACACATTTTTACTATCGGTAATATGGGCCCTTATACAGATAATATTTGTCGAAAATTCTAGTCAGCATTTTATAGGATATGGTGGATGAGGGTAAGTGAAGGTGAGGGTTTGTTAGGTTATGGCATAGACCAAAGTCATAGACCATGTTATGGTTACAACCTTAAAATAGCAGTCTCGTTGTCCATTCGACACAAACCTTAATCTAATCAACCCTACTCGTCATTGAAAATATAAATAAACCCTAGAAACATGAAAACTATAAACCTAAAAACGATCGGATACCAATGAGACATACTCACCCATGAATAACCAAAATTGCGCATGCCTTCCATTCCTTTTATAATTGTTTCAAATTATTGTTTATTGAATTTTTCTTTCATCAGGCCACAACCTTTCCTAATTATTTAAACGGTACAATGAAAAAAACGGGACAAAATATTTTGATTTTATTTATTATTTAGTTTAATATCATTTCACTTTCATGGTGCTGCATTTATCAAGTCATAATACAGTCATTTGTCAAAAGTATCATGTATTATCTTTAAAAACTTCATTACTCTATGACTGCATCATGTCGTAGAACCTACTTATATGTATAATCTCATGAACTGAATCTCTCGAAAACAATTACTGAAAAAAACGTTATTATAGCTCATCGATTCAATTCGAAATATCATATCTAAAACGAAAACCAAACATACAAACAAAATAAGATTTTCACAAAATCAATCAACAATTTTGTTCTCGTCCACACAAAAACTCAATATGCTGTACTCAGTTCCGTTGTCCCTAAACGAATTCCAGAAAATATCTCCAATATCTTCCTCCTATCCCGTGGCCAAGCCTGAGCTAACTAAGTAATTGGGTTTTGGATGTGACTTGGATTCGTTATCATATGATACGAGATAAGCCGTCTCATGATTGAACCCTTTGCTCCGAGCGCTAGCATGCACTCCGCGAGCGCTCGCGAACTCCGAGCGATCGTAGCTGTCTCTATAACTACTCGATATAGGTACGAATCCAGTCGGCCGATCTGATATACCGTATTCCCATATTGACCCTTGACCTCACTTTACTTGTTTACTGCGACCTCGCAAAGAGATTGACCAAGGATGGAAGCGTATACCGAAACTTTCGGCTTCTAGGTATAAAAAAATGTCTCATTATGGTGGAAATATACGGAACACTATTTTTATTCAACTGGACTTTTTTTTTATTGGATATGATCCGGATTTGTCCTCAGGAACTCATTCGGTCGATGTTCTTTTTCCTACTTACATCTAAAACTTGTCACAATTCATTGTTTCCTAATTACGGCTGAAGAACAGAGGTAGGATCGTTCGGATAGGGCACTATAAGTGCGACATTATCATCGAAGAATCCTTCCCACTATCCAAAAACACATAATAAAATAAGCTTTTCATCTCATCATCCCATCCATCTCATATACATTCACCGACGCCAATAGATCATAGTCATCCGTACAGTGCGTCGTTAAACCGGATATAAATACATATGATGAAAAATATCACGACGAAAGGGCTCTGTCACGTTTTTCTTCAACTCGATTCCATCTTCGTCAATAACAGACATGACATACAAAAGCAGATTTCCAATTTTTCTATGTTTGTAAAATCCTAAAGTTCAGACGGTAATGAAAATATTATTCCGATATCATGACCTGTTTTCCAGAAAGTACCCGCTGTGAATATCTTATATCCACTCTTTTAAAACGAAAAACGTGTGATAAACTAGCAGGATAGCAGGATTTGTTGTCGTATTCTTATTTCTCAAATATCCCTTCAATTTTTTCACTTTTTTTAAATTGATTTTGAAAGATTTGTGAAAATATTTTTATTTTCCATTTATTTTTATTTCACTTGTGAGTACACCGAGCACGATGTAGTGATACCAACTGATTTTATCGAAAATATAAAGAATGTGTGCCGACTCGCGTCTTCCAAGTGAAACTTCTCCGCGGTCAGAAAGGTCCCATTTGCCTGTCGCACAACTATTGCTTTTCAATTTGAACAGCTGCCTTTCCATAATTCTGTTTGCGAAACGAAACGAAACGAAATTAGTCAATAGCCAATCACAGGCCCGAAAACCACTGGGAGGCCATGTTGGAATTTCGCAACATGACGGCCAAGACGAGTTGGGCTAAACTCTACTTTTTTTCGTTGCGAATTAAATTCGCAACGAAATGGCGGGAATAGAATACTAGTTTCCAGGTTTTACTCTTATGATCGCTAGTGTCTACTTCCGTTTACGGCACATCGAGTGCGTCCACAGTGCTTCGAGTGCATGGAGTTTCAAAGAAACCCACCGGGATGCGATAGAATCACTACTCAGTTCAAAATGAAATCACTAGAATGAGCTAGAATTGCGAAATTATTTCCCACATCATGGAAACAGTTATGCGAATTCGTCACGCAAACTTTCGCAGTCATTTTTTTCATGGAAAGGAACATACGCACGGCTCAATAGATAGCATGCGAGATGCAAATATGATTGTTTGATAGCAATCAAATAATTACGTCATAAATTACTCATAGACCCTATATTTCGAAATTGAGATGATGACTTCTAGTTTTCTCTAAAATTAGGGAATTAAATCTCATAATTATTCCATAAAATCTAGTTTCAAGGTTGTAATGTCCTTTAAGGTTCCGCTGCCTTTGAATCTGACATGCATGTCACTGCTAAGCTAAATATATTTCTGCAACTTTTTCTGTTTCCTCAAACAATTATTCTCATTGCGTGGTTCTGAAGGCTAAACGCGGTAATAATTTCCCACACACGCGCGTGTGATAGGCCTACAGGAAATTCAGAACGTCGTCACTATAAGAATATAAAATTTAAAGATGATTCATAAAAACAAGTCACTTACTACAGGTGTGTAGTTATTTATGAATGCGTCGTCATTCAGAAAATATGTGGTATGTGTGTATTGATCGCTTGATAAAATATTAGTGAATTCATTCATTCATTTTTTAGTGATTTCATTTTTATTACTACCTATATGATATTTAGAAGTCATTTAATTGAAATTGCTGTCTGCTACAATCTGCATATACAATATACATACATATTTCTCACAATAATACTTTATTATTATTATTATTATTTCACTAGCTATTTTGTAATATAGTTATAACTTAATTACTAGATCGATTATTATAGATTTCATATTCTGAAATTATTTTTTCTTCAGAATTTCAAATAAAATATTATCAATTACTGATAGGTGTAAGATCGATAGATTGAAAATCAAGGGGTGTACACTTCCACCTTTTTTCCAGTGCATTTCATATTTCAAATCTTGCTCATCCCACAATGCCATTACTACGTTCTTCTATAGTGTAGGTTATCAAATTAATATAAGCGAAGAATCAATTCCATATATTGGAATAAAAACGTGGTTCATTTTGCACAACAGGAGGAGAGGGGGGAGGGAGGGGGATATATGGTTTCAACTCAGAGTTAGAGCTGTTCCCAGTTTGCCATATTGGTAATTCGAGCGCTCAATTATATTTCCATCAAAATTTTAGAAAATAAAACAGTCAAAGTATATCTAGAGATTTTCCGGAAAACGAAAATTAAGAATTTAATACTTATATTACATCTCCAGGGAGGTACTTTCCCCCCCCCCCCCCCCCCCCCGATGCCAAAATATGTTTTTGTGAAATTAAAATATCTCCCAGAAAAAAATTAAGAACAAATTACTATTTTTGAGACACACAAACACAAGTACACTTCTGTCACTGAGCCTGAATACACGTTACACACAATGCTCTTGCACGATCCAGAATTGAACAAATTTGATTCAACAAACTGACAGTCTGGATTTTGAGGAATAATGAAATATTAGAACACCAAATTCCCTATCTTTTAGCATACAATATAGAAAATATTTGATTTTCCTCCTTATTTACTCTTTCGAATTTCGAATTTAGGGTTATAAAAATAAATAAATCGTGTTTTTTTTACTAAAAACATTGGAATCGTTTATGTTATACACATTTTTTATTTTCAAACCTATGACGTCAAAACTCGGTTTCTCAGTAATCTTGACTTTTTTACTGAATACTAATAGATTTTGTGTCTTTCCAAGAATGTAATTAGGTTATTTCAAGAATGCTATTTAATATTCTTGTAAGTGTTTTATGTTCCTGAAGCATACAATTAGGACTTATTTCTAAGTAGACCATAAATATGTATATATTTTTATTTTCATCTTTCACTCCCCCCCCCCCCCCCCCTCTCCCCCCCAAAAAGTATTTGTTTTGCTTCGAATAACTCACTTCCAAACATAATTTTGATTATATATGATAGTAATCGAGCAAATTACCTCAGACTAGAACTAACATCCTAACAATTTATACGGCATTGAAAATAACATATGTGTAATTATTTCCTTCTGCATCAAAATCCCAATAATTAATATTCTTGTTTTACTAGTATAATTATAAAGTCAATAGTAATTACTGACCTTGGTTAGTCCCACGTCTATAAAAGTCAGCACATGAATTTAATATTTTAGTTTTCTTACAAGTGCTACCAGTGATGGATCATTATAGCTAACAATACAATATTACACATTTTATTTAATTGTTGTGAATTGTGGTTAGATTTTAAAACTTTTCCAATGTTGCTCGTAATAATCTTGCAAGTGCTGTTGTGTGTCTGCCCTGGGATAAATGGTCAATGGCCTCCAGGTAACTATACTTGTATTCACGGAAGAAGGTCGTGTATACCAACAAAACAAACACAATTGTACTCTTATATTGTACGTAGGAGTTTTTATTAAAACACTGCCGACAATACGATTGTCACTTGGACACAAATAATAACAAAATAAACAAACGATCAATCATAATTTTTTATTCTAATGTCATGATTATAGTAATATTATCGTAAAGTGAAATTATTAACTGATTATACATAATAATCATTACTTATTATTCGTGAAGTGAAAGGTTCGAAGAGCCATTTTTGAAAACATTTAAACGTTTTCGTAGGAATAATGACAAATAATTATATTGTAAATAATTCATACACTATAGACAAAATTATCTAAAACACGATAGACCCTACGATCATAAAGATACAAAGCCCAGCAACTCAATAAAACAATTGAACGTTTTAAGGCCAGCATGCTTAAGTGATTTATTGTTTCTTTCCTG
Source organism: Brachyptera putata (assembly GCA_907164805.1). Lineage (NCBI taxonomy): Eukaryota > Metazoa > Arthropoda > Insecta > Plecoptera > Taeniopterygidae > Brachyptera > Brachyptera putata. The sequence continues at coordinate 22,644,625 of OU015465.1, forward strand.
AGAGTCTTGTCAATCTTACTATAGGCCTATAATGATTCCTCAGGAAAGGGTTTACATAAAAAGAAACGCAACTGCATCTTTCAAAAGCTTTTGATCCTTGCCGTTGCAGCTAGAGTAAATGATTGCGGAAAATCTTACAATTGTCTATAGTTGGTGCACGAAGCATACATTACTTGACTAGGAAAACACAGCACATGCGTTGATAGATGAGCGAGAGTTTATATGAAAAGTACTGTTTAAGGCACGTTTTCGTCCCTCATGTGATTTCGTTATCTTCATGATTTGGCTTTTTTGAATCCAAATAATCAATCTTTCAAATCTAGAAGTCGATCGTACACATTCGTTCAGATCCTTGACTCTTGACTCTTGGAAAAATAATGTAATTAAAAAAAGGCATTTTCAAATGGGGTACTTGAAAAGTCGGTCATTTTGAAAAAAATTATGACGAGTAAAGCCACAGAGTTAAAATCGGCCTAATTCGAGCAAATTTCAAATTTTGGAAACAACAAATTTTTCGAAAAGTTTTGTCCATAAATGTATCATTATTGTTCTCCCATATTCTTCTATATAGGCATTTGACTTTGACTAGCCCATCGAGTTAATCAATGAAAATAATATCGTAACTGACCCCAAGTAACTTAGATGATGGTGGGGTCCTTATAGTAATATTGTACTTCTTTGTTTCAGTTGACGAAGTGAGACAAATTGTTGGAGGCAGTGATGCCTACATTTCAACCCACCCACATCAAGTAAGTCATTTCTACCAAATTTATTATTTTTTATTTTATTATTCATTTCATCATGTCAACCTTACCTTAGAGTCATTGTTGCTAAGAATGACAAATTGGGGTCGTTCAGACGGAGGCGATCTCAACATTAATACATTGTTAAATATAATTGGATGAGCCACAGCGAAGTATTTCATATCCCACGCTTATATAGAGCTTTGTCTGTGTTTTTGTTATGTTTAATGTGCGCACTGCACAGGTCGCACGGTTCAACTCATCAACATGAAACTTTTGCTGGACACGCAGACTCATCCAACTTAGAACTGAAAAGTGTTTGGGTCAAATCAGTTTGACTATTTCTGAGAAAAACTATCTTGAAATGCTTTAAATCCTCGAAAAAATTAGGACGGGTGGAAATTTTGTGAGAAAAAATGTTCATACTATTTGGCACGTCACAAGATAATTAGCATTAAACGAACTGCAAGTTTGATTAATATTTATGTTTTATTTGGAAGTAAATTCTATAAAATTTCATGGGAATTTGAATGGACCTACAATAAAACTGCAGGACGTATAAAAAATACTGATATAGTATGACGTGCCCAATAGTATGAACCGAGGGTTTAACGACTCCTGAAATCTGGTGTACACTTGCCATCAATCCCCTTGAAATCCTTGAAATTCCTGAAATCCCTTGGAATCTCTTGAAATCCCTGAAATCCCTGAAATCCCTCGAAATCTCTTGAAATCTCTTGAAATCACTTGGAATTCCTGAAATCTCTTGAAATTTCTGAAATCACTTGAAATCTGAAATCAGGTGTATTTGCCTACACCAAATTTGCGAGTTGTTTTGACCCCTCAGTATGAACATTAACTTTGGCAAGTTTGAAGTATTACCAATTATTTTTGTGTAATTCCTCTACAGCACTAGGGCTTCTGATTTTTAACCGGTACACGGAAAAAACAAGACACAATTTACAATTCCTTGTATTTTAGAAAGACAGCAAAGATCTAAATACAAAATACATACTCTAATTTGATTTATATCATCTGTTCAACAGGTCGCTATCATCAACGCTCGAAATTTGAATCCATTTTGTGGTGGTTCAATAATCAGTCCCAACTGGATCCTAACTGCCGCCCATTGTTGCCTCGAGAAACGCAAATCGAACATTATTCTCCGAATCGGCACCTCAAACCACGATCAGGGCGGCCGTGACCATTATGTTCGAGAAATGATCTATCATCATAAATACGATCCAGATATAAAAGACTATGACGTTTGTGTAATAAAGGTAACGTGCAACACATATTAGTCTATTCAGCCAATATCTAGCTGACGGTGAATTATTGTTCTCTCCAATTTTAGTTTTTCATGATTTTCACTACAGAAAAAACTGATAATAATTGAATATATCCAGAAGAATGAATTAATGAAATGTATTCCCACACTCCAGATTTCTCGCTCAATTAATTCGCATTGATGTTTCAGACTACGAAGCCAATCGAATACGATGGCAACGTTCGGCCAATTAGCATGGTGAAGGAAAATCAGCCATACAGTGTTGGGGCATTGGCCACAATTACTGGCTGGGGCATTCGAGCTGTAAGTATGGATGTGTGCGTGTGTGTGTGTTTATATAATTATATATATATATATATATATATATATATATATATATATATATATATATATATATATATATATATATATATATCGACACCAAGACACAAAACCAACATAGGCCTCCAATCTTTTCTTGGTAGATCCATTCGTCTCTGGAACGGTATCCCCCAAGAAAAAATTAAGACATTACCAAAATCCTCCGCTTTCAACACTATTTTATCAGATCCATATAGCTACATTCTAAAATGACACTTTGCTACTCTTTTTGTTATACACTTTTTGTTCTAGTCAGATTTGTATAAGCTGTATTTAAACTCAAAATCGGCATTGTTAAAATAAAGACTAGTGTTTATAATCAACTGCCACCGGACCCCAATGATCCAAAGCTGTAATATATGAATGAATAAATGAATAATAAATGTATAAATGATGTAATAATCTAGTCACAAAAATTTATGACGTTTATGACTTGACTATTACATCTCAAATATCTCGATATTGGATCGTATCCACCAAGAAGTTCAAGTGTTCTTTGTAAATATATATATATATATATATATATATATATATATATATATATATATATATATATATATATATATATATATATATATACATACATGTATACGTATATGAACACACAATCAAGTCCACAATGAGTTATAACCAAGTCAATTGCCGTAACTTGGATTTAAAATAATAATTATAATTCCAGAACCCGGGAACGTCGAGTTTGTCGTACCCAAGCGAGCTGTTGCAAGAGGTCAAGGTGCCGGTAGTCGGTGAAGAGGACTGTAATCGGGCTTACGAGAACTTGGACAGCACACAGTCTGTGATCACGGAACGTCAGATTTGTGCGGGACTCCCAGGTCACGACGCGTGTGAGGTCAGTTGATGGATAATAATTAGATGAGCGTAGCGAAGACTTCCATTTCACATACCAAAAAAAAAAAGCTCCGTTTTTTTTTTTTTTTAATTTTGTACGCGGCAAAAAAAAATATATATATATATACATATATATATATATATATATATATATATATATATATATATATATATATATATATATATATATATATATATATATACATACATATATATATATATATATATATATATATATATATATATATATATATATATATATATATATATATATATATATGTGTGTGTGTATATATATAACTATTTAATTACTGATGTTTTGCAGGGTGATTCTGGGGGCCCAATGGTGATCGAAGGAAAACTAGCTGGAGTGGTAGCATGGGGTGGAGAATGTGGTCATCCAGATTTTCCTGGTGTTTACACGAACGTCGCTACCTTTCGTAGCTGGATCAAAGCGCGTACCGGCGTCTAACTACTTCCCAACCAACACATATTCTCAAAATATTCCAGAGAATAGTGCGATAAAATAAGTCTGGATACTCTTGAAAACACTCTGGATTGTGGGGAAGAGTGAACAAAGATCTCGATGGCAGTAAATCATCAATTTTGGGTTGTCGGGGATTGGAAAACTGTACTAGAAATCAACTATACTGAAAATCATCTGACCTTGAAAAAAGATCAACTGTACTAAAAACGAACTGCACCAAAAACCGATTGTACTCAAAACCAACTGACCTAAACTTCTATTTCTTGAGCCACCTGTACCGAGGTAAAGTTGAGGGGTTTAGCTCCTCCCATTCACAAACTGTTACCACTCGTCTAATATTCTATAGGCTCTAGTGATTGTTGAGGTTAGGTAGGTAAGGTTTGTCTTTAATGAAGTTTCTGAAGGGAATAACTTCTTCAACTTCTGTACAGGTTGCTCAAGAAGTACAAGTTTAGGTCTTGGTATAAATGAGTTAATTATTAGTCGTGGTACGAAATTACCATACGTAACCAAGGGTGATAACAAGCTATTCACTAATCAGTTGGTAGGCCTACAACTGGCTATCATAATAATTCATCTGATTATGTTTTTCAATTTTTTTTTTGTATAAAGCTATACACTCGATTTTTTTAGCACTGCAATCATTTGTATTATTATTTATCTTTATTGATCATTTGCAACTTTATTATATTAGGTCTACATCTGTGATTATAATTACTTATTTATATAATATGTTTCATTTGTAATAAATTTGTTTGAACATAATATATTTTATACTATCAGCTTGCTTCCAAAAAGTGTGTATACCGGTACCGTAGGCCTACTTCAGTTTAATTTTCAACAATTTCTGGATAATGATATAGAATACAATAAATAAAGGAATTATTACATATTTAGATTCAATACTTGATAATATTTTATAGGACCATTCTGTTATTTTACAATGAACAAATACATTTTTTTTAAATAGATAAAATTATATGATATTTACACTATTGTTTGCCCAAATTGAAGAGCATCCTATTATGTACACATTAGACAATACTATAGACATTGTATATTATTGTGTGCAAATGCAAGAATAAAATTATTTGAAAATGAATAGTGAATAATGAATCAGTGTGATGACTTCAGTGAGAACCGCCACCTGCCTGGCTCTGAAGGAGGACTGAGATCGACGCTGGGTTAGAGTGCTCATAGGATGGGTTTATATGTATTTATTTATTCATTTTTTTTTTTTTTTTTTTACTCTTTACGGATTGTTATTCGTCAAGCTAACAACACAATTATTCATCGTTCATCAGTAGCCTACGGCTGGGTTAATTATAGGTCAAAAAAGTAACGTACGGTATTTTATTTTTATGTGCTTGAAATTGTGAAAATTTTATTTTATTTATACTTGGCTTAACGACGCACTGCACTAATGACTAGGATCTATTGGTGGCAGTGATTGATATATTCGAGTCTCAATTATGCTCTAAAAGTCAAATTTACGTTCAAGATGGCAACACTGAGAGAATTGGCCAAGCCCAAGCCACGGTGCCAGCCAGTGATGCCAACAGTGCAGCTGTTGCACAGCCTTCTTTATTCAGATCATTCGGTATAAAGAACGTGACTGTATTATCAAATCAAGAAGGCTGTGAGCTGTCGTAAGCAATAACAATGGCAGGGTAATTTAATATTGTGAATGTTTATTATGGATCTAAGAAGACAAGAGACACGTTATGAAGATAATTAACCATACAAGTTGACCTACCGCACTATACAAATGCCTACAATGTACACTAGGATATTTAGCATTGGTAAGGTTATTTATAATTGCCAGTTTGTCCCTGTCTTGAGGTTGTCAGGTTAGGACCCTTGTCATGTTCATGGTTATGATGCTGCCTGCTTTTTTTATGTTTGATTCTAGTTTATGAGTCCCAGTTAAACTTAATTGACAACTTTGTTGGCTAGGACTGGGCATTCATGATTCAGGCATTAAGTGTATAGGTGGTTCAGGTCTAGGCTAGTTATAACCTACTTGGTTCTCAAAATACGATAAACTCATCATGACCCATGTAATCTAATTGATGTGCTATGGGCATTGAGTTGGGTCAAGTAAGCTTCAAGTCATAATACACGTACAGACTATGTCAATTTGACACTAACCTTACGTTACCGAACCTTACTGTCACTAAAATACCATGGGCTAAAAACCTTTGAAGTATAACTCGAAATGATACTACAAAAGATGGGCACAATCAACTCAATGGCACAATCCACAACAAATTTAGGCCTACCAAAAATATATCCGTACTTCATGCTTTATACTGCTACTCGGCCTCCCGTGAACCACATTCCGGTCTTGGAGAGCAGGATCTTCAGGAGTGGCTATAATCACACGACCCACAAACTATGAGCCAGCCGTGGAAAAGTATCGGGCCCTGTTGTTTCCAACAGATAATTCCCCTGAAAAATTCCTTTTAGAGAAACATTTAGCATCCCTGTACAAATGTGAACCACCACAATATGCAATTTTATTATTTACATGGTAATACGTTGGGTAAGTATGTCATACGTGTAATCGGTCTGTTTTAGGGTTATGTTGAGTGTTGGTAGATGATGGTTATGGTTAGTAGGGTAGGACATGAACCCTAAAAGTACAATATAGTTGTCCATTCAACACGAAACCTTGCCCTGTCGAACCCTAACCTAACCATCACTAAAAAACCTAAACCTGCAAAGCATTAAACTAACATAACCCTAAATCAGACTGGTCACAAATATGACATATTTCATTCAGCGTATCATTGTAGGCCTGAATGGTATAATGTTGGCAGCTGCCATTCATCGGACCATGCAGACGTTATTGTTGTTATTGTGCGCAGCTCAAACTAACCTAAATTCAACTATTTCAATGAGCTTAACCTAGCCTATCCAAACTAAGCTAATCAAACAAACATTCTAAACTAAAACATACTTCTGGTAAGAATAGCCACTTTGCATAACCTACCGTAACCTAATCTATAATCGCGTTGCCTTCATTTTCGTTACCATTGTCAGTTGGCATACCAGCTCAGTCACGCACGGCTTACAAGTGATAGTTAGTAATGTTTAGTACCAGTAGTAGTAAATCTCTCATAGATATAATTCAATTACCTAATCTAAATTCTTGCAGTATGATGATATCGTCATAGCCACTCAGCGCCCCGCCATCATCACCGTGACGTAGCTGAAACGAATCATGTCTGACCGATGTTGTCTTGCCTCGAGGGAAACTCTGGAGGTAATATTCAGCGCAGTGCCGACATGGGCGAGGGGAAGGGAGGTGTGATTTATCCTAGTTTAGCCATAGAAGTGAACCGTCTTGGTAGGTAGTACATCTACGTCTATGCTATGATATACTAACTAGGCAAACGCAGAATATGCGTTGTAAGATAAGCGAGATGTCTGTATTTATAGAGTATAATCGGAAAATCCATGGGCCTATAAAACCTTGACGCATATAAAATATATTCCGCTCGATACCAACGAAACTAGGGAGCCGTGAATATCCATCACTGCAACATTTTTCTGCGAATTATTTATATTTATTCGATGAATAAAAAATCTTTATTACATTATTTTCTTCAAAACGGCTGAACCAAATTGCATACGGTACAAATTTTGTATAATGTGTATTAATTTTGTGTTTACATTCGAGAAAGATTTCAGGTAGGCCTATATTAGAGAGTTTTTTTTTCATTTTTCTGCTCAGCCAAATCTTATGGGGTTTTTAGAAACTTTGAGATAATGTATCTCACAAATGGTCAACCCAATTTGACCCCAAAACTATACAGTTGTAAGTTGGCCAAGTTTGCGTGTACAACAAAAATTTCATGTTGATCAGTCAAACCCTGCGACCTGTGTAGTGCTTCCAAACAGACAAAAAAAACATACCAAAAAAAACATACAAAGCTTCGTGAGAGTAGGATGGAAATCTTCGCCAGCGCTCATCTAATTGTCACCTTATTTCACAGTTGGTAGTACTTTCAATCCGAGGCGTGGAGACAGGATGGAAGCTGGAGAGGAAGAGGAGAGGAGGAAGAGCGAAGAAGTCCAGGAAGCGTGAGCAGACATGACTGGTAGGTAGGCCATCTTATAGGAAGCCGCTATTCATCAGACCATCGCTTGTCACCACATTTTCAGTTCTGTGGTTATAAATGATAAGTAGCCTAATAAATTCAGAACTCAAATCTGGTCTCCGTTTCAAACTAGAATTCAATTCAAAGATTTTAGAGCAAAATTCAACTTTACATATTTGTCGTCGTAGGCCTACCGTTACGTAAAATATTGAAATCCTAGTTTATCTATTAAAAAAATATTTCTTCATAAATTTCAACCGATATACCGTAGGCTTTTCAAATGTCCTTTCATCGTCGCACAAAGTTTTACAGTTTTCACCGTTATCCTTACCGTTTAAGCCAAATTATCGAATGTCAAAATAATTTTGGTTGAATTTATCAATTTGGTGGATATAAACTCATAAAGTATGCCCTAATAAATTTAGGACTAATAAACCCCTGTGCTTTTTGGTCAAATTTTTTTGTCGCTTGAAATTTGTGGTTGAATTTCCCAGTTCTATTGTTATGTATGTGTAATGTGATCAAATTGGAATACAAATCTGGTCTCAGTTTCCAAATTGAGTATAATTTAAAGATTTTAGAGCACAAAATAACTTAGTGTACTCACCATGGTAGAGTCCTATATAGAATTCTGGAATCCTTCTAATTACTTTTCCATTAGCATTATTAGCAAAATTTCAATGGAATAACTCTTCTGAAATGTCCTCTTGTCTTCCTACAAAATTTTGTAAAATCGTTTATAGCACTGCTCCATGTGCTCATTTTGTTCTCATAAAAGTCTGGCAAAGTTGGTAACAGTACGGTTGAATTTGTTGTCAAAGGACATGAGACAATGAAGAAGCCATTTTCTATTGTTTGTAGAATATTAACATGATATAATACATTATATAAATGTGCGTATAAAAATGCTGTCTTTACATCCGTCATCTGGTGAGTGATTACTTTGTATTTACAGCGTCAGGTAAGACTGAAGTCTATTGCTAGGTCGAACATAACCAAGAGTTGTACTCGAACCATTGCTCGAACTAGGCCTTTTGAAATCATTTAGGCCTAGATAGGCCTGAATTTTACTATCCAAACTAATACAAAACACAGCATGGGTTAATTTGTCGATGTATATAGTATCTAACACTTCAATATTCGGTTTCAAACAATGCAAAAATATCTACCACCCACTTATAGGTGCTCAGTGACAGTTGTGTATCACATTGGGCCAAATTACCCAAATTGAAAGTGATACATATTGAAGTGATACACAATACTCATAGCTACAATAGTGCTTTGTGATCAGCGACAAGAATTTCCTCGACTCTATACTAGGCCTATACCGGTATCACGTGTGTTGTCTGACAAGTCAGGTGAGGTACTCAATGGGTACGGTAATAAACTCAGTGTTAAGGCACTTACCACCTAGGACGGTTGAGGGTGGACTTCGGTTTGATCCCTGCCACCATCTATCTTTACAGAGATTCTCGTGGTTTGCCTCTGTAGGCTAGATAAATGCTGTGATGGTTTCCACAATACCTTATAGTTCATGACCGCTTCCTTCCCACTTTCTTTCCCAGTACCGTACGGTACCTAAGAAACCTTCGTCCGACGCCAATAGATCTTAGCTATTATTGCAGTGCGTCAATGGCGTCGTTCAACCCAATATTATTGAATGAAAAAGTAAATGTGTAGGCGTACTTATAACGATAACGATAAGACATTCCAATGATGTGTAAACGTTCAATCAAATTACGTCTGAATTGTAGGCCTACATATATCAAGTGCAACTAATTTTTAAAAAATAGGGGGCAGGTAGGCTACATAGACCTAAGCATTCAATATTGTCCAACACTGATGACTTTTTGGCTGTGTGGAAGCTTGTTGGTCCATTTCACAAAGTATCGATCTGAAGATTAGTGTAGGATTCATTTTAATAATAACGTTGGTACCGTATCAACCTCAACAACTTTAATCTGAACATAAGCTAATCCAGGGTTGATAAAATCAACCCTTAGTTTGACATGACTTGGAATCTTGGAGGTAAAATATTCAATTTCACCTCGAACTGTGTCCGAGTATGGTAGACTTATTTTAGGACATTTGATTGGTTTCTGTAAAATACTTGTGATGTTTCACTTTCATTACCGGTACTGTATATTCTGTGTTACAGCTGTTACGGGTCGTCAACATAGGACGATGCCAGTGCTTGTATCAAGTACCAGTATCATTGAAGAAGGAAGATAAGGCAACTAAGACGCCAGTACGATGTAGAAGTTGACGGAGCAAGAAGAGGGAAGGATGAAAAAGATGAGTGGAACAAAGATAACTGCAAGAACGATGCCAGTACATGTATCAACTACCAGTACCATTGAAGAAGGGAGACAAGGCGACTAAGACGCCAGTTTAATGTTGAAGTTGACGCAATGAGGACGTAGCAAGGAGAGGGAAGGACGGAAAAAGTTGAATTGAACAAAGATAATTGAAAGAACGATGCCAGTACATGTATCAACTAGGAGTACCATTGAAGAAGGAAGAGAAGGCAACTAAGACGGCAGTACAATATAAAAGTTGACGCAGTGAGGACGTAGGAAGAAGAGAAAAGATAGAAGAAGATGAATGCAACAAGTAGAACTACAAGAACGATACCAGTGAGTAAAAAAAATCAGTTGTTATAGTTTTCGGTGGTCACATTGTGGTGATTGAAGAATTTGGTGATGAAAATCAACAATTGAGGGTTAAGAATTTATTCTTCTAGTTGTACTAACAACTCTGAAGTGTAAAAAAAAGATATTACTACAAATTTCAGGTATCTAGGTTTCTTTAAACGTCAATCAAAATTTTAGCCAAATCAGAAATCAGTATTTTTTTAACTCTTCAATTTAAACTTCATTTTTTTAAATGTCCTTTCCTCGTCTTACGAAATTGTAGCAAAATAAAAAATCACGATATTTTGCCTTTTCTATGTTTTTCAAATTTGATTTGTGACGTCAATTTTGGTTTTAGAGTCGTTATTTCAAGAGCCACTTCTGAAAATTGGCTGGAAATTGAATTACCAAAAATAATGCAGACACTTTTTCTTGGAAACGGCTGGGGCGAGCGTAGCCAAATTTGCTGATGATTTAGGGATCATGATTTTATACTCATAATTCATAATGAACTAACAATAAGCAATAAACAATAAACAACCTTCCCAGCATTCTACTATACTACAGAAGTAGGGATAGACAAAAGGGATCCAACCTAGGCCCAATCTGCCCGCCTCTCAACTGAGCTTCAGCTATTTCACGACATTTCATGTGAATAATAATTTTGTGTGTTTCAATATAGTATTTTTTATTCCAGCTGTTACTGCTCGTCAACATTGGACGATGCCATTACATGTATCAACTAGCAGGACCATTGGAGAAGGAAGAGAAGGCAACCAAGACCGCAGTACGATTTTGAAGTTGACGCGGTAAGAAGAGGGAAGAAGGGACAAGATGAACGCAACAAAGAAAACGACAAGAACAATACCAGTAAGTGGAAAACACTGTATTTTTTGCAGTCTCGACACAGTCATTGAATGTCAGAAAACTCTCGCTTGAATTTCTCAGTTTGTGTTGAGTAGGCTAATGAAATTCTGAAAGAATTCAAAGCTGGTCCAAGTGTCTTATTTGACTTCAATTTAGAGATTTAGAGAAGAAAATGACTTGGTATATTAGCCATAGGGAGGGCCTATTAAGAATTTTAGAATCCTTGTGATTACTTTGAAAATAAGAAAATTGGAAAGATTTCAATGGAATTGCGTTTTTTAAATGCCTTTCGTCTTCCTAAAACTTTTTTAAAAAATGAACAATCATGAGTTTTTGCCTTTTTTACTTTTTTCAAATTTGATTTCTGACTTTAATTTTGGTTTTAAAATTTCCAAAAAAATATTTTCTTCCTCAGAATTAATCCCTCTGTCTGAATATTTGAACATTATTAGATAATTGTCGTTATTTCAAAAGTCACTTCCAAAAACTGGCTGAAAATGTCCGTTTTTTGATAAATCAGCGACGTTTTTCTCGGCAACCGCCAAGGCAATCCCAACGGAACTTTCTAATGATTTAAAGATCCCAAAGTTATGAACATAAAAAATACTAGAACATCATAGCTCTCACCAGTTCATAGAAATTAATTGCAAAAGGTCAAAAACGAGCTTACTTTAAAACCCTGTACATTTCGGTCAAAAATTTTTGTCCTCTGAAATTCATTGTTGAATTTCTCAGTTCTGTTGTAATGTATGTGTAGTGTGATCAAATTGGAACACGAATCCGGTCTCCGTTTCAAAATTGAGTTTAATTTAAAGATTTTAGAGCGAAAAACAACTTAGTGTACTCACCATGGTAGAGTCCTATATAGAATTCTGGAATCCTTCTAATTACTTTTCCATTAGCATTATTAGCAAAATTTCAACGGAATAACTCTTCTGAAATGTCCTCTTGTCTTCCTACAAAATTTTAGCCGAATCAAAAATGATGATTTTTTATGACTCTGAAAAGTGGCTGGAAATTGCAGTTTTTGGGTAATTCAGACACCTTTTTCTTGGAAATGGCTGATGCGAGTATAGCCAAATTTGCTGATGATTTAGGGATCATGATTTTATACTCATAATTCATAATGAACTAACAATAAGCAATAAACAATAAACAACCTTCCCAGCATTCTACTATACCACAGAAGTAGGGATAGACAAAAGGGATCCAACCTAGGCCCAATCTGCCCGCCTCTCAACTGAGCTTCAGCTATTTCACGACATTTCATGTGAATAATAATTTTGTGTGTTTCAATATAGTATTTTTTATTCCAGCTGTTACTGCTCGTCAACATTGGACGATGCCATTACATGTATCAACTAGCAGGACCATTGGAGAAGGAAGAGAAGGCAACCAAGACCGCAGTACGATTTTGAAGTTGACGCGGTAAGAAGAGGGAAGAAGGGACAAGATGAACGCAACAAAGAAAACGACAAGAACAATACCAGTAAGTGGAAAACACTGTATTTTTGCAGTCTCGACACAGTCATTGAATGTCAGAAAACTCTCGCTTGAATTTCTCAGTTTGTGTTGAGTAGGCTAATGAAATTCTGAAAGAATTCAAAGCTGGTCCAAGTGTCTTATTTGACTTCAATTTAGAGATTTAGAGAAAAAAATGACTTGGTATATTAGCCATAGGGAGGGCCTATTAAGAATTTTAGAATCCTTGTGATTACTTTGAAATAAGAAAATTGGAAAGATTTCAATGGAATTGCGTTTTTAAATGCCTTTCGTCTTCCTAAAACTTTTTAAAAAAATGAACAATCATGAGTTTTTGCCTTTTTTACTTTTTTCAAATTTGATTTCTGACTTTAATTTTGGTTTTAAAATTTCCAAAAAAATTTTTTCTTCCTCAGAATTAATCCCTCTGTCTGAATATTTGAACATTATTAGATAATTGTCGTTATTTCAAAAGTCACTTCCAAAAACTGGCTGAAAATGTCCGTTTTTTGATAAATCAGCGACGTTTTTCTCGGCAACCGCCAAGGCAATCCCAACGGAACTTTCTAATGATTTAAAGATCCCAAAGTTATGAACATAAAAAATACTAGAACATCATAGCTCTCACCAGTTCATAGAAATTAATTGCGAAAGGTCAAAAACGAGCTTACTTAAAACCCTGTACATTTCGGTCGAAAATTTTTGTCCTCTGAAATTCATTGGAGAATTTCTCAGTTCTGTTGTAATGTATGTGTAGTGTGATCAAATTGGAACACGAATCCGGTCTCCGTTCAAAATTGAGTTTAATTTAAAGATTTTAGAGCGAAAACAACTTAGTGTACTCACCATGGTAGAGTCCTATATAGAATTCTGGAATCCTTCTAATTACTTTTCCATTAGCATTATTAGCAAAATTTCAACGGAATAACTCTTCTGAAATGTCCTCTTGTCTTCCTACAAAATTTTAGCCGAATCAAAAATGATGATTTTTTATGACTCTGAAAAGTGGCTGGAAATTGCAGTTTTTGGGTAATTCAGACACCTTTTTCTTGGAAATGGCTGATGCGAGTATAGCCAAATTTGCTGATGATTTAGGGATCATGATTTTATACTCATAATTCATAATGAACTAACAATAAGCAATAAACAATAAACAACCTTCCCAGCATTCTACTATACCACAGAAGTAGGGATAGACAAAAGGGATCCAACCTAGGCCCAATCTGCCCGCCTCTCAACTGAGCTTCAGCTATTTCACGACATTTCATGTGAATAATAATTTTGTGTGTTTCAATATAGTATTTTTTATTCCAGCTGTTACTGCTCGTCAACATTGGACGATGCCATTACATGTATCACTAGCAGGACCATTGGAGAAGGAAGAGAAGGCAACCAAGACCGCAGTACGATTTTGAAGTTGACGCGGTAAGAAGAGGGAAGAAGGGACAAGATGAACGCAACAAAGAAAACGACAAGAACAATACCAGTAAGTGGAAAACACTGTATTTTTTGCAGTCTCGACACAGTCATTGAATGTCAGAAAACTCTCGCTTGAATTTCTCAGTTTGTGTTGAGTAGGCTAATGAAATTCTGAAAGAATTCAAAGCTGGTCCAAGTGTCTTATTTGACTTCAATTTAGAGATTTAGAGAAAAAAATGACTTGGTATATTAGCCATAGGGAGGGCCTATTAAGAATTTTAGAATCCTTGTGATTACTTTGAAAATAAGAAAATTGGAAAGATTTCAATGGAATTGCGTTTTTTAAATGCCTTTCGTCTTCCTAAAACTTTTTAAAAAATGAACAATCATGAGTTTTTGCCTTTTTTACTTTTTTCAAATTTGATTTCTGACTTTAATTTTGGTTTTAAAATTTCCAAAAAATTTTTTCTTCCTCAGAATTAATCCCTCTGTCTGAATATTTGAACATTATTAGATAATTGTCGTTATTTCAAAGTCACTTCCAAAAACTGGCTGAAAATGTCCGTTTTTTGATAAATCAGCGACGTTTTTCTCGGCAACCGCCAAGGCAATCCCAACGGAACTTTCTAATGATTTAAAGATCCCAAAGTTATGAACATAAAAAATACTAGAACATCATAGCTCTCACCAGTTCATAGAAATTAATTGCGAAAGGTCAAAAACGAGCTTACTTAAAACCCTGTACATTTCGGTCGAAAATTTTTGTCCTCTGAAATTCATTGGAGAATTTCTCAGTTCTGTTGTAATGTATGTGTAGTGTGATCAAATTGGAACACGATCCGGTCTCCGTTTCAAAATTGAGTTTAATTTGAAGATTTTAGAGCGAAAAACAACTTAGTGTACTCACCATGGTAGAGTCCTATATAGAATTCTGGAATCCTTCTAATTACTTTTCCATTAGCATTATTAGCAAAATTTCAACGGAATAACTCTTCTGAAATGTCCTCTTGTCTTCCTACAAAATTTTAGCCGAATCAAAAATGATGATTTTTATGACTCTGAAAAGTGGCTGGAAATTGCAGTTTTTGGGTAATTCAGACACCTTTTCTTGGAAATGGCTGATGCGAGTATAGCCAAATTTGCTGAGGATTTAGGGACCATCAAGTTATACTCTTAAAAAAATACTAGAACATCATAGCTCTCACCAGTTCATAGAAATTAATTGCGAAAGGTCCAAAAGTACCTTAGTTAACCCTGTACATTTTGGTCAATTTTTTTTGTCGCCTGAAATTTTTGGTCGAATTTCTCAGTTCTGTTGTAATGTATGTGTAGTGTGATCAAATTGGAACACGAATCCGGTCTCCGTTTCAAAATTGAGTTTAATTTAAAGATTTTAGAGCGAAAAACAACTTAGTGTACTCACCATGGTAGAGTCCTATATAGAATTCTGGAATCCTTCTAATTACTTTTCCATTAGCATTATTAGCAAATTTTCAACGGAATAACTCTTCTGAAATGTCCTCTTGTCTTCCTACAAAATTTTAGCCGAATCAAAAATGATGATTTTTTATGACTCTGAAAAGTGGCTGGAAATTGCAGTTTTTGGGTAATTCAGACACCTTTTCTTGGAAATGGCTGATGCGAGTATAGCCAAATTTGCTGATGATTTAGGGATCATGATTTTATACTCATAATTCATAATGAACTAACAATAAGCAATAAACAATAAACAACCTTCCCAGCATTCTACTATACCACAGAAGTAGGGATAGACAAAAGGGATCCAACCTAGGCCCAATCTGCCCGCCTCTCAACTGAGCTTCAGCTATTTCACGACATTTCATGTGAATATAATTTTGTGTGTTTCAATATAGTATTTTTTATTCCAGCTGTTACTGCTCGTCAACATTGGACGATGCCATTACATGTATCAACTAGCAGGACCATTGGAGAAGGAAGAGAAGGCAACCAAGACCGCAGTACGATTTTGAAGTTGACGCGGTAAGAAGAGGGAAGAAGGGACAAGATGAACGCAACAAAGAAACGACAAGAACAATACCAGTAAGTGGAAAACACTGTATTTTTTGCAGTCTCGACACAGTCATTGAATGTCAGAAAACTCTCGCTTGAATTTCTCAGTTTGTGTTGAGTAGGCTAATGAAATTCTGAAAGAATTCAAAGCTGGTCCAAGTGTCTTATTTGACTTCAATTTAGAGATTTAGAGAAAAAAATGACTTGGTATATTAGCCATAGGGAGGGCCTATTAAGAATTTTAGAATCCTTGTGATTACTTTGAAAATAAGAAAATTGGAAAGATTTCAATGGAATTGCGTTTTTTAAATGCCTTTCGTCTTCCTAAAACTTTTTAAAAAAATGAACAATCATGAGTTTTTGCCTTTTTTACTTTTTTCAAATTTGATTTCTGACTTTAATTTGGTTTTAAAATTTCCAAAAAAATTTTTTCTTCCTCAGAATTAATCCCTCTGTCTGAATATTTGAACATTATTAGATAATTGTCGTTATTTCAAAAGTCACTTCCAAAAACTGGCTGAAAATGTCCGTTTTTTGATAAATCAGCGACGTTTTTCTCGGCAACCGCCAAGGCAATCCCAACGGAACTTTCTAATGATTTAAAGATCCCAAAGTTATGAACATAAAAAATACTAGAACATCATAGCTCTCACCAGTTCATAGAAATTAATTGCGAAAGGTCAAAAACGAGCTTACTTAAAACCCTGTACATTTCGGTCGAAAATTTTTGTCCTCTGAAATTCATGGAGAATTTCTCAGTTCTATTGTAATGTATGTGTAGTGTGATCAAATTGGAACACGAATCCGGTCTCCGTTTCAAATTGAGTTTAATTTGAAGATTTTAGAGCGAAAAACAACTTAGTGTACTCACCATGGTAGAGTCCTATATAGAATTCTGGAATCCTTCTAATTACTTTTCCATTAGCATTATTAGCAAAATTTCAACGGAATAACTCTTCTGAAATGTCCTCTTGTCTTCCTACAAATTTTAGCCGAATCAAAAATGATGATTTTTTATGACTCTGAAAAGTGGCTGGAAATTGCAGTTTTTGGGTAATTCAGACACCTTTTTCTTGGAAATGGCTGATGCGAGTATAGCCCAAATTGCTGATGATTTAGGGATCATGATTTTATACTCATAATTCATAATGAACTAACAATAAGCAATAAACAATAAACAACCTTCCCAGCATTCTACTATACCACAGAAGTAGGGATAGACAAAAGGGATCCAACCTAGGCCCAATCTGCCCGCCTCTCAACTGAGCTTCAGCTATTTCACGACATTTCATGTGAATAATAATTTTGTGTGTTTCAATATAGTATTTTTTATTCCAGCTGTTACTGCTCGTCAACATTGGACGATGCCATTACATGTATCAACTAGCAGGACCATTGGAGAAGGAAGAGAAGGCAACCAAGACCGCAGTACGATTTTGAAGTTGACGCGGGTAAGAAGAGGGAAGAAGGGACAAGATGAACGCAACAAAGAAAACGACAAGAACAATACCAGTAAGTGGAAAAACACTGTATTTTTTGCAGTCTCGACACAGTCATTGAATGTCAGAAAACTCTCGCTTGAATTTCTCAGTTTGTGTTGAGTAGGCTAATGAAATTCTGAAAGAATTCAAAGCTGGTCCAAGTGTCTTATTTGACTTCAATTTAGAGATTTAGAGAAAAAAATGACTTGGTATATTAGCCATAGGGAGGGCCTATTAAGAATTTTAGAATCCTTGTGATTACTTTGAAAATAAGAAAATTGGAAAGATTTCAATGGAATTGCGTTTTTTAAATGCCTTTCGTCTTCCTAAAACTTTTTAAAAAAATGAACAATCATGAGTTTTTGCCTTTTTTACTTTTTTCAAATTTGATTTCTGACTTTAATTTTGGTTTTAAAATTTCCAAAAAAATTTTTTCTTCCTCAGAATTAATCCCTCTGTCTGAATATTTGAACATTATTAGATAATTGTCGTTATTTCAAAAGTCACTTCCAAAAACTGGCTGAAAATGTCCGTTTTTTGATAAATCAGCGACGTTTTTCTCGGCAACCGCCAAGGCAATCCCAACGGAACTTTCTAATGATTTAAAGATCCCAAAGTTATGAACATAAAAAATACTAGAACATCATAGCTCTCACCAGTTCATAGAAATTAATTGCGAAAGGTCAAAAACGAGCTTACTTAAAACCCTGTACATTTCGGTCGAAAATTTTTGTCCTCTGAAATTCATTGGAGAATTTCTCAGTTCTGTTGTAATGTATGTGTAGTGTGATCAAATTGGAACACGAATCCGGTCTCCGTTTCAAAATTGAGTTTAATTTAAAGATTTTAGAGCGAAAAAAACAACTTAGTGTACTCACCATGGTAGAGTCCTATATAGAATTCTGGAATCCTTCTAATTACTTTTCCATTAGCATTATTAGCAAAATTTCAACGGAATAACTCTTCTGAAATGTCCTCTTGTCTTCCTACAAAATTTTAGCCGAATCAAAAATGATGATTTTTTATGACTCTGAAAAGTGGCTGGAAATTGCAGTTTTGGGTAATTCAGACACCTTTTTCTTGGAAATGGCTGATGCGAGTATAGCCAAATTTGCTGATGATTTAGGGATCATGATTTTATACTCATAATTCATAATGAACTAACAATAAGCAATAAACAATAAACAACCTTCCCAGCATTCTACTATACCACAGAAGTAGGGATAGACAAAAGGGATCCAACCTAGGCCCAATCTGCCCGCCTCTCAACTGAGCTTCAGCTATTTCACGACATTTCATGTGAATAATAATTTTGTGTGTTTCAATATAGTATTTTTTATTCCAGCTGTTACTGCTCGTCAACATTGGACGATGCCATTACATGTATCAACTAGCAGGACCATTGGAGAAGGAAGAGAAGGCAACCAAGGACCGCAGTACGATTTGAAGTTGACGCGGTAAGAAGAGGGAAGAAGGGACAAGATGAACGCAACAAAGAAAACGACAAGAACAATACCAGTAAGTGGAAAACACTGTATTTTTTGCAGTCTCGACACAGTCATTGAATGTCAGAAAACTCTCGCTTGAATTTCTCAGTTTGTGTTGAGTAGGCTAATGAAATTCTGAAAGAATTCAAAGCTGGTCCAAGTGTCTTATTTGACTTCAATTTAGAGATTTAGAGAAAAAAATGACTTGGTATATTAGCCATAGGGAGGGCCTATTAAGAATTTTAGAATCCTTGTGATTACTTTGAAAATAAGAAAATTGGAAAGATTTCAATGGAATTGCGTTTTTTAAATGCCTTTCGTCTTCCTAAAACTTTTTAAAAAAATGAACAATCATGAGTTTTTGCCTTTTTTACTTTTTTCAAATTTGATTTCTGACTTTAATTTTGGTTTTAAAATTTCCAAAAAAATTTTTTCTTCCTCAGAATTAATCCCTCTGTCTGAATATTTGAACATTATTAGATAATTGTCGTTATTTCAAAAGTCACTTCCAAAAACTGGCTGAAAATGTCCGTTTTTTGATAAATCAGCGACGTTTTTCTCGGCAACCGCCAAGGCAATCCCAACGGAACTTTCTAATGATTTAAAGATCCCAAAGTTATGAACATAAAAAATACTAGAACATCATAGCTCTCACCAGTTCATAGAAATTAATTGCGAAAGGTCAAAAACGAGCTTACTTAAAACCCTGTACATTTCGGTCGAAAATTTTTGTCCTCTGAAATTCATTGGAGAATTTCTCAGTTCTGTTGTAATGTATGTGTAGTGTGATCAAATTGGAACACGAATCCGGTCTCCGTTTCAAAATTGAGTTTAATTTGAAGATTTTAGAGCGAAAAACAACTTAGTGTACTCACCATGGTAGAGTCCTATATAGAATTCTGGAATCCTTCTAATTACTTTTCCATTAGCATTATTAGCAAAATTTCAACGGAATAACTCTTCTGAAATGTCCTCTTGTCTTCCTACAAAATTTTAGCCGAATCAAAAATGATGATTTTTTATGACTCTGAAAAGTGGCTGGAAATTGCAGTTTTTGGGTAATTCAGACACCTTTTTCTTGGAAATGGCTGATGCGAGTATAGCCAAATTTGCTGATGATTTAGGGATCATGATTTTATACTCATAATTCATAATGAACTAACAATAAGCAATAAACAATAAACAACCTTCCCAGCATTCTACTATACCACAGAAGTAGGGATAGACAAAAGGGATCCAACCTAGGCCCAATCTGCCCGCCTCTCAACTGAGCTTCAGCTATTTCACGACATTTCATGTGAATAATAATTTTGTGTGTTTCAATATAGTATTTTTTATTCCAGCTGTTACTGCTCGTCAACATTGGACGATGCCATTACATGTATCAACTAGCAGGACCATTGGAGAAGGAAGAGAAGGCAACCAAGACCGCAGTACGATTTGAAGTTGACGCGGGTAAGAAGAGGGAAGAAGGGACAAGATGAACGCAACAAAGAAAACGACAAGAACAATACCAGTAAGTGGAAAACACTGTATTTTTTGCAGTCTCGACACAGTCATTGAATGTCAGAAAACTCTCGCTTGAATTTCTCAGTTTGTGTTGAGTAGGCTAATGAAATTCTGAAAGAATTCAAAGCTGGTCCAAGTGTCTTATTTGACTTCAATTTAGAGATTTAGAGAAAAAAATGACTTGGTATATTAGCCATAGGGAGGGCCTATTAAGAATTTTAGAATCCTTGTGATTACTTTGAAAATAAGAAAATTGGAAAGATTTCAATGGAATTGCGTTTTTTAAATGCCTTTCGTCTTCCTAAAACTTTTTAAAAAATGAACAATCATGAGTTTTTGCCTTTTTTACTTTTTTCAAATTTGATTTCTGACTTTAATTTTGGTTTTAAAATTTCCAAAAAAATTTTTTCTTCCTCAGAATTAATCCCTCTGTCTGAATATTTGAACATTATTAGATAATTGTCGTTATTTCAAAAGTCACTTCCAAAAACTGGCTGAAAATGTCCGTTTTTTGATAAATCAGCGACGTTTTTCTCGGCAAACCGCCAAGGCAATCCCAACGGAACTTTCTAATGATTTAAAGATCCCAAAGTTATGAACATAAAAAATACTAGAACATCATAGCTCTCACCAGTTCATAGAAATTAATTGCGAAAGGTCAAAACGAGCTTACTTAAACCCTGTACATTTCGTGTCGAAAATTTTTGTCCTCTGAAATTCATTGGAGAATTTCTCAGTTCTGTTGTAATGTATGTGTAGTGTGATCAAATTGGAACACGAATCCGGTCTCCGTTTCAAAATTGAGTTTAATTTGAAGATTTTAGAGCGAAAAACAACTTAGTGTACTCACCATGGTAGAGTCCTATATAGAATTCTGGAATCCTTCTAATTACTTTTCCATTAGCATTATTAGCAAAATTTCAACGGAATAACTCTTCTGAAATGTCCTCTTGTCTTCCTACAAAATTTTAGCCGAATCAAAAATGATGATTTTTATGACTCTGAAAAGTGGCTGGAAATTGCAGTTTTTGGGTAATTCAGACACCTTTTTCTTGGAAATGGCTGATGCGAGTATAGCCAAATTTGCTGAGGATTTAGGGACCATCAAGTTATACTCTTAAAAAAATACTAGAACATCATAGCTCTCACCAGTTCATAGAAATTAATTGCGAAAGGTCCAAAAGTACCTTAGTTAACCCTGTACATTTTGGTCAATTTTTTTTGTCGCCTGAAATTTTTGGTCGAATTTCTCAGTTCTGTTGTAATGTATGTGTAGTGTGATCAAATTGGAACACGAATCCGGTCTCCGTTTCAAAATTGAGTTTAATTTAAAGATTTTAGAGCGAAAAACAACTTAGTGTACTCACCATGGTAGAGTCCTATATAGAATTCTGGAATCCTTCTAATTACTTTTCCATTAGCATTATTAGCAAAATTTCAACGGAATAACTCTTCTGAAATGTCCTCTTGTCTTCCTACAAAATTTTAGCCGAATCAAAAATGATGATTTTTTATGACTCTGAAAAGTGGCTGGAAATTGCAGTTTTTGGGTAATTCAGACACCTTTTTCTTGGAAATGGCTGATGCGAGTATAGCCAAATTTGCTGATGATTTAGGGATCATGATTTTATACTCATAATTCATAATGAACTAACAATAAGCAATAAACAATAAACAACCTTCCCAGCATTCTACTATACCACAGAAGTAGGGATAGACAAAAGGGATCCAACCTAGGCCCAATCTGCCCGCCTCTCAACTGAGCTTCAGCTATTTCACGACATTTCATGTGAATAATAATTTTGTGTGTTTCAATATAGTATTTTTTATTCCAGCTGTTACTGCTCGTCAACATTGGACGATGCCATTACATGTATCAACTAGCAGGACCATTGGAGAAGGAAGAGAAGGCAACCAAGACCGCAGTACGATTTTGAAGTTGACGCGGTAAGAAGAGGGAAGAAGGGACAAGATGAACGCAACAAAGAAAACGACAAGAACAATACCAGTAAGTGGAAAACACTGTATTTTTTGCAGTCTCGACACAGTCATTGAATGTCAGAAAACTCTCGCTTGAATTTCTCAGTTTGTGTTGAGTAGGCTAATGAAATTCTGAAAGAATTCAAAGCTGGTCCAAGTGTCTTATTTGACTTCAATTTAGAGATTTAGAGAAAAAAATGACTTGGTATATTAGCCATAGGGAGGGCCTATTAAGAATTTTAGAATCCTTGTGATTACTTTGAAAATAAGAAAATTGGAA
This sequence comes from Brachyptera putata, assembly GCA_907164805.1. Taxonomy (NCBI): domain Eukaryota; kingdom Metazoa; phylum Arthropoda; class Insecta; order Plecoptera; family Taeniopterygidae; genus Brachyptera; species Brachyptera putata. The sequence continues at coordinate 22,667,627 of OU015465.1, forward strand.
AGATTTCAATGGAATTGCGTTTTTTAAATGCCTTTCGTCTTCCTAAAACTTTTTAAAAAAATGAACAATCATGAGTTTTTGCCTTTTTTACTTTTTTCAAATTTGATTTCTGACTTTAATTTTGGTTTTAAAATTTCCAAAAAAATTTTTTCTTCCTCAGAATTAATCCCTCTGTCTGAATATTTGAACATTATAGATAATTGTCGTTATTTCAAAAGTCACTTCCAAAAACTGGCTGAAAATGTCCGTTTTTTGATAAATCAGCGACGTTTTCTCGGCAACCGCCAAGGCAATCCCAACGGAACTTTCTAATGATTTAAAGATCCAAAGTTATGAACATAAAAATACTAGAACATCATAGCTCTCACCAGTTCATAGAAATTAATTGCGAAAGGTCAAAACGAGCTTACTTAAAAACCCTGTACATTTCGGTCGAAAATTTTTGTCCTCTGAAATTCATTGGAGAATTTCTCAGTTCTGTTGTAATGTATGTGTAGTGTGATCAAATTGGAACACGAATCCGGTCTCCGTTTCAAAATTGAGTTTAATTTGAAGATTTTAGAGCGAAAAACAACTTAGTGTACTCACCATGGTAGAGTCCTATATAGAATTCTGGAATCCTTCTAATTACTTTTCCATTAGCATTATTAGCAAAATTTCAACGGAATAACTCTTCTGAAATGTCCTCTTGTCTTCCTACAAAATTTTAGCCGAATCAAAAATGATGATTTTTTATGACTCTGAAAAGTGGCTGGAAATTGCAGTTTTTGGGTAATTCAGACACCTTTTTCTTGGAAATGGCTGATGCGAGTATAGCCAAATTTGCTGAGGATTTAGGGACCATCAAGTTATACTCTTAAAAAAATACTAGAACATCATAGCTCTCACCAGTTCATAGAAATTAATTGCGAAAGGTCCAAAAGTACCTTAGTTAACCCTGTACATTTTGGTCATTTTTTTTTGTCGCCTGAAATTTTTGGTCGAATTTCTCAGTTCTGTTGTAATGTATGTGTAGTGTGATCAAATTGGAACACGAATCCGGTCTCCGTTTCAAAATTGAGTTTAATTTAAAGATTTTAGAGCGAAAAACAACTTAGTGTACTCACCATGGTAGAGTCCTATATAGAATTCTGGAATCCTTCTAATTACTTTTCCATTAGCATTATTAGCAAAATTTCAACGGAATAACTCTTCTGAAATGTCCTCTTGTCTTCCTACAAAATTTTAGCCGAATCAAAAATGATGATTTTTTATGACTCTGAAAAGTGGCTGGAAATTGCAGTTTTTGGGTAATTCAGACACCTTTTTCTTGGAAATGGCTGATGCGAGTATAGCCAAATTTGCTGAGGATTTAGGGACCATCAAGTTATACTCTTAAAAAAATACTAGAACATCATAGCTCTCACCAGTTCATAGAAATTAATTGCGAAAGGTCCAAAAGTACCTTAGTTAACCCTGTACATTTTGGTCAATTTTTTTTGTCGCCTGAAATTTTTGGTCGAATTTCTCAGTTCTGTTGTAATGTATGTGTAGTGTGATCAAATTGGAACACGAATCCGGTCTCCGTTTCAAAATTGAGTTTAATTTAAAGATTTTAGAGCGAAAAACAACTTAGTGTACTCACCATGGTAGAGTCCTATATAGAATTCTGGAATCCTTCTAATTACTTTTCCATTAGCATTATTAGCAAAATTTCAACGGAATAACTCTTCTGAAATGTCCTCTTGTCTTCCTACAAAATTTTAGCCGAATCAAAAATGATGATTTTTTATGACTCTGAAAAGTGGCTGGAAATTGCAGTTTTTGGGTAATTCAGACACCTTTTTCTTGGAAATGGCTGATGCGAGTATAGCCAAATTTGCTGAGGATTTAGGGACCATCAAGTTATACTCTTAAAAAAATACTAGAACATCATAGCTCTCACCAGTTCATAGAAATTAATTGCGAAAGGTCCAAAAGTACCTTAGTTAACCCTGTACATTTTGGTCAATTTTTTTTGTCGCCTGAAATTTTTGGTCGAATTTCTCAGTTCTGTTGTAATGTATGTGTAGTGTGATCAAATTGGAACACGAATCCGGTCTCCGTTTCAAAATTGAGTTTAATTTAAAGATTTTAGAGCGAAAAACAACTTAGTGTACTCACCATGGTAGAGTCCTATATAGAATTCTGGAATCCTTCTAATTACTTTTCCATTAGCATTATTAGCAAAATTTCAACGGAATAACTCTTCTGAAATGTCCTCTTGTCTTCCTACAAAATTTTAGCCGAATCAAAATGATGATTTTTTATGACTCTGAAAAGTGGCTGGAAATTGCAGTTTTTGGGTAATTCAGACACCTTTTTCTTGGAAATGGCTGATGCGAGTATAGCCAAATTTGCTGAGGATTTAGGGACCATCAAGTTATACTCTTAAAAAAATACTAGAACATCATAGCTCTCACCAGTTCATAGAAATTAATTGCGAAAGGTCCAAAAGTACCTTAGTTAACCCTGTACATTTTGGTCAATTTTTTTTGTCGCCTGAAATTTTTGGTCGAATTTCTCAGTTCTGTTGTAATGTATGTGTAGTGTGATCAAATTGGAACACGAATCCGGTCTCCGTTTCAAAATTGAGTTTAATTTAAAGATTTTAGAGCGAAAAACAACTTAGTGTACTCACCATGGTAGAGTCCTATATAGAATTCTGGAATCCTTCTAATTACTTTTCCATTAGCATTATTAGCAAAATTTCAACGGAATAACTCTTCTGAAATGTCCTCTTGTCTTCCTACAAAATTTTAGCCGAATCAAAAATGATGATTTTTTATGACTCTGAAAAGTGGCTGGAAATTGCAGTTTTTGGGTAATTCAGACACCTTTTTCTTGGAAATGGCTGATGCGAGTATAGCCAAATTTGCTGAGGATTTAGGGACCATCAAGTTATACTCTTAAAAAAATACTAGAACATCATAGCTCTCACCAGTTCATAGAAATTAATTGCGAAAGGTCCAAAAGTACCTTAGTTAACCCTGTACATTTTGGTCAATTTTTTTTGTCGCCTGAAATTTTTGGTCGAATTTCTCAGTTCTGTTGTAATGTATGTGTAGTGTGATCAAATTGGAACACGAATCCGGTCTCCGTTTCAAAATTGAGTTTAATTTAAAGATTTTAGAGCGAAAAACAACTTAGTGTACTCACCATGGTAGAGTCCTATATAGAATTCTGGAATCCTTCTAATTACTTTTCCATTAGCATTATTAGCAAAATTTCAACGGAATAACTCTTCTGAAATGTCCTCTTGTCTTCCTACAAAATTTTAGCCGAATCAAAAATGATGATTTTTTATGACTCTGAAAAGTGGCTGGAAATTGCAGTTTTTGGGTAATTCAGACACCTTTTTCTTGGAAATGGCTGATGCGAGTATAGCCAAATTTGCTGAGGATTTAGGGACCATCAAGTTATACTCTTAAAAAAATACTAGAACATCATAGCTCTCACCAGTTCATAGAAATTAATTGCGAAAGGTCCAAAAGTACCTTAGTTAACCCTGTACATTTTGGTCAATTTTTTTTGTCGCCTGAAATTTTTGGTCGAATTTCTCAGTTCTGTTGTAATGTATGTGTAGTGTGATCAAATTGGAACACGAATCCGGTCTCCGTTTCAAAATTGAGTTTAATTTAAAGATTTTAGAGCGAAAAACAACTTAGTGTACTCACCATGGTAGAGTCCTATATAGAATTCTGGAATCCTTCTAATTACTTTTCCATTAGCATTATTAGCAAAATTTCAACGGAATAACTCTTCTGAAATGTCCTCTTGTCTTCCTACAAAATTTTAGCCGAATCAAAAATGATGATTTTTTATGACTCTGAAAAGTGGCTGGAAATTGCATTTTTTGGGTAATTCAGACACCTTTTTCTTGGAAATGTCGGATGCGAGTATAGCCAAATTTGCTGAGGATTTAGGGACCATCAAGTTATACTCTTAAAAAAAACTAGAACATCATAGCTCTCACCAGTTCATAGAAATTAATTGCGAAAGGTCCAAAAGTACCTTAGTTAACCCTGTACATTTTGGTCAATTTTTTTTGTCGCCTGAAATTTTTGGTCGAATTTCTCAGTTCTGTTGTAATGTATGTGTAGTGTGATCAAATTGGAACACGAATCCGGTCTCCGTTTCAAAATTGAGTTTAATTTAAAGATTTTAGAGCGAAAAACAACTTAGTGTACTCACCATGGTAGAGTCCTATATAGAATTCTGGAATCCTTCTAATTACTTTTCCATTAGCATTATTAGCAAAATTTCAACGGAATAACTCTTCTGAAATGTCCTCTTGTCTTCCTACAAAATTTTAGCCGAATCAAAAATGATGATTTTTTATGACTCTGAAAAGTGGCTGGAAATTGCAGTTTTTGGGTAATTCAGACACCTTTTTCTTGGAAATGGCTGATGCGAGTATAGCCAAATTTGCTGAGGATTTAGGGACCATCAAGTTATACTCTTAAAAAAATACTAGAACATCATAGCTCTCACCAGTTCATAGAAATTAATTGCGAAAGGTCCAAAAGTACCTTAGTTAACCCTGTACATTTTGGTCAATTTTTTTTGTCGCCTGAAATTTTTGGTCGAATTTCTCAGTTCTGTTGTAATGTATGTGTAGTGTGATCAAATTGGAACACGAATCCGGTCTCCGTTTCAAAATTGAGTTTAATTTAAAGATTTTAGAGCGAAAAACAACTTAGTGTACTCACCATGGTAGAGTCCTATATAGAATTCTGGAATCCTTCTAATTACTTTTCCATTAGCATTATTAGCAAAATTTCAACGGAATAACTCTTCTGAAATGTCCTCTTGTCTTCCTACAAAATTTTAGCCGAATCAAAAATGATGATTTTTTATGACTCTGAAAAGTGGCTGGAAATTGCAGTTTTTGGGTAATTCAGACACCTTTTTCTTGGAAATGGCTGATGCGAGTATAGCCAAATTTGCTGAGGATTTAGGGACCATCAAGTTATACTCTTAAAAAAATACTAGAACATCATAGCTCTCACCAGTTCATAGAAATTAATTGCGAAAGGTCCAAAAGTACCTTAGTTAACCCTGTACATTTTGGTCAATTTTTTTTGTCGCCTGAAATTTTTGGTCGAATTTCTCAGTTCTGTTGTAATGTATGTGTAGTGTGATCAAATTGGAACACGAATCCGGTCTCCGTTTCAAAATTGAGTTTAATTTAAAGATTTTAGAGCGAAAAACAACTTAGTGTACTCACCATGGTAGAGTCCTATATAGAATTCTGGAATCCTTCTAATTACTTTTCCATTAGCATTATTAGCAAAATTTCAACGGAATAACTCTTCTGAAATGTCCTCTTGTCTTCCTACAAAATTTTAGCCGAATCAAAAATGATGATTTTTTATGACTCTGAAAAGTGGCTGGAAATTGCAGTTTTTGGGTAATTCAGACACCTTTTTCTTGGAAATGGCTGATGCGAGTATAGCCAAATTTGCTGAGGATTTAGGGACCATCAAGTTATACTCTGAAAAAAAACTAGAACATCATAGCTCTCACCAGTTCATAGAAATTAATTGCGAAAGGTCCAAAAGTACCTTAGTTAACCCTGTACATTTTGGTCAATTTTTTTTGTCGCCTGAAATTTTTGGTCGAATTTCTCAGTTCTGTTGTAATGTATGTGTAGTGTGATCAAATTGGAACACGAATCCGGTCTCCGTTTCAAAATTGAGTTTAATTTAAAGATTTTAGAGCGAAAAACAACTTAGTGTACTCACCATGGTAGAGTCCTATATAGAATTCTGGAATCCTTCTAATTACTTTTCCATTAGCATTATTAGCAAAATTTCAACGGAATAACTCTTCTGAAATGTCCTCTTGTCTTCCTACAAAATTTTAGCCGAATCAAAAATGATGATTTTTTATGACTCTGAAAAGTGGCTGGAAATTGCAGTTTTTGGGTAATTCAGACACCTTTTTCTTGGAAATGGCTGATGCGAGTATAGCCAAATTTGCTGAGGATTTAGGGACCATCAAGTTATACTCTTAAAAAAATACTAGAACATCATAGCTCTCACCAGTTCATAGAAATTAATTGCGAAAGGTCCAAAAGTACCTTAGTTAACCCTGTACATTTTGGTCAATTTTTTTTGTCGCCTGAAATTTTTGGTCGAATTTCTCAGTTCTGTTGTAATGTATGTGTAGTGTGATCAAATTGGAACACGAATCCGGTCTCCGTTACTAAATTGAGTTTGATTTAAAGATTTTAGAGCGAAAAACAACTTGGTGTATTCGCCATGGTAGCGGCAAATTTTTTTGTCGCTTGAAATTTTCGGTTGAATTTCTCAGTTCTGTTGTTATGTATGTTTAGTGTGATCAAATTGGAACACAAATCTGGTCTCCGTTTCAAAATTGAGTTTCATTTAAAGATTTTAGAGCAAAAAATAACTTGGAGAATTTTTCATTTTTCAAAATTTGATTCGTCTCAAATTTGCTGTGAACATGAAGTGGCTCTTTGCAATGGATAATCCTCAGAAATGTTTGTAATCAATTGCATTTAAAGCAAGTTATTCACATTAATTAACACATCCTTCCTGTTTGCAGGCTGCAGCTTACCTTGAAGATTCCCTCCTTGGAGCATCGTGGCGACTACGAGGTAGCAGGTAATGCACCGTCATGTGCCTAATCTGACCCGTGTGCCGCCCGCACCCCCAGGTATGATCCAGCCTATTTTAAAATGATCCCCGAGCCGGGTAGGCCAGCCCAGAGTGGTTTGATCAGCGCCCCGTTGGCTCTAAAACAAGCTGATTAAAGCTCCACGACAGGAAATCATCTCCTCGAGCTTAAGCAATCGATGCCACACCCGAGCACGTGAATAAAAGGCTCACGGCGGTGAGGGGATTGATCTGGATCGCTCTTGGGTGAGACGTGCTACTCTTGCGTGTGAGATAGACTCGCAAGAGCCTGCCTTGCATTCAAAGGTACATTGTCATACATCCAACCACCATCTAAGATTAGCTGTAGGCGTGTGGTGGAGACCTTGGATTAGACCGTGCACGAGAGACTTGCGTAGCTTCCCCGGAAGCTACACGAGCCTTTCTGCATGGAATATTTCAAGGTCGAGCCCCCACACACTATTCAATCCCGCCACCGCCACCGCTGCGGGCGGCACGCGGCATACTAGGAGCTACGGGATATCACACAAGTCAGAACACATAATGTCATTGTAACTTATCATCAATTGTATTGTCACATATTTTGTACACGTTATATCAATAAATCATTCATTTAAAAAATATTTGTTTACACATTATTATCGCTCTTGTCTCATTGCATTCACATGTAGTTGTAAAGTATTGTGATCAGCATTCAACCAATCAAAACACAGCAGGCTCTCTTGATCAGTTGCTTGTAAACACAGCAATCCGGTGACGTCGACAGCAAGCTGACCTCGATTGCTGGTCCAACGGACAGACATCACGCTGATGTGATGTGACGCGGTAGACTCGAGGTTTGGACAGCTGCGTTGTCATTGCTGTGAAGTGCTACCGAAGCCTGCAACAATAGGAAATAAATATGTCAGTGACATACTAGACAATCTAGTACTTGCATGCTTGTAGCGACAGGGACTACAATGGCCTGCTCAATAATATTAAATTATAACCATACATGATCATAGCAACAATCATGGCTTCCTAGATGCACAAACAAATTAGTTACACATTTCATTGTCGTTTTCCAGTGAACCAAGAGCTTCAAGTTCTCAACCACCAATTAATGTGTGAACCAAAATTGTTGCCAAGATCTACAACAGTAATGTAATCTCGTTGAATAATGACAGCAAGTTGACTTTTTTAATTTATATTCCAAGGGTTCAACGACACACCGAGTCGAAAACTGAACAGCTCAACGAGACCCCACCAACAGCTAGCTTATACGGGGGTACGAATGAGTGATGATGGGCAAGATGGGTGGGTCATTTACAAAAACCCATGCCTTATGCAGGACTCGAACCCACGCCTGACCTGACTTCAGTTTCTACTTCTAGCGATAATTGACTGAGCCATGGGGGCGGCTTTGATAACTGAGATCTTTGGCATCGTATGAATGATTGATGGGATAATGAGAGTGAGTTTTCTTGGGTAACGGAAAGGACAGTGGGAAGGAAGCACTCGTGGCCTATATTGTAGGCACAGTCCTGGCATTAGCCACGACTACTGAGGGAAACCACGATAAAACCCAAGTTGATTGGTGGTGGTGATCGAACCAAATCACATGAAGCGAGGGAGTTACCAACTGAGCTAGGGTCAACCGGGGTAAGTGTGACAATGGGGGAAGTGTGATAACTTCTGATATCTCGATAAGTAATCAATATTTTTATATTCTGATTTTCTCTTCAACTTAACTTAAAGAGTGATCATTGGAATAATAATATAACATAATTTTAAAAAAAAATATGCCTGTTGAAACAAGTTCATGTGTAACCCATATTGAGAATACAGAAGAGTAATTATATTTTTATCCACAGAATTCATCCACACTTCCCCCTTACTATTTAGACTGATTTTGTGTGCAAAGATCACATCATGTCACACTTACCCCAGCTGGTATCACACTTACCCCATTTGGATGGGGGAAGTGTGATGAACGCTTTTTTGTTAACCATATTTTTTTTAGGCTGTACAAAGTTTCCCATTGAGAAGAGATTTTTTGAGCTTAGTAACTTTGAGCAAATGTATATGTACAAAAAATATGAAATCCTTACAAGCACTAGTCAAGTTGTTGAACTACTTGAAAGATGAAATATTCTGTAAGCCGTCACACTTACCCCGGTTGACCCTACATGAGCCAATAGTTGACTTGTTTCAAGGTCAAAATATATTTCCAAACATGCAAAACTAATTCAAATAATTACATCTAAAATGCCACACGTATGAAATTAGAATGTAACGTTTCTGAAAATATGGATTCAAATATGACATCACAACTAACAAGAGACTTGAAAATTTAAAAAAAAAGTTGCATCCCAAACAATTGGAATAGAATAGGCCGACTCAAGTCTCTCGATTTCAACCATTTTTAATTCGCCTCACAAAGTGTATAAAAACTGAACAAAAAGAAGGAATTTAAATATTTTAAATTCCACTAAAATAAAAAAGTTATGAAAAAATTGTCTTACATTCATTCATTTTTTGTGAACAATTTCAAAATGAGCAAAATTGTCTAGATTTTCACCAACAGCCGTCAAAACAATTGGCAAATTTATTATTGTCAAAGCCACTTGACCACCAGGCTGATCGATCCTATATTCACCCTGAGCGTTAATTGGTTAACAACGATTTTGTATGACATTCTATCGGTTTCGATGATATAGGCCCCCTAATATATTTTATATATATATTTGCTGCTGAATTATCAAACGATTCTATCAATTCATTCCCACAAAAGATCAGGAGCGTAAGTGAGAGTGAAAGAGTTCCATTATTATTCTTACCAGTGAAAACGGTGTACATGCTGAGTGATGCTGGATAACTCGCAGACGCTTGGGCATGTCTTCGGCTTGAAAACCTGCAACAAGTGGAAAGAAATCTATTAGTCACTTATTAGATACTGAAAATCTGACCACTTGGGAATGACTCCATGTATTTCTCACAAAGAAAAGGCTCATCCACGATTTACAGTTAAGGCTTCGCATCAACGGGCCGTTGCACCACTGTTCGTATATGGTACAGTATTTTCTCTTCCAAACTAATATTGCCCCCACCCATGAATATGACCTGAATCTGCCCCTGTGTGTAAGCCACTCAATGTGCTGTAGCTTTATAATATATTTAAAAACAATAACCTAGAATATGTATTCTTAAAACGTGTGAGAAACAAATGACCACATACTCCCTACAAAATTTCTTCCATTTTACACTTGAGTTCCGGTCACTGCCAGTCAGTGATTCGACTTGAGAATGAGTCATGAACTTACCCAGGCTTGGCACGGCTGAGAGCTGATTGGTGGTTGACGTCGGCCAAGAGCCGGCGTGGTGTCCTCGGTAGGAGCTGTGACTGAAATAAAACGTACCATAAGGATTAGGCTTATTCAGAAAATCAATCTAGCACTGTCTACCTCAGAGTAGGCTTAGATTGTGACACATTCCATTACTAGGTCAATCTCTAAATTATTGCCACCCTTCATTCAAGTGAAATCAACAACTTACTGTAGGCTATAGACCTACCTGTTACTGTTGCCTCTGGTCTACCAAGTTACTGAGCTAATCTAGTATAGCTGTAGGCCTATCGTATCACATATTGTACGCCTATAGGTTGACTGAAACTACCTTGGGTGGGACCTGGGCCAAGTCTACTTGTAGGCCTAATTCAAACAAGAAATACGATTCGGACACACAGCGGCCCTAATCGGGATAGGCTTAGATCAAGTCATGAGTGGGCAGGGCCATAGATAAACTAGTCTCCAGACAGGCAATGCCGTATGACAGAGCCTATGACCATCACCAAACCAATTCCAATTTAATCACAAATTTGCCTGATCACAGCAGTTCTAGGCCTAGCAGCATTCACTCGCAACAGAGCTCTAGCACATGGCATTTTCTTGGTGATAATGGTGCTCCTCGCTGGATTACCAGGCGTAAACTAGCCTAGGCCTAGTAGGCTACCTAGTATCCTAGGCCGAGGTTGAATTACGGTATTGAATTTCTAGTTTGAATCAATAGTTAAATCAAAATACAACCAATTGTTCCCTCTATGTATCCACTGACATTTCCTAATTACCTATATTTCAAGCAATATTATACATAAATATAGGCCTACCGGCTATTGTCTTGAGGTAGAATAAAGTTACAGATTCACGTTTTTGGCTCACATTGGCGTGGGCACATGGGCAACATTCATGTTTTGCAGCTAATTCCAACATTTACGAAGTCTACAGGCTTAACTACCTCTTTAGAAACACGTAGGAGTGTTACAGCTAGCATTTACATATCACCCATTGGAGTATTTCATCATATTCTTCGAAGAATTAAATGTTAATTGTAAAGTGTAAAACTCACCCCATGAAGTCAGTAGCCATATTGGAATTTAGGCAAGAGGAAGTGGAAATGCTGAGGTGCCCACGTAAAAAAAATCCGCAGACACGGCCTCCTGGATCTTTTCCACGGTCTATTCTAGACCGCGGTCGGATCAAAGACTAATGATATTTTTCAAAAATATTTATATATACTTATACATCTTATTTATAATGGTTATTAATTATGTATATGATCAGTTTTTCTTTCTAGAAAAAGAAAAATTACCTTGTGGATAATACACCCTTTAATATTCAATCAAATAAAAATAAAAAGTAGACTGCAACAAGATTGTGCTAGCATGCCAGAAGCATACTAATCTGCATATTATCATCAATAAGTCAGAAATTAAATTCCATCAGTTTTTTAAATGAGTGTAACCTTATGACTCCATTTCATACGACAGAAAAAAGGGGTTATATTTATGTTTTTTTTTTGTTAACGATGTGAACGTCAGATAAAGATCGACTTGAAGCCTTTTCTAGACATTGCTGTCGTGCTAGGAAAGCTCGGTTTTTTAAAGCAAAATCGGGTCAGCCATTTTTCTGATATAATCTGAAAACTTCAACAAATGGAAAAAGTCACATAACTACTATAATCCATACTTTTTTTTATATTTCACATAGGTAGTTGGTATAGAAAACCATTTTCTGCAAAGTAACATGATTACAGGCGAGGGAAAATATGCGAGCAAATAGTTTTAAAATACAGGTTTATTTGGTCATCTAATAACTAACACATACTGAATAATTGTACGACAACATAAAACATATTTGGCACATAACAAAAACACAATAAATATAATATACATACAACACTAACTTTATAGATAAATAAGATGATACAATATAATATGACTATGTATAGGTTATACATTATAAAAGTTGGAGATCAATAGCATCATACTCAAAATATTATTAGGGTATAACTATGATTGTATGTCGACTGCCGTTATATTTAAGTTCAACTTATCCAAAAATATTACCGTATTATGTTCATAATAATAATATATACATGTACAACAATGATGGGCTTACAGAATTGAATATTTTTATATTTGTACAAAGGTTTGCTTCAAATGAGAAGACATACAGGTATGTGCAAACAAAATCCTAAGATTATGGGAGGTTCAAGTTCAAGTTGGGTGGCTATATAACTTAATCTATTCATTTAATTAGACTATGTACTTTTCATATAAAACCACAAGACATTTATACAAGTACGATTTGATTTTGATTCGCTTGCACAGGTGGGGCTTTAAATGACGTCTGAAAGTATCAAGACAAAGTTGCAATCTCACAGTTATTTGCCCGTAAAAGTAACAACAGAATGCACTCCTAAATAGCACTTGGCATGGCAAAATGTATTGACAAAACACTACCAATTATGGGACAATCTGAATAAATGTCTTTGTTGTAATTTGTACGTGCTGCTTTTGTACTACTTTTCATAAGTTCTTCGGTAGTATACTGTACCACTAACCGAGTACCTGAAACTTTTACCGTCAAATACTGTTTAAGATCGATAGATAAACCATGAAAAATATGAAAACAAATTCATATAAAATTTCTTAAAACTAATTTAAATTTCGGAGAACATAAGAACATAACACTACGATTTTGAAAAGTTGTTTGATGATACACAAATATATATAATATACAGGTGATATTTTATAAAATCATAGCGCGACTTAACTTCAGTTTCTAATGCAGTGCCTTAGAAGGGCTACCCCTTCTAAGGCACTTGGGTTTGGGGAAAGTCGACAGCGAGGTCATTTTGTATCTATAACTTTTTTCAATCTCTACATCCCAATTAAAATCCTGGGTGAAAATGTCCGTACTTAATGATTATAAATTTATAATGCGTCTTCACGCTACTGATATGATAGATTTGATAATTTCATACGTCGTCCTGTCTTGATCTGAAATATCCCTTGCCATTCCACCCCATAAAAGCTGGCCAACTTTGTTTATCGAATGGCAACACTGTCGAGCATCGCTCGGTGCGAGCAATGTTGCTACATCGACACGTGATGCGTAGCCGATACACTGTCATCTGTCCCAGCGATATGTTGAGAGGATCGAACGAGGCCTTCTTGCCCGTGTTATCCGCGTTGGGTGCTGATTTGGCAACGTCCACACATTCCGCTGCAATGGCTGCCTCAACACTGTTGGCATCCATTCCTAAAAACTTTCCTGGAATTCAATGAATAAGATACGGTTTTACCAACTGATAATTAAGTACCATCTGAGTCTTACACACAGTAGGAATGGATGAAACGGGGAGAGGAATGGATGAGAACAGAAACAGATGTGGAAAGATCAAATATATATTGCAGTAAAACAGATATTTTGCCCACTATTAATTAGTTGATCATTACTCAAGGTACGAAAATAGTATACTGGTACAGTAAACCCTCGTTAATCCAAACTCGGTTAATCCGAAATTTGACGTATTTCGAACTTGAAATCGGTCCCCAGCTGAAGGTATAGGCATTTCAATATTAATTAATATGGTTATTCCAAATTCCAGCTAAACCGTAATTCGAACTAATATTTCGTTCCTTCAATTGCTTCAACACTGATTTCGGATTGGATAATTCGAAATAATCCGAGTGAATGCCGTGAAGTTATCACTGTTTTCCCAATTTCCATCCTTTTTATTTGATGCGTAAGAATGAGTGGAAGCATGCTCAGCTGTTCCATGCTTTGTGTACCGAATGCAGTCGACCTTGACGAAGTCTGAGCTCGGAACACTCATTCGTCCGACTCGGGACGGCCGAGCGCCAATAGAAACGGGCCATATGAGGATCACGCGTCACGGAGATAGCCGAGTACACACGATCAGCGAGGCCCTTAGCAGCGGATCTATAACGTAGTCTCAGCCGGTGACACAGCTTCCTCTAGCGCGCAATACGAAATGAACTATATTCTGAGTGGGAAAAATTAATTTTTGATTAATCCGAATTTTTATAAACCGAAATCATTTTTTTTAGGTCCCTTCGATTTTGGATTAACGAGGGTTTACTGTACGTAGCACGGTGTAATATCCAGTTATTTGGCTAATTATTGCTTAGTTCACTATCCGTTGGTAAAACCGGCTTAAAGTGGCCAAACTGCCTTGTTACCATCATGGTTACCCATGCTATTTCAAGTTATACCTATTGAACTATTCCCTTCCACGGTTTATACTTTGAAGGGGCGGGATTCTTATAAGTTTCACCTCTTGGAAATGAAAACATTGAGAAGTACAGTATCAGGTTTAACCCAAGTCAAGATATAAAGTCAAGTCAACTAAGAAGTCAACTAAAACAGTAAAACACAGTCAAACTATAGGCCTAATATAACTAGAAAAATACCTTCAAAAACTGTTTTGGGGTGCTGCATGCTAATTGGCCCCTATAATCTAGTTCCACAATCATGACGTCAGAAATGAATTCTGCTTAGGCCTACCTGTGTTTTGTTCGGCAAGTTTCAGCTTGTTCTGTATGCACTCTCGGTACGGGTCTGGCGCGGGAGGATCGGTCGCTGTAGGCAGCCAGTACGTCGCAAAGATGACGTCAATATTGTCGTTGCCACCGAGAAGAGACGGAGCAAGAGTTCCTAGAAAGTTTACTTCGGTTCATTTTTTATATATACCTTATAAAATGTATAGGCCTAGAGTGTACGTACTACGTAGTAGAGTTGGGCGAACCGGTTCGAATTCGAACCTAACCATGAAATGAGGTTCGCATTTCGAACAGGCTAGGTTCAAATTCAAACTTATTTCAAACATCTACAATATTTATAAAAATAACCTGCAAATGTTTCAAAAGCTGTCAGTGCAGTGCACAGGACCTATCAGCTGTATGGTTTTATCGATTTGATAGTCGATCGTCAATGATCAAACAGACCAGAACTTTAGTTTAAGTGGCTGTCTGTCTTGTGTGACGTAGTTTGGAAATTTGTAATGGAGTCGACAAACTGTGATGTATTAAATATAAAATCTTTTTCGTAATTTTGCATTAATCGACGTGATATTGCTCTTGAAACTAGCCCTACACCTGTTTATATCACCTGCTTTAGGTTTCCACACCTGCTTCTGAACCAAAACAAACCCTGAATTTCTTCACTGAAAAACTGAAATTGTGTGATAGAAAGTGCAATTTTGTACTGACCCAGTATTCTATGAGTGGCCGTGCATTTACGTTGGAAGTTCAAGTAAAACTTGAAAAAAAGGTTCAGTTCAAGATTCGAAAAAAACAACCTCTTTAAGAGGTTCGGTTCGTGGCAAAAGTCAGGGTTTGCCCAACCCTACTACGTAGTACAGGTAAGAGTGTCTACTATGCCTGGCAATGTGATACAGTTTCAAGAGTCGACATACTACAATCAATGACTACCAATAACGTAACGGGATAAGCAACATGGCGTAAGATTATATACTTTCAACATTGGACGTCTTCTCACCATGATGGAAGCAAAAAATGTGACGCGCTGAAGTGTACATTTTTTAGATTCGCAATTTCAAATCAAAACGTACGCATTCAGCTCGTATTTCAATGTAAAGTACATAGTTGAGTACTTGCATTGTTTCTGTTCTTTCTCGCAGATGTCAAGTAATTAATGCAGTTATCAATTGGTAAATGTGGCAGTATGGCTCTTGACTAGGGGTCCAATGCTTTTACATACGTATTTAAAATTTAGATTGGCTAATTCAAATGAAATGTATTCCAACGTTGCTTAATAGAATTGGGAAGAGCTGGATTCACAGAGTGCATTACACGTATTACTTTTATGAATCAATATATAATACTACCAGTAAATTGAGTATGACGGCATCCCTTTGATTCCCGCATGGTGCGAAAGGAAATGATGAAGTTGCTTATCCCGTTACGTTATTGGTAGTCATAGCTACAATTGAGTAACAACTTGAGGCTAACAACTTTTTACGACTTGAGAAATTGATTTAGACAAATATCGTATTTCAAGATTAAAATTAAATTGATATGTTATCCAGTCAAGTTGTATTTTTCAGATAGTGCTATAGCAATGCTTAAAAGTTACACGAAATTTCCGTAACAATGCTCACACTCTCCACCGAGTTGTAATGGAAAAATCATATACTCCCTATAACTAGTAATTATAAAATAGTAGGCCTAGGCCTACATACCAAGAAGACATAATGTTTTGTCTTCAACTTTAATAGCTATTGTGTATTTATTTTCAAATATATATGAAGAATGAGACAATGTGTGTGGCCTAGTTGAGTAGAGTAAAATATTAACCTGTAGATGATAATCTTTGGGTCCCTTTGGGCTTCCTCTCCTTTTGTTCCGCCACACTTTCTCTCTTCACCGTACGTTTTCTGAAACCGCCCATAATTTTACTCCTGTCGTCACCCTGTCTCACGTAGCTGTCCACACTCATCGGCATGTGCATGGCAGCTCTCTTCACCACATTTTCACTCGCACCAAATCTTTTTTTACCATCCTTCATTCTCGAAAGATCTCCGTCACTCCTGCGACCGTAAATCAACTCATCGTTGGCCATATTTTCTCGAGCGTTCACCCTCGTTTTACTCCGTTCGTCTTGCTGCCGCACGTAATCGTCGCGATACGGCGTCTCGTCCAACCCCCCTCGTCTCCCTCCCCTCGTTTTACTCCTCTCGTCTCGTTGCCTCGCATAACCGTCGATTCTTGGTTCGTACTGAGACTCGTAATCCAATTCGCGATTAGGACCCTGATTCTCGAATATTTTCTCGGCAACGTTGGCATTGTCGTTCAGTTCTTGATAAGTGGCAGGCTCTTCGTTGGCCTGCCATTGTTGACGTTGGCGGTGGTGCCACTGGGGATTGTTGTGATGGCCTACGGGAGTATCGCCGTGTTTCCGCACGTTGAGATATCGGTCGTCATTTGTATATCCCGTCAACACCTGTTCCCCTTCCCCTCTATATTCCGGCCTGTCTTGATTGGACGCTGCGTGATAATGATTGTTGTTATCGTTGTTACCGATGAGCACTGGTTGGTCTTCTTTGTGCCGGAAGATGGGTCGGTTCTCACGGATTTCGGCCGTTGGTTGTTGCTTGGTTACTACGAGCTTCTCTGGCTTGGGATCGGGATTCGTTTGTTGGCGACGGTAATAATCTTGAAAGTCAGGATGCGTCTTCATGTATTGTTGAGCTTCTTCAAGCGCACTCATCGAGTTGTTGTATTCGAGAGCTCGGCGAGAATCTGGAAATATAGATAACCAGAGTTTTACATTACCGGTACATGTACATGTCCTCAAGTTATACCTATTAAACTACAGTGAAACCTCTACGCATCGTTCCCGGATCCAATGTTTTCCTGGTTGTATCACGCATTTTTTCTCATCCCACTCCCTTATAATCAATGTTAAATTTTCCTGGATGGATCGTTTTCCTGCATGCATGGAACGGAAAACACATCTTGTAGACCCGTTATTCAACTCTTAGTTCATATACAACTTACCAGAAGTGTAAATTGGGTATCCAGGTGGTGGAATTTGTTCATTTAATGCCCACAATTTATAAGACTGAGTGGAATTGAATCTCAGTTTACAAGTGTCCGCCCTACTTTGTGCCAGCATAGACATATCTGTAAACAGAGGATCATTATAGATTGACCGTAATAAAGTGCGGGCATATTTAATTACTCAAATTTATCAACATATAAGCAGTGAGAACGAACTAACAAATGATGTACGGTATTTGTATTTAATGCTCAAGAGCGGGTCGGAGTTGAAGACGAGTTCAAACGATCGCACAATCAATCAAGCGCCGAGTTCAGAACATGTGTTTCATCACCGGCCTGTATAGGCATACACCTAGATTATTCATTCAGTAACATAACCAGATAAAAATCAACCTAATATAATAGAAGCTATGGTCACTCATAAGAGTGCAGCTTGTGATAGCTTGAATTCCTGGACTTTTAAAGTTACGTACTCTTCTGCTTTGCGCTACGTGCAACATGCTTCAAACAACAAGCAACGTGGTCAGCGCACGAATCCGTTTACTGTTGAGCGCTGTGACAACACCAAACTTGGACTTCAAATTGTGGTTATGTTACCACGAACAATTCTATGAACTTCCAGCAAATGCTATACCGTTATTTACAACTTTTAATCGATATTGATCATTCGTTAGTTTCATACCAAATTTATTGAAAAATTTGATATTTTGATTTGATATTGTCCTTAACTATTGAATCGTTCGAAAATATCAAAATCGGTCTGATACTCCAAATAGCACGTAGCTCCACATAGCTAAATTTTCAATTTCAATTAGATTTTAGTTATTTACAACTTTTAATCAATATTGATCATTAATTAGTTTCATACCAAATTTACCAAAGAATAGGATATTCCAATTTGATATTGTCATAAACTATTAGATTGTTCGAAAATATCAAAATCGGTCAGAAACCCCAATTTGTATATATAAATTTCAAATGTTAATTAGCTGAAAGGTAATTTACCCGGAGCAAAGCTGAACGAGTCTGTGGCGTCCTCGTGTCCCACGCAATACGCCGACCAGTAAAGCAAGAAGTCGTTGCCGAACCCCTCCATGCTGACGCTTAGGCCAGCCGACTGAGACGCCAGCGAGTCAACCAACGGCTTCTGAACAGGAGTCCCCGTGCGTCCGTCCAGCACAGTGGCCTACATGGTCAACAATTGGATCATGTTTTTTACTCAAATTATTATTAACTGTTGACAGCCAGGTTATGAAATCACTACCCTACCTCTCAGGGCGGGTTATTTTGCGGTTATATCACACAGATACTTGTGTTTATATGGTCTATAAGAATATTTCAAGCGGAAACAAACGGTTTTATTGTATTGATATATTGTTGTACTCGATATGTGAAACAATAAATGTACAGATATCTCCGTCATTTAGCAATGAGAATCTCGGCAAATCGACACTTGTGAAAAGGCAAAGCCTAGAACGAGGTTGGACCACTAAAATTAGACCACTAAAATACTTCCCAAAAGTTGGCTGCCCTGCTCATTCACTCCTTAGGATATCACTCATAATAAAATTACAACCAACCCAACGTGGCAAAGACTAAAAATCCTTCGAAATAATTTTTAAAACAACAATGTTAAATATAGGCTAATAACATCAATAATAAAAACATCAAAGATTTGGTGCTCGCGTTTCTAGGTTCATGCTCCTCTCCGTGAGTCGTCTTTACCTGCGAGTAATAGTAAACGGGAAATCCGGGGCCGGTCTGATATTTCACCAGAAAGTCCGGAACGTCATCGCCATTGAAATACGTGGGCGTCGGAGAGCTGAAATTATAATCGCAATGCGTTAGGTAGGTATTAGGTAATACTATAAATAACTAAAATGCACGCACGGAGCAATCTCGAAGCTTGCCGGATCCTACATAGATCGCATCTGGACTGGTACAACTAAGCTCAACTTGAATACAGGCCTACCCAGTACGGTAGCTTATTACTTATTGATTGATTTTTTTTACAATTCAAAGTTCAAGTTTAAACAAATTTTGAAGTAGGCTAACTTCTGAAATTTCAGATTCTGGTTTGACGTGAAGAATCAAATAAACGAGGCATGTGAAATGTGCATCAGGTTTTTAATAGTTGCAGCATAATTTAATACACTCAGGCTTAATGCTTGGTTCAACATTGGTTTAAAAGATATGTCAAGGAATTCAAGTTTAGGATTATACACTCAATGCACTAGATAGAAATGAAACTGACGACAGGACATACAAAAAAATACTGAATCAACAAGTATAAACTCATCCCACCTTTGAGGCGGGTTCAAATATAACGCCAATTGAATCAAACGAGAGTCAGTAGAACTACAGACCTGAACGTTTCCGACGTCGGGGTGGAAAAATTCCACAGGCGCTGGAACGTTAAACCATCGAAAGCCAAAACGTCGGAGTTGAACGTAGCTACGATGATATCGTCGTAGCCGTCACTGTTGACGTCGGCCAGCACGGGTGAAGACATCACGCCCTTAGCGTCGTCATGGTAAACCGTCTGGAGCTGGAAATAACATTATTTTATTGATCTATTACTTGGTATTTTAATAATAGATACCGTATTTAGAAATATTAATGAAAGCAATCATTAAAAGAATAGGCCTACATGCTCCATCAGAATTGTAGTTTCAATTTCATTTTTTTTAAATCAACAACAAAATCTTGATATACAATCATTGTTTCCCAATTGGGGCAAAGGATTAACTAATAAGACCGTTCTTAGCTGTATCAAGTCTTCGAGGTGGTTTTACAACGAAATATGAATAATTAAATGCATTATAGCCTAGGCCTATTTTAAATTAAAAATAATGAACCTTTACACCACAACGAAAGAACCGAGGACCGATTGACATTCCTTATTTAGAATACTGTACATCATAATTAATTCCAAGCACCAGTTGAAAATATGACGTTTTCACCGAAATTTGTCAAAACCAATATTCTTTCTACGTGCAGAATATACTTGGTGCTGAAATACTTTTAATAGATCAACATTTAAAATATTTCAAATGAGTTTACCCGAGAGACGTCCCCCATTATCAGCTGTTGTAAAGACAGAGCGTATAGTCCGCCTGCAGACGCCTGACCTCCGGTGCCGAACAGAACGAGGTCCTGACTGTCGGACCGCAGCAGAACTTGCGGAGCATAGTACGTCTCTTCGCCACGCGGTGTTGCTAGTTGACGTAGCAGGCGGCCATTGCTGCCGCTGACCAACACAAGATGGCCGGCAAGACCGTCACCTATATCAACAAATTCAAGATAGAAGAATAAAGTGGAGATTTGGTATCTTATGGATTATAGCCTATAGGGCCGTAGAGGAGCTATCACGTTTTATTACTCAAGATACAATATTTATCAATATCTGTCATGAGTTTAAATAAGTTTGACAAACTTAATGGAATTGACCACAGATTTGTGTGAGTTTGTAATTTTTCAAAGTTGAATACATAAGTTAAATTTGTCGTGCATCAATTTCCATTTTCAAAAATGGAAATTTAGACTTCAATTTCAAAAAGGAAATAATATAACTATAAGTCTGTAGACAAAGTACTATTATAAATAATAAAATGAGAATTAAAGAAATATTTTTAAATGAATAATTATGAATTCAACTGTATCTATAGCTCTCGCCTACCTAATACAATATAAATCAACTACTGTGAAACCTCTATGCATCGTTCGCGGATCCATCGTTTTCCTGCTTGTATCATTCATTTTTTCTCACCCCACTCCTATAAAATCAGTATGAAATTTTCCTGGATGGATCATTTTCCTGCATGGATGGTTTTGTTTTCCTGGTCCCATGAGAAACAATGGATAGAGGTTTCCCTGTACCACTTAATTTGAATAATCACGGCCGTTTGGCAGAGATCTGTGACACATTCCACGACCAACTCACCCGAAACCGCGTCCTCCGTGTGAGCAGCCAAGACGTCCAGGACTCCATCTCCATCCACGTCTCGTATCAGCTGTCCGGCGTAAACGTCGAACATCTTACCCGTAGGCCTCGGGCCGGCCGCACGATACTTCCACAGCATGCTGCCGTCGTGCCCGTTGATGGCGTGTAGCAATCCACCCTTGCCCGACGCGAGACAGTCGTTGACCGAATCACCCGTCAGGTCGCCGCTACAGTCTAGCGAGTACACCGAATGGGGTGTCCAGTGTTGCCATATCGTGTCACCTGTACGGCCGTCCAAGGCAAGTACTCCGCCTAGGCATGGAGGGTCTCTACCAAAGTACACGGTACAGACAACGGGCAAC
This sequence comes from Brachyptera putata, assembly GCA_907164805.1. Lineage (NCBI taxonomy): Eukaryota > Metazoa > Arthropoda > Insecta > Plecoptera > Taeniopterygidae > Brachyptera > Brachyptera putata. The sequence goes on from OU015465.1 coordinate 22,689,461, forward strand.
ACTGTCTGGTCGTCGGCGCCTGAAATGCATTTTTAGTACCGTATTATGAACTTTTTCGATTGGTGTGAAATAGTTTAAATAGGCCTAAATGTCAATTTGAAAATTTCAAATGTAACTTGTCAAGGTACAATAATTACTTGAAATAGAATCATGAAAATTTTCTAGATGGTTAGGACTCCCAAGTCAAAACAATTGGAGAAATTCATAGAAATATAAGCATGTCCATGGTATAGGCCAAGGTATACAAAATTATGATTAAAACATAAAATATAGACATTTATTGACACAGAAAAAAATAATGAGAAACAAAATGAGGAACAAATATTCAAAAGGAAATTGGATTTAAATAATAAATACTTACAGGAAAAATAATAACACAGCTCAAATACACCAAAAGAGAGAAACATAAATCTGAAAATAAAAAATGACTTGTATCACGAAAACTCAAACAAAACAATGATAGGCCTAAATCATATTATAAATCATAAGACTACCTCTCTCAATTTTTCCTCCCATAAAAGTAACAACAATAACTTGAAAGAAAACACATTGATACTGGAAAAATATTAAATTAAAGAATGTATCTACAGTAGACTTATTTGATATTTTAAATACCCAACCTCACTTTACAACAGCTTACAAAAATTCAGACGAGTTCATCACTTGCATTTTTTAATCAACACTGTAACTTGATACATGTTACACGTATAAAATCATTCTTCCCCAATTAAACCCAAGGTTGTAAGGTAGGATTGTTCAACCAGGGCACCACAAGGGTAAACTTGAACTACAATTTTTTTCAAACTAATTCTTGAAAAAATAATGAAAAAACATCTTGAAAGAAAGATTTCAAAAGTAACGCTCAAATCTTGAAAACTTGGGACCAGTGAAACAGTTATATAAAAACAGTTACCGTATATATAAAATAAAAATCACTCATTAATTGTAACATAAAATATTAATGTGCGGTGTGCCCTACCTGTTCCATATCCTATGATAACATCTGCAATACCATCATGGTTGACGTCATTAAGGCGGATACTAGATTCTATCGTCAGCTTTGGTAGACTTTTGGTCCACACATCATCAACAGAGAACTCGGTGCACGGAATCAATTCAGCCTCAGAAATTACACTTCGACCAAGGTTCCAAAACGATATTCTATTTAAAGAATTTGGAAGCCATAAAATAAGTAGAACTACAATGATTATAGAACCTGAAACACAAGACAAAACAACATTCTAGTACCGTACCAGGGTATTCCATGTAAATAGTTATCAACATATCAACATATTTTTTTATTTTTTCTATTAACATCAAAACTTGATACAAAATCATTGTTCCCCAACCAAGGCTATGGATGAAAGTAGGATTGTTTGGGTGGGACACCATAAGGGCGATCTTACCACCCTTATTTTACACCTCAAACGTATTTAAAATCGATTGTTTTTGTTGAAAGTTGACTCATATCCCATCACATTTGACCCATTTCAGACTAAATCAATTTGGCTTGGCCGTTTCCAAGCTGCGGGATAAACGTAGGCCCAGTCACTGATAGGCCGATAGGCCTACGCCCCTGCAATGTCCAGTACAATTAGGCCTATGCTGAGAGGTGGTCAAAGTTTTAATACCCAACTATTCATCAATAAAGTAACAACTACTGAATGTAATTTGGCCAGCAAAATGTGGGTCCTATCAAAATTCAAACTTTTTAATAAGTGACATCAATTGTTCGAGTTGAGTGTGCCCCTTGTCAAAGATCGAGCCCATGTCCTGTACTAGGCCTACTACTTAACATATATGCCTTCATTTTTGGGTTTACTCGAACAGCGTACATGTAACTTTACATGCGAATTCCATTCCCTTCGCCAGAATGTATTATCAAGCCAATACTTCCACTTTCCCTGACCATGCCCTGACCAAACAAAAATAATAGGCCTCACTTGCCTGGGCAGATCATAAAATAAAATGTGTGCCTAATAGGTCTACAAGATTATAAGGTCAAGGTATACCTATAAGAGTTGACAAAGCTATGAATCCGTAGCAGCAAGGAGCACAAAATATTCGGCAATTTGGACTTTTACTGCTATTAACTTCGGTTATAAGAGGATTAGACTTCTTTGTACGGCGGGGTGCCATCAATGGACGTTTGACTCCTCGATCTTCGTCCACTCTGGTGGTACCATTCCTGCCATCGCGAATAAAAACTTCGTCTTCCACATCATCACTGACATCTTCATCATCGAAACTGTCACGGACGGCTTTTAAATTTGAATAAGACATAATCAGGAATTAAATCTTTCAAAATAATACGTCAAACCACTTGCTATCTGACAGCTAACTGCCTACCATATTGGAAAACAGGTAACAGCTGTTTTGTAACCACTGTTTGTAACACAGTAGTTCCAAAGAGCTCAGTAACTAGGGTGGTGCGATTGGCTGAAAATTGGCGGAAGGGTGAAAAGTTAAAACTAATCGATAACCCACACAAGTTTTATTCCATTTTCATTCACCACATAATATTTATATTATATTATATTTCTGCATATTTCAGTAACACTTATACATAACACTATATTGTACTAACAATACAGAACAACAAAGGTCATATTATCCTATTAAGCATTTATTTACTGAGTACACTCGGTAGTATCTTATAGAAACTTATTCCATACATCATAATTATTTTATGCAGGCCTATAATGACAAATGCAAAAAAATATACATAAAATTAATTATTTTGTTTATAGCTATATAATAGTTCCTAATATAAACTAGTGGTATGAGAGCAATATAAATATCTAATATAAACTACAGAGTACATACATAAAATTATAATGGTATAAATAGTTTATAAGTAATAACAGTGGGCATGATAGATATTCGTTACCATGATTGTATTAAATGATGGAATTTTAACCGAACATAAAATATTATTACAAATATTTTATATTATTTCAAATGGAAAATAATAATTTCAGTGCAGTTTCTTTGCCACACATTTTCAAGTGACATTTTGTAGCTCAAATGACTAAACTTAGTTGAAAAATTCAAGTACAGCAATTTACAGTACAGTAATTTCAATTGTGGCAATTTTGAGCTATTATTTTACTTATAAATACTGTTATTACATTTTAATAGATCATTAAATAGTGTATCTAATCATTAATCTGACTTGAAATTGAATAATTAATTGAAAATAGAAACAGATATACTGTAATATATATTTATAGTTTTAAACATGACAAATCTCTATGCAAACAAAGCATTTAGAATTCTTTAATAAACTGTATACAAAAAATATAGAATTAAGAAATATTTTCAAATAATCCACCTACAAAACTATTCAACTCAGTACATAAATCTCATATTATCGCTATCATACTTCACTGATCAGCTATCTTATCATCGATGACTGTTCCACTACGTTTTTCTTCTTCACCTTTTTCCGTTACCACTTCATCTATTTCTTTAACAACTTTCTCTGAAGTTATTTCTTCAATATTCCCATCTTTCTTCATACTCAAAACTTCAATATCGGCCGCTAAATTCACCACTGAAATATCTTCTGCTTTTAAATTCACGTAAGCCGTTTCTATTTCAGAAAACCCGTCAGCTTGCTCCGTCATGCGCTCATTGTCGGAAAAGTCGAGAGTGAAATTGCTCGAACTGGTGATGCGTGCAAGAACGGCCTTCAGGTCGGCATTCTTGTCGGTACCGCTTGCACTTGGAGTGCTTACAATGAGTCTTGCTCGTTCAGCGTCCATGTCTCTTGTTTGACTTCGGCCCGAGAATGGAACCGAAGTAGCCGAGCCCGAGCCTTTGTGAGACTGGGCTACTGCTGCGTCCACCAGCTGACTTGCCATCTCAGCTGGAAACAAAACTGTGAAGTGAGAAGATTTTTTGGGAAGGGAGGAAAGGAGTGGGGATGAAATGTCAGGGAATAGGTTTTTAATAATAATGTACGTTATTGTTTGCAGCAAGACGTCAAATGTCAACTGGACCATGTGACCGGCCTCCTGTCACCGTGGCATTCCGCACGGATTTTGGTGGAACTAGCAACACTTCCAGCCTTCCAACGCACGGAGATAGCCCGATACAAGACCTGATATATTCTAGACCATGATAATTTTTTATTTTTTTATATTGGGTTTAGTGGCGTACTGTTATGATAGCGCAGATCTAATGGCGCCGGATGGATGATTAATGAGATGGTGGGATGGTGAGATGAAGGTTGCTTGGGTAATGGGAAGGATATTGTGAAGAAAGCAATCGTGGCCTATATTGTGGGCACCATCTCGGCATTAGCCTAGACTACAGAGGGAAACCACGAAAAAAAAACTGTAAAGATGGACGGCGGCAGAGATCGAACCGGGTCCGAAAACCACTCGCCTCCAGGATCAACCGTGATAATAGCTTACCCATCTCAGCTTGTATAGTTGGTATATCCTCGTCGGCTCTGACGAACGAGGAGAGTCTGGAAGCCTCGTCTCGGAGCGTCGGCATTGCGGATCGAGACGGAAGGCTGTCTATCTTCTCGTAGATGACGTCGTGCGCGGCCGCCAGGTACTTGGCCTGGCGTTTCTTCATCTTCTCGCGCACCAGCTGTTTCTGCACTTCCGGCACCACGAAGTTGTGAATCAGGTCGGCTATTATCTCCTCTTGCTCGATACAGTCTTTCCTGTAGACATATGCCAGCAAGTATGTTGGTTGATTTAGATTTAAATCAAGAATGTAATGCACATTGAGTTCAATTCGATTTGAGAGTTGATTAAAAATCAAAATTTTCTGAAACACAAAATTGCCTTTCACTAGAAATTTAATTTTTATTTCAAATTGGTATTTGGATAAATTAAAATTTAATGTTGATCCAAGTTTAAATTTCATGCAATTCATAATGTAATTTAATCTTTTAATTTTATCTAATAGAAAGTTTAATTAGATTCAAATACAATTCAATTGAAAAACCAGTCTCATTCAACTGAGGTTAATACTTGATAGTTACGGTAATATTTTATTTTATATCAATTGATTAATTTTTTAGTTGAAAAAAATATACTACTATGCACATTCACAAATTGAAGAAGTGTTATTTCTGAGTTCTGTGTTAACACACAAGCGAGGAAGATGGTGATATTTCTAAAAATATTCAAAATAGTTATACAGTTGAACATGAAACAGTTATAAGAATATCAAGGTAAGCTGTTGGTTTACCTGCGATGGGCTTCCTGAGCCGCCTCGTCGACTCGTAGAGCCAAGTCTCGGACGTATTGACGAGCCTCTGTCTCCGCCACCCAGCCCATCGAGTCGATAATCAAGTCCTCCAGGTAAATGTCAACGGTATCTTGGTGGACCTTGACGATCTGGAAAATATTATGTAATAGTTACTCATTAATAATATCATTATTATGAAGACTGTAATGCTGTAACCAAAATTACACCTTTAGGAACATGAGCTACACAATATTTAGTTTCACGACTATTTATATGCTTATACATATTTGGCTATAATATGCAAGCAGTATAATTATAATAATTTTGTGATTTTATAATATATAATGAGTAATGACTGTTGAAATGGATTGAATATTTCAGAGTTATATTCTGTTGAAATTTAAAACAAATTTTATTCTAGCACCATTCAGCTTTACTTGTAGCATATAAATAGTGAAAAATGAGTATTTCAATACAAACAACAACAATAACAAACTGTCATGACTCGCAGGAAACTAGCACGAGCCTTTTCGAGTCGATAATATCGCATTATATCGCAACAAAAAATTTGTTCTAAAAATAAGCTGTTGCCTCTTGATACATAGTGCACAACAGTTAATACTAATAGGGAATGATTATATGCACTATCAAAATAATGGACTAATATCAAATCAAAATCAAAAAGATTCTTTGCTTCACTCTTCCAAATAATAGTTTGCATTTATAAACATTTCAACAAAATCACAAATATTAAATTAGAATCTAAAACGATCCAAGTGGGATGATATTTCAATTGCCGTTGATACCTGTTTGAACATCTCGTCGTGTTCTTTCCTCCTGCGTTCCTCTATCTGGCGCCGTCCAGCCTCGGCCGCCTCGCGTCGGTGGCGCTCTCTCTCGGCGAGCAGAGCAAACGCGTGCGCCCTTCGCTCGTCTTGGAGCCGCCACAGCTCTTTCGACAGGAAGTCCAACGTTGACGCTATCGTCTGTCCTTCGAGGCTCGACAACATCTCGTTCAATTCTTCTTTCTGGAACGAGAATTACGTGACTTCACTTGTATAAACGTAAAAGAAGAATATTTACAAAAATTTTATGGTAAAAGCTTTGATTGTGACATACGTTGGCACACTGCAATGTAATTCACGTTTTTAAAAGTTGTAGTTGTGTTTCTCACCGTAAATCTTGCACAGAAAAATATCAATTACCGGTACCTTAAAATGTAACAACTATACCAATCATATATAAGTATATGCAATTATGATTAATGATAAATATAAATTATAATTACTGTACACAAATATAATATTTTAGTTTACAAGTGTCATACAGTGGATACAGACCTTGAAATTTGTAATTATTTTCACGAATATTACCATAGGCCCTACTACATTACGTTTTGTTACCATGTGTTACTTTGTAATAAATTAACGACTTTCGTTTCCCTGCTCTTTTGAAGTCGCAAACCTTAGCTTCCAAACAAACAGTGGTAAAATTGACACGTCCAATCTCTAAATGAGCACAAATAATGAAGATCTAACTGCACAATTGACAAGCCACGCCCATCTGTGACCGCTTACCTTCCTTATCTCGAGTTGATGCTCTCTCTGCTGGCTCATGATCTCGAACCTCTCCTCTCCCCGCTGTATCATCCCCGCCTCGTGGAGCGCGTGCGTGCTTTTCAGCTCTTCGATCAGCTCGCGGCACTTGTCTCGGCCGCGGTACATCTGGGCGGACGCAGAAATACAGACTTTTACGTTACGTCCGATATCGCACCTCGTGAAGAGAGCGGGCAGGTGAATGACATAGACACAGCGTATTCTAGACTGTTCTAGGTCTTATTCTAATGTTTAAGGCCCGGTTTTACAAATCTTAGTTAAATACTAGTCCACTAACTATTAGTTAAAGGTACAAAAATAACATATGTAACCAAGGGTGATAACAAGATAATCCGCTAACTTGTTGCTCAAAGCATTAACAGCTATCAATTTAAAAATACGATCCTAAATTCGGTAAAGTGATATGTATGTATTTGTATATTTTTTCTGTGTTATTCTCATTTCATTTTTCAACATCTTCTAATGATTTTTCTAAAAAGTAGTCAATCAAAATGAATAAAAATAATTATGAATGAATTCTTCAAATAGATTTTAGTTTTTACTATTAAATAAGAATGAATCCTATTTTATCGTTGGTGAGAGAGATCTGTTCTTGACTCACTATCGTCTGGATGGCTCTTCCCTTGACCACCTTCTGGAGGAAGATGGCTGCCTGGAACACGTCCTCCTCCCAGTCCGGAACACCTTCAATAGCCGGGGTTTCGGGAACCGGGATCGGTTTGGGAACACGTTGAAGCAGTCGGAGCGGGGCGCGCCTCTCAAATCGCTTCAGACGGATTTCTACCAACAAATAGCAGACATTGTAGTATTGGACGGTTGAAACTTCAAAATGAAAGTATTAGTGATGATAGAAATAGTGCATATAATGTATGCTTGAATTCAATTACATAATACAGAGAAATTTGACTGAATCTTTCATACAATTTTCTTTTCAAATTGTACGTAATTATATGCGGTAATGCTATACTATACGGTAATTTCATACTAAAAATGAATATTTATCAAATTACTTATACTGTAAGTTGTCAGCTTTCATGTACCGGTATTATATTATTATATGACAAATGATTTAATGGCAATTATGGGAAAAACAGAGTGAACAAAAAAATTATGCTTATATTTGATTGATTTGCATGATGATGGAAGAAGAAAGAAGAAACTTTTTGTGCAAATATATACAAATTTCTCATTTAAGATTTTTCAAATAAAATTGAAACCAAGAAATTGATCAATTTTTTTTTCATTCACTGAAGAATTTTGAAAAATACTAATTAATAATGAGAATATTTATTGTTTATCAGGCTCATTATGATTCTGTGTGTTCATATCGTATGAACAGTATAATATAACATTTTCGAATGAATTTATACACAAAATTTAAAAGATTGATCGGGGATCGAAAGATTGATTTTGTATAATGAACACAACCTTTAAGATCTTGATGCAGTTTCCTCAGCTTCTCCTCCGTCCACCTGGTCTCCCTGATGCACAGCTCGTAGCCCTTCTTGGGCTGCGGCGCTGCGAACCTGATCGAGTCGAACCCGGGCAGCAGCTTGGGCATCTTCTCCAGCACCTCCAGCCCCTTGATGTGCGTGAGGAACCGCGACCGGCAGTGGATGACCTCGTGACCCCGACGGGGATTGTCGCCGAACCGCATCTGCGGGCCGTACCACTCGGAGCGCCGGTCGTCGTGATCCTCGACCACGTTCGTCTTGTGGTACTTGAGGTTCACGCCCTGGTGCTTCATGCGCAGCTTGCGCAGGGCTGGACAAGGTCGATTATTATTATGACGTGTGAAGCTGGACTTCAATGGAAGGCGCAATTTGCTAAGCGGATATTTTAGCTGCCATCATTTTTAATTTCCAGCATTCAAATATGGGGGGGGGGTTCGCCTCTACATCCGTGGGTTTCATTTTCAATAAAATTATTATATATAATATACTACAAATATATGGTATGATTTAAAACTGTTCAAAAATCGCGACCTCCCCCGGGACTTGAACCCGGATATCCAGATTGCCGGTCTAACGCGGTCTGAATCTGGAATTGTACGGCGATCTGGAGATCCGGGTTCAAGTCCTGGGGAAGGTCGTGATTTTTGAATACTTTTTAAAATCATATCATATAATATGATATATAACAAATATAATATAGGCCTATATAAATAATAAATAATGAGTTTTAAATCATACCGTTATAATAACCTACTGGTAGTTGATCAGAAAGTTGGTAAAATTATATATATTTATATATATGTATACATATATATATATATATATATATATATATATATATATATATATATATATATATATATATATATATATATATATATATATATATATATATATATATATATATATATATATATATATATATATATATATATATATATATATATATATATATATGAATTATGTACTTCCGATAATTATTTCCCTAGCTACGGTCGACAAGGAAGGACCTTGTCTGATCGACAGAATCATCGTGACGGAAAATTTCACTGAACACGGCTCCTCCACCGATATGGAAAAAAATTGTAATTTATGATAATTATAATATCTGAAATTCAAATGATTATTTCTAGTTTTCTCTCAAATTAGTGAAATAAATATCTTCATTATTCATCAAAATATAGTTTCAGGGTTGTGATGTCCTCTAAAATGTTCAATATTACCTCTATTCGTTATTCGTCTAGCTTCGGGTGAAAATGTATATAATTTTCCGGTACAGTTTCACCCTGCACAATGTAACAATTGAAAATCGGAAAATGTTGAATTGGCCCCTAAAAAAAAGGTCGTAATGAAAGGATATTTACATTTTTAATGAAGAGGATAGTATAAATAATTGCAAAAGTTGTTTTCATTCTGAATTTTCAGTTTGTATATCATTTAAACTTTCAGCTATTGTAGTTTGATTATTTTAGATTTGTGTCAACTTGGGTATAACATATTTTGTAGAAAATGCAACAGTGTATGAGTCCAATGAAGTCTGTATAGAGATGATTGACATGTTTATGTACCTGTCGTCTCGCTGGATAATAGAAGACCAAACTACAAAGATCTCCGACAGTTACTACAGAATGGTAAGACAGACTATACCTACAACTACGTAACAGTACACTGTCGTTACAGGTCATATTTTACATGACGTAGACCTCTAGTTTCCAATCTTACCTCTACTGGTGTCATGCCTGATGGCAACTAGTTTCCTCTCCTTGGACAACTGTTTCCTCAGCTTGTACTTCTTGACGCGGTGATCGTGCTTGGCCGTCAGCTCGCCCATCTTCTCGCCGATCAGCTTCCTCGTCAGCTCCAGCCGGAGGTCGTTGATGTGCTGGATCTCCTCCTCGCGGAACACCCACTCGTCGCGCTCGATCGCCTCGATGATCTGGCGGCGCTTGTCAATGGACTGGAGGTCGGTCACGGGCGGGAGGGACTTCTCCCAGGCGCGCTTGATGCGGGCTCGTTCGATGATCTCGACCTCGTGCATGCCGGCGGGAAGGCCGCGACCTGGTGGTAAATAACGTGTTTGAAAATTTGGAAAATTTGTTTTGAAAATTTTGATTTGTTCTGGTGGTAAGATCGCCCTTGTGGTGCCCTTATTTAAATAAATTAGATAACTCATACTCAATAGTATTTTGTTTATAAATATGACCGATAATATAACATTTTGTTCAACCCACAGATGAACTACACTTAATTGTAGTTTTCTGGGATACTGTGGATGTAGTGGTTGTTTTTATTTGCTGTGATAAGCTTATATTAAGTTTTATATATATATATGATGTACGAAAATGTATAAATGTTCCTTATCAGCGAATGAAAACTTCACATCTTCAAGATAATTTCATGCTGTTTAATTGATATGACATTTTATTTTTGTGAATTCAATCAGTTTTAAGATAATACGTCAATGAATTTCATTAGTTGTTTTTTATTCATTGACGTACGGTATTAACTTAAAACTGATTGAATTCACTGAAACAGAATGTCATAATAATTAAAGAGCATACAATTATCTTGGAGATGTGAACTGTTCATTCAATTACACTGGTTTTTGAATATAGAATACAATTATTGAAGGTGAATTTCTCTGTTTTCATAAGCTCCTTGCATGAACCCACTTAATCTATTAACTATCAGTTTGTAAAACTGGGCCCAAATATACCTAATAATTGTATTAAGAAACAATGAACGCACCCCACGAAAGATGAGCCAGCGAGATAATCTCTGGCGTCGTGTCTCCGGTCACGAAGTACGGCGGCGAAAACGGATCCGTTTGCGTTTCCGACTCGCGGTAGTCCGTCTGCGTCGCCTTCGTGTGTGCCTCTGCCGCCTCCATCGCGCTGATCGCCGTCTCTTGTTCCGCGACGTGTTTAGGTGACGGCCGTGGATAGCGCATCTGCGTTATCACGGGCGTCAAGAAAGGTACCATAGGCCTGGAAGAGAAAAAGTGCATGGTGCTTATAAAAATGGAGAAATTCATCTTTACTATTTTTTTTCTATGTTCACGAATTAGTGTATAATTGAGAAAGAAAATATATCTACTCAAAAATATTATTATGCTCTTTAATTAATATAACAATTTATTTTTGTGAATTGAATCAGATTTGAGATGACACGTGAATGAATATTAAGAATTTGATAAAATTCATTGATATATTATCTAAACTGATTGAATTTACAAAAATAGAATATAATTAACTACTTTTCTTTTTATCCAACTATATATAGTTTCTTCCATTCATTTTCATCTTATAGTTACCGTACTCCATTGTATTATAGTTTAATCCACATCATGTTGATCTGTAAATATATATATATATATATATATATATATATATATATATATATATATCATTAAATATAATATTGTAGGCCTATATATAGTTGAAAAAATTAAACTACAGCCGACATAATTTATTAATTATGGTACCTCTATATTGTTGATACTGTTTATAGGCCTACCTTCTGAAGAAGCGATGGCGATCCATCCCATCGACATCAAGTTTCTTGGCAAGAGCGAAATCATCAACTGATCTGAAATAAATAACAATTTTGTGTAAGATAAATATTATACATTTTTATTTATATTGTGTTTAACGACTCTCTGTACTGATGACTAAGATCTGTTGGCGTCGGTTAATGATGAATGAGATGATGCGAAGATGAGATGAAAAGTTATTTTATTAGGTGTTTTGAACCGTGAGAATAAAGCAGTATTCTGTTCATCCTATAGTGTTCACTATTATGGACAGAGGGAAACCACGTAAAACCTCAGTCGGGATAGTCGACCATGACGGGAATCGAACCCCAGTCTTCTGATCAAGTCCTCGAAAAAACAAATCTTAGAATATCCATATCTCCGAAAACCCATTACTTGTCTGTGACATACTTGTTGTTTGTGACATACTTGTCTGAACAAATCTTGGAAAACCCACATCTTAAAAAACTCATACCTCCCGACAATTCGAACATGTCTTTTTCGAAGATTTGGGTTTTCTAAGATTGGGCTATGTATGTAGCCTTCTGATGGACGGTTCAGTGAGCTATCAGCCGATCTGACAATTGTCAGTAATATTACAGTTTTTACTATGTCACTAATTATTGAAATGATCTGTAGTTTCTCACTTTTGTTTCGCAGCCCAGCTTCTGTCGACAGAGGGTGGAACTCTGTCCCAAGCTTTGACAGCGAGAACATTGCGTGGGTAGGTGTTCAGATCGGTGAACATAGAGTTGTAAACGGGACATATTTGCTGGAAAAGATTCAAACCATAGATGAGTTACTGCTAATCATGGGAAATTAAAATTCAATTTATCATGTACCGGTAATTGTGAAAATATTCCATAAGCCTACCACGAGAATACAAATAATTAGAAAAAGTGAATATTAGTTCAACAATTGCAATACTTACTATACTGCCTATACTTTATTATTTTATATATTGTCTTCTATCACTAGTATAATTGTTTGATCTGAGAAATAGTACCTAATCAGGTTTCGTCAGTACATGTACCTACTGATAAGTCTGCTTAAATGCTAAACAAAAAATAATGAAACTCACAAATTCCACGCTTTTTCTGGCTGCTTCAATCGAGCAGCGCTGATGATCTTTTGGTCCAGGGACGCTGTGAACCGGATCTAAAACACAATCAAAGTGTTATAAAATTACGTCAGATAAATTCTACTTGTTCCCTTCACTCAACACTTGACTGTTTCAAATGAATACGCACGGTTCTTTGAACTTACCGTAAATGTAGTCATGAGCCCGACTCTCTCGATAATTTGTCTTCCGAACAGTTACAGTCTGAACTTTGGTTGAATTCATTTTGAAATATTAATTAAATATTGTATATTAATCGTGATCGAAATATGTGTGAGAAAATGCCATTTTCATTAGAGACTATGAGTGAAAATGTAGCGCCATATTTGAGTAAACAAGTGTCTGGGTTGCTAGGGCGACAATCGACGTCTTTGCCAAAGAGCTTCGAAAGGAGGTCGTTGCTCGACCGCAATCAGAGCCATCTTGCGTTTATTGATCGTCTAGGCGGCTGTGATTCGAGCGTGGATTCCAAGCACTCGGAGGAAACACAGTTATTTCGACAGCAATAAAGGAACTAGATGGCATTAGAATTGAATGAACTCATTACATTTAGGGTCTACATTTTTTTATATATATTATTAGTAGGCCTATTATATACCTGAGTGCTATCCTGATTCATGTAACACAAAGTGTCAGGACCTAAGCCATTATTATGGTCAGGACCTAATTAAAAGGTTTGAACAAACTCAAACAAACTACTTTCAAGTGAAGTCAAATATTGTTGTCACATGTATTGAAGTCACAACAATGTCCCCCAATTTATATTAACCATCACAATATGGGTTATAGCTTCCTAGTACGTTATATTGCTATCAGTAACGATTGTGAGCTATTTTCTTATTTTACTGCTTGTAAATGCCAATGCCACATGCTTAGTTTTCACCAAATTTTACCATACTTCTCAGTGTTCAACTTTTATCGTTTCTTGAAATTCAAATATTTATGAAATTACATTTAGGATACTTCAAATCAAACTGTGATAGATCTACATTATATCAATGATTATTCAGTTATTGTCAATTACAAAATTACAGTTATATTTCCAAGATAAATTCAATCGAATCAGAAAGATGGTGAAAATTTATAACAAATGAAACCCGAATGAAAAACTATTGTTTATAGAAAGTTGACACCATATAAAAAGAATTATTTTGTATAGGCGGGCACTAGATTCATTTCAAAGGGATAACAATTTGTTAGCAATAAATATTCAATTTTAAATCTTGCAATATAAATTTTGAAAACCAACAAAGAAAAATACATGAATATAACAGTTTTGTATTTTGAATAATACAAGTCCGGGTCTAAAGTGAATATGAATATTACTACTAATGGTTAAAATTACGTGGAAAAATGGAAATGAATAAACGTTGAAAGCACGACAGTAAATATCTTATCCACGCTAACATGAATCACATTTTAGTGGCATTTACATTAACAGTAATCAATACGTCACGAATATCATAGAGGCACGTGACATATTTCCTGGGAAGTGTACATACCTGCTTAACTTCAGCTTGAATAGTAGAATTCAGCTTGAATACTTCAGCTTTGATTGTAGATTTCAGCTTGAATAGTAGATTTCAGCTTGAATAGTATACTTCAGCTTGAATAGTATACTTCAGCTTGAATAATAGACTTCACGCCTGAATCTTAGACTTCACGCCTGAATCTTAGACTTCACGCTTGAATCGTTGAGAGAAGAATTGGCTTAATCTCGTTTTTCGGAGCCAGCTTAGGCCTACTGCCAGCTGATTCAACTACTTCGCTCATGAGACACTGAACGTGGGTTGCTTCTTTTTTTTTAATTATTCAAAAAACGATATTATATACATTGCCATAGCAATGACCTATACAGCTGAAATAATATAATAATACTAAGATATGTAGAACCTACTACGGTAGCCTACATGAAATAATTCGATTATTCGAATTATTCGAATTATTCTATATATCAATTGGTTACATTCATGTTATAAGTTTATAAGCAATTTATATAGGCAAATAAATTATTATGATATAACCAAGGATGAAGATTGAGAAAATATCAAATGGATAGCTAGATATATGGCCAGAGGAAGAAATTGGCCAGATCATGGTTTTATGTGCTCATATGTCAGGAGAATTGTTCAAGTCTAGTTTAAGGTGAAGTTTGACTGAAATCTCACTCGGGTATACAGGTATCGCAAGGTTTCTTTCACAAAAGAGTCAGAGGTAGCCCTATTCATCACCCTTCGGTTAGAAAAAAACACAATCTATTTGTTCTCATGAATTTAATCATTTTTATTGTGCGTGTGTTAGAAGCATATAACAAGAATATTAATATACTTTACAAAAATAACTTTCTTAAACATTTTTAAAGATTATATGATATAATTTCATATATTTATATGTATAAATATATACACACACACATATATATATATATATATATATATATATATATATATATATATATATATATATATATATATATATATATATATATATATATATATATAGGCCTATATATACTTGTATCCACGAAAGAAGAAGGTAGTCTACCCACTGAATAATTATTGTAAAATGAATGCAGTCTCACTGCAATTTCTAGCAAACACTTTCAAAAAGTGCAGTTACATTCTTATGTTATTTTTCACATCGTAAACAAACATAATATCCTAAATTCCCCACAGCAAGTCTGTGGTTATATAACTGTGGTTTTGTGTTTGATATGTTGGTAGACGACTTACTTCTTTACTGAATACAAGTATATTGCAATTTGTGTATTAGATATCTTCTTATTTTCATACAGCCGGTATAACGGGAGTAGTTCCGACAGCGGCCACTGCGACCCCAGCAGCACCGGGCGCTGGTAGCGCAGCCGCACTGGCTGTGGCGTTAGGATCGACTTTCTGGAGTTTACTGTACTTTCCTGGAACAAAATTAAAGGATGTTCGTAGTATGGAGGTTTATTTACAGGTTTTCAAAACTTGAAAATAACGATTTGTTTCATTATGCATCTGTGTGATTTCGTGGTATGGTCTATTTCAAATATTTCCCATTCTAAACTAACCCCGAAAAAATCCAATTGGTTTTTCCCCGTGACTCAGTCAGCTATGACAGTGCTTTAGGAACAGAAGTCGAGTCTAGCGTGGGTTCAAGTCCCGCATTTTT
Organism: Brachyptera putata; assembly: GCA_907164805.1. Classification (NCBI taxonomy): domain Eukaryota; kingdom Metazoa; phylum Arthropoda; class Insecta; order Plecoptera; family Taeniopterygidae; genus Brachyptera; species Brachyptera putata. The sequence goes on from OU015465.1 coordinate 22,705,553, forward strand.
CTATATAATATTATCCATCTATCATCCACTCATTCGTACACCGGAATCCCAGAATCCCAACTCTTGGTGTCATCAAAATCCCAATCAGTACAATATTAACATATTCAAATATTATTTCCATGATCTAGACGGCTAGACTTAAGGAGTAGGTATTGTTTAATTTCTCATGTTTCGTTCAGATTGTTTCAACAGATTGTGATAGTGTGTGTACAGTTAGGTTCGTGATTTTTACCCAGCAGACTAGCTAGCTGTTCGTTTCGAATTTTGATTGATAATCAACTAAAAACTATGGAAACTATTTTTTTAAATCTGTATGCGTACTGTGTGTGTACTGTGTGTGTACTGTGTACTGTGTACTGTGTGTACTGTGTGTACTTACTCGCAAGTCTGACCATGATGACACCCCACCAGATGCTCCAGCCCCAGCCGACCAGACAGAACAGGATCGTGAAGGCTTGACCGACGCCTACAATCAGGTCCAGGATACACGCCTGGATTCTTCCCTGGACGTCGTCTCTCTGCGTGAACCGGGCTCGGCCGAAGCAGAGGCAGAAGAAGCCACTGAGCACCGTACCTGGAAAAAGGAAGGAAAGTACTTATTAATTGCGTTTTTAGTAGCGTTAGGCGTGATTCATAGTAACCTAGGTTGCACGATCATTTTCATTCATGGCCAAGTAAATTTTTGACAATTTAATTTTAATATGGTTGGTAATTTCTTTTAAGTTGAGTCAGGTTTTGCAAATTATTAATTGGAGGATTGAACAATAGTTATGGGATTAACTTACCACCCTTGGGTACATATGTAGTTTTCGTACCTTTGACTAATAGTTTGTGGATTAGTACTTGACTAAGGCCCGGTATTACGAATAATAAATTTGTTGATTAAGCGATAATTAGTGGATTAGCTTGTTATTACCCTTGGTTACCAATGTTATTTTTGTACTGCAATTGATTAATTAGCTTAATTAAAACATTTTTATTATTGGTAATATGGGCCCTAAGATTCGTAAAACCGGACCATATTTGACTAAAAATTAGTTTTTATAATAACTCATACTGAATTTATACCAACTTATTATATTTAGGCCCAGTTTTACGAATCTTAGTTAAGTACTAATCCAGCAACTATTTGTTAAAGGTACGAAAATATCATATGTAACCAATGGTGATAACAAGTTAATCCGCTAACTATTGCTTAATCCACTAACTATCGATTCGAAATACTGGCCCTCAACTTGATTTAAGTGTAATATTTAGAGTATGTTGAATGTGTTAGGCCTACATTGAAGTAAATGATCTTTCGGAGAAACAAGATGGCCGTTGTGGTGCACCTTCCCAACAATTTTACCTTGTAATTCCCATATCATTATTTGGGAAACAATTACTTTCTTTCAAGTTTTCGACGTCGAAAATGATTAATGTTTTCGACAAATAAGTTCATTTTTAAAAATCAGTCTTGATGTAACAAAAATGTTGTAGGTAGAAAATGTGCATGCTGATAATGAAATTACGGTCGATATAATAATGACAGTCTTCTTCAAACTTATAGGCCTACAACTTTCTTGTCAAACTTCTTTCAGTAACATTAATGAGAATGAAATTGTGAAGTTGATAACTGATACATAGTAAAGTTGATACATTGACTGGTTAATTAATTGCACTTTACCAAGAAAACATATGTTACATTTTTCCGACAAGGAATGCATTTAATTGCATACTGATCACTTGCGATACTGCGCATGATCCATGAATTATAGATGGTTGAGTGAACATCTATGTATTTACATGAAATGTACTCAAGAGAACGATGAATGAATAAAGCATCTATTACTGGTAATAAAATCTTTAATTATATTACCGTTCAAACGAATTTAAACCATTTATAGAATCACACCTTCGGATTAACTGTGTTCATTCTGTGAATAAATGCGTGAAGGCGAATTTGCATTTAGCTTGATTAGCAATACTTTTATATTGTAATACGTATTATATAGAGAACGGTGGAAGGAACTGTAATAGGGATAGGAGAAGATGAAGAGGATGATAATGAAGAAGAGAAGGAAGAAGTAAAATTGTAAGACCGGAGTAAGTAGAATCATTCTAGTTCAAAAAGACGTCTGCCCTAGATAATTTGGTGTTACACCCTCTGACCCAAATCATTCGATTATCTGGAGTTGAAATAATAACGTTCTAAATGTGCATATAATTTAATATAAGTTTCACTATTTTTTCTTGTATTTTATTATGTCTTGACACTTTAAAGTAGGTATTCAGTTAAGAATATATCACGTCAAGCTACTGCTCAACTAATTTATCTCTATTAATTATATTGAATCTTTTATACAATGAGTGACAGAAGGGAATTTTTTCCATCCAGATCGGATCTTCCTCTATAATTTATACCCAAGACAAAATATATCTGCCATGAAAGTTTTTCTATACATTAACCATACACAACCAAACACAACCAAACTACAATTGTAGTTTTAGGTAACTTTTGGTAATGTAGATTTTTAGAAATCGATTACTCATATTTTTTTTAAAAATAGCCGTGAAGACGAAATGGAAAAAATATAAATATTTATGATCAGAACAATTTAAATTTTGAGATGTTGTAATTGTAAGGACAAAAATGACGGACATGTTTCCTCGAAAACGAATTTTATTTTTCAAATCATTATCAATGATTGCACACTTTTTGAAATAACTATATTCGCGTATAACTACCAAAGGTCGTGAATAGTCTGTTAAAAAATCCGTTAAGCCAACGGCTGATCAGTCAATAAAATAACATAGGTAACCATGGGAGATGACCTTTCATTAATTTTAAACAAACAACTAAAAAAAAATTAAAGTAAATGATATTTAAGTGGATGTCTCTACTCTAAGTGGATGTCTCTATAACCTAGCATAATATCAGTATAGTATCGATTCCACTTCTTGGTAGTCCATCTCATTAAGATCTCTGTGAGGCACGAAGCTCAACTGGCCATTCGGCGCCCAACTAACCATCACTTCCATGCGTCAGCACTTCCGGTCGCGTGATGCGCGCGCATCCCCCTGCCATCACTCACATACCGGTAGCTTGGCGGCTAAGGTTAAGTAAGGTTACGGACATGGATTAAATCATTAGACACTCACTACATACCGTTATAGTGCTAACTAGGAGAATGTAGCATTATAGGTTAATTGTAGGATGTGCGAAATATTTTTATATTTTTATATTCAATGTTCACACATTGGTATTGAAAACAATTGGAAAATCCAGCATATATGTAGTGTGAGCGAGATATTTATAAATGTGATATAATAGAAATCTACGCACATTGATTTGAAAACAATTGGAAAATGAAGAATATAGGCCTAGGTTAATTGTAGGATGAGCGTTTCTAAATCAGTGTCATAGCCGAATGAGCCATGGAGACAGCCTTGAGTTAAATACGTTTTACTTCCTGATTTCCGTTTTAAATTATAAATCCTGGGGTTGTGTGCATGAATGTTGGGGGTGGGGGGGGTGGGGGGGACAATCCCTTGAGAATAAATAATTACTATTCACTTGATTAACCAAACAATGTTGCGTGATTAGAACCTAGATACCAAATAGTGAAGAGTAAGTTTGTGTTTGTAGAACCACGCATATCATGGCAACCAATTTTAAACAAGTGGATGAGCTACTTTCACGAACTGTGTAAATCGTCTCCTCCTCCCCCATATAGCCTAGCTGTTCGTGTCCTGTCCTATTGTCGTGTCCTCTTCCTTGTCGTGTCTTGTCGTGTCGTTGCGAAGGACGCAATGGACGCGATTAAACTAATCCTTCCCACTATCCAATAACATAAGATCCAATAATCTTATTATTTGTTCATCCGATGCCATTCGTATACATGTTTTTGAATATTTTTTGGGAAATTTAAAAATTTTCAGGATTTTATGTAATTTTTTTTTTTTTGTTAATTTAATTGAGTTTTTGAATTTGTGTTTTATATAATTATTCCTATAGAGAGTCTGTCTTTCGGTCGAATAATTATGTAGTTTTTTCTATTAATAATTATATCTTTAATAATTTTATAATATTGCGTATTTGGAGCTACTGATGTATTTATATTTCATTTGTTTTTAGAAAGAAAACATTCTGAAACATTCGTGGTAGGCCTACAGTGCATTGTTAAACCAAAATACATTTTTAAAATTCGAGTCCCTCCCACTATCCAATAACACAATAAAAAATCTCATATCTTCACCCCATCACCTCATTATTCGTTCATCCGGGAGCGATGGATAGTCGATAAAGTGCGTCGATAAACCAAATAAATAAGAATCGAGTCTCCCACTATCCAAAAACAACTTTTCATCTCATTATCGTTCATCCGACACTCATACATCTCAGTCATCAGTACAGTGCGTCGTTGAACCCGAATAAACCAAGTGTAGTCTGGACTTACCCGTGCCCGGAAGGAAGACGTTGAGGATGAGACAGAACCACGCGAGGCACACGGGTAGCACAGGTATGGACGCTCGTATTATGGACACGCTGTCCACCATGGTAGGGTCCAGCTTCAATCTCTCGGGCTGAGGAACACAAGAACATTCATCAGTGGGGGAATTACCAAGCTGGCAGCTGAGACATTTCATCTCCATGGTTACTTATGTTATTTGTTAACATTAACTCTAGGTATAAGTAACCACTAACTGGAAGTGAGACTTTTTCTGCAAGTTGGTTTTCAAATGGGACTAAAAACAATAGTTTTAAAATTCAAAATATATAGGCCTACTTGTATATATTTTTGTTTCTGTGGTCAAATTGAAAAAAAACACTTAAACCATAACCCTGCATGTGCACGAGTCAATATTTGATAGTTATTTATCTAAATAAAAATTAACAGCATCAGGAAACAGCGACCATGGATATGGACCACACAGAAATATGCTTGCTTAACGCTAGGTTATCATATCACAGCACGGGTTGGTAACTGAGTCATGACGTCACACATCTTGGTGTTCCCATTGGTCACTTTTAGTCCCATTTAGAAAACGACTTGCAGAAAAATTCTTGCTAACTGGACTTATGGCCTGGTATTACCAATTCCAGTTGGATTTTATCAAAAAGTTGGTGAAAATAAATAGTTTGGTTCACTTTCGGTGAAGCGCTCCACGAGAGCCCGAGTCCGACGTCTCGCCATGGATTCATTCATTGTTCCATTTTTAATTTTCCATCTAAATTCCTTCGATTTTTTGGGGCCATTGTTCATTCCATAGTACTTCTTCCGCGGCAACAAAATTCTTAATTTATATGAACATATTTTTTCATAAAACCGAATCAAATTTTATTTTTACGGTATCATTTATAATATTGAGTTTTAATTGAGACTGAGAGTAAATTTTGCTAACGTCTCATTTCGTAAAAATTTTGAATGACTAATAATAAAATGATATTTTATTCATGTTTCATTTCAGGAAACTCTATTGAAAAAAAAAACATGAAGTATTAAAAATTATAGACAGAAGTATTACATTTTGAATATTGAAAAGTAATTATGAATATTGAATTTTTTCATCATATTAATTGTTGAACAATATTTATTTTGTATAGGGCCTACCTCTAAAAAGAGCCAAGTGAGCTAAATTAATGTATGTACTAGTGCAATATTTATACGTAAATGAAAGACATACATCAATGCTTTTCTTCTTCTGTGACATCCTCGTGGCGTTACTCCTTCTGCGCATGGCCTCTATCGCCTCCGCCTCGGAGTCCTTCCTCGCCCTACAGCACGCCATGTTCATACAGAACATCGTCGCGCAGCACGCCTTAAGCGCAGCGCTCAGCACCTTGCAGCAGCCCGGCTTCGCGTTCTTACCGCCCTTGCCTCGCGTAGACCCTTTCTTCCCGCAGCACGAGAAACAGCTGGTACCACTCTTTTTACCGCAACAACCTGTGGTACTCTCCTTAACAACGTCACTTCCTTTTTTACCACAACAACCAGTGCCTTTTTTACCGCAACAACCGACACCTTTCCTACCAAAACATCCGGTTTCGATGTCTTCACCGTTTTCACTGCGATTCTGTTTCCGTGAACAACATGGGAAGCAACAGCTCGAGCTTGGTATTTCACCCTCTTCGAGACTCCTAGGAGTCCGTCGACAACACGAACTAAATCCCGTACAACAATCGAGTTTCTTACAACAATGTAATTTATTATCATTACCATCAGTCCCGGGTTTTTTCTTGCAACACTCCAACGGTTTACACTTGCAACAATTCAATTTATCACTTAATCCTTTACAACAATTCACGGTTTTGCAACAGTTCAATTTACTACAACAGTCTAATTTCTTGCAACAGTTTAATTTTCTAAACCAGTCCGCTATTCGTGTACAACAACCGGGCGTTTTTAACGAGCTGCAACAGTTGAGTTTTTGACAACAAGACGGCGTCTTTTGACAACAGTTGAGGCGTCCACAGAGGCGTCCGATGGCGCCGGAACAGCATCCCGACGTCTTGGTGACCGGCGTCGGTTGTACGCCGTTACTGGTCGGCACCACCCTGCAATACACAGTGAGGTGTCCGGTGAGAAACCGAGAAGTGTAATTGTAATTAGATATTGTAATCTAATTGCACATCAGACCGGCGCGAGGGAGCTGGTTGCTCGGATCGCGTGATTCTTTCTTCTGGCTATTAAAGTCTTGCGGCAAACGTGGTCAAGAAACATTTGCGTGGGACTCATATATGCGTATTATAATGGATAACTTTTATATATTGTAACAGAAATATTTGATAATATTTTTCAAACTATCGATAACTTTGACTGAAACATGTTTTTTAAGAGTCCATGGGAGTCGATTTGAAGAAATATCAGTTTCTTTGTGATAGCTTTCGAAAGGAATGAGATATCAAAATTCTGGTACGAAGTAAACACAGATACTTTCAATACCTTCAAGATAGTATGAGTAATGAATATTCATCTCATATCGCCTAATTGTCATGCGTATACGGTTAAAAAAAAAAACATTTTTTTAACCGTATACAATTTTTTCCCCACATAAGTGAATTTTTAGGGAGAAGAAGCAAGGAAGAATCGGAAGAGAAGAAGAAAAGAAGACGAAGAAAGAAAAATCGAAGATAGTGAAGATACATCCAGAAAGAAGATTTGAAACTCTTCTTACCAACTCGACTTTTCACCATAATTTTTACAATTGTTGAATGAGCTTTATTATTCATTACATTACAGCTTTATTATATTCAACTATTTCTTTGGGATGTTAAGATCGCCCTTGTGGTGCACTGATCCTAAACTTTCATCCTTTCATCCTTTACCTCTTCGTGGAAACAATGACATTGTGTCTAGTTTCTGATGTTGAAAAAAAAATCATAACTAAAATCAATCCCTTTCACAAACTATGTCGTAAAGTACTGAATCACAAAGACTATCATAAATCTCTCACCCAGAAATCTTTGTCTTATTTGACATATAAACCCAAGTGATACATAACTTCCTTTTCCTTATGTCTCACAAAGTAAATCAAACACGCCAAGACCATTGTCACAAAACCATTCTCATTCCATCATTCCATCATTCCATCATTTCTACTTATGTATCGTTAGTCCTGAATGAACCTCACAGTTCAAGGCTGATTGACTAATAATAAGGCAAAAGCGACGGTAATTCATTAATGTGTAGCATAACCTTAAGACATAAGCTTTTCTTCGGGTAATATTGGGCAAGGGCAAAGAAAAGAGTACGGCTCAATAGTTGGGGCGTGTTTCAGAGGGTGTGGGGCACGCCATCTTCTACTCAAAGAGCCATGGAGTCGCTGCACGCTATAGGGGGCCGTGATGCCACGTCATAAGGATCAAATGGAGTTGAATGTATAATTTCTGCGGGGGTAAAACGCGATGTAAAATGTGAGATGAAATTGATAAACGGAAATTGAGTGATTGTTAGTTATAAATTATTTTGGTTATCTTTGAAGATGATTATTCTAAATAAGATATTCTTTTGAAATACTTATAACAAAATACTCTCTTCTAATTATAGTTCATTCATTTATTCAATTTTGAATTTCTAATTGAATACAGGTGACAAATGTCCTTATTATAATAAAAAAATCAAACAATGAAATTAACCACTAACCTAAGCAAATAAAACATGAATATATATTTATAAAAATTCAATATATCACCGCTTATTCCAGTCGTCAATAGTCATGTAAGCGAACGAATATCTGCCAACATCCTGAATGGTTTCTGGTCTCAATTTGGACACATATTCTCCTCTTGCTTGAAATTGGGGATATAGAAGTCTTTCTCTAATCTCGCTCCATGCTCCATGCCCTGAATACGCTCTAAACATAATATTTCCCATCCTCAGAGTCTTTCTAGTTCGCTAGAAATATGAGTGAATATTATGATACACTTTCAAACTAAAAACCAAAGAAAATCCTAGTAAATATATCGGTCAAGGAAATGATCCATCAACTCTTTAAAACTCAACCCTATTCATGATAAGACAGAGAAAGTCCAACCCTTTCCACTTCCTGCTTTACGTCATCGGGTTCGATGTAATCAAGTCTGACGCATTCAGTTCTCACTTTTATTCCTAATTCCCTCTCGTAGACTGAAGATAACGTACTTCCTCCCATATTCTAATTAATAAATTCCTATATTGAGTCAGGGAAAATGACGGTTTTCCGGTTTTCCCGTCTTTTGGGGGGAAAAAGGAAAGACAAAATTGCGATTAGTCTTGATATTTGTGTCACAACATTATACGACAGGATTTTATTTTGTGTTATCCTAGGTTGTGAATAGGTTTTGTTATAATTAAATTTAATATTTGTCTAAGCCACGATGTATACCCTTATTTAATTGCCAAACATATATTTCACAAATGAGTTCTCGAATTTCCTATCACGTTCTATCGCCTGCCATCAAAATATAAATTCCATATACCTTACTCCCCCTTTTACTAATCATTCAATATTTATAGTTAAAAGGTTTTTAAAACAAATTCGCTTAATTACCGGTTCATACTAATTCATAACATTTTTTTCTTGTAGTTCCGATTATTATCTGCAACTCAATTTTTTTTTCAAGTAATATACCGTAATTTAACTTTTTGTAAATATGTCAATTTTATCAATTTGTTAATTATTGTGAAATGTGTCAATGTGTCAATTTGTGACAATTTAGCTTTTTGTCACGTTTTCGATGCCTATGAAAAAAACAATTTGACATTTGTATCGCAAAATTGCTCCACAAAAATTAATATCACTTTCTTCCCTGATTCCCATTGATATACCTTTCTTCCGTTATAGATCCGCCTCCCTTGTTTTAACCCACATTTCATTCCAATTCCAAGTAGACGTATACATGAAATAATTACATCTCCCGGTGTAAAATGCAAATCTTAACCCAACTCTTTTTCTTGTCCTCCTGTTCCACTCGATATCTTTAATGAATTCATATTTTGAAATCTTATCAACAATCGTGTATAGTTAGTTCGGTAAAGACGGGCGAGTTCACATCACGCAGACTAGACCCAGCGCAGGGGCTTCGACCTCTTACACCTCGCCCCCACGGTACATATTATACAAACAATTCAAATATTAATTCACCAACTCTAACTAGTATCCACTTAAGATGAAATTTTCATACCAACTGAATAAATGTAAAAATTTCGGTAATAACATAATCTCGCTTCAACTTCAAGGATTCACGATGCAGTTGTGTTTCTATCGAAAATCTCGTCCTGAAAAATCATAATACACTAAAAATAGAAAAGTCGTCTACCAACTTAATATATATTTAAAAAAACTCAAGTGAACCTAATTATACATAATCTCTGTACCAAATCAAGTTATTAACTATTTTGAAAGAGGCAGTTGCGTTTCTTATCGAAAACCTTGTTTGAAAAATCATAAAATCTTACAAATTCGATAGCTATAATGGTGATAATTTTGTTAGTTATGTTGGCAGACGACCTTCTTTTTTCGTAAACATGTATCAACGAAAGAAAAATACGCGAACCACCCGTGCGCTATCGATGTGAAATAGGAGGAACGGTCGCTCGGAACCTTCATCTTTCTTGAATACAACTAAAGTATAACTCGAAGGTCCAATTAATTTTTGCGGGGGAGGTACCTGTTATAAAACCGAAAGCATCTCTAGCCAAGCTCACCTGAATAATTGATTCACCTTGATATAATCAGTCCAAGGTAAATGTTCTATAGGTATTTAAAATCATTAATTAGAGGTGTTCTTTCTTTTCTCTCTCTTTCTTTCTCCCCGAGCCGAATATGGCGCCGAAGCGATCGCAGCGCTCATTGCGTGACCTAAGGAGGCCTTATCATCACACATCTAGAGACACGAACTAGGTCGGCCCGACTAAGCTGGATACGACTAGGAATTGATCTCTGTTGGCTTGTTGTTGTCTTGAACACTGTTGCCATCATGATATGACTCACTTCTAACGCCACGTTGTTCAATAGTTGGTTTAAGAGTTCGTTAAACTAATCACAGCTGAACTGATGTGGTTTTTAAATAGTTGAAAGTTGACAAAATGTTGCCGTTATATCTTTCTTGGACTTGGTTTCTTTGTATTGACTAACCAGTCGATTAGTATCATGAAGTCCTTAACAAAACTATTGAAATACAGTACCTGACCCGTTTTTTTTAAACAATTCGTTAAAAGTTAATCAACTGTTAACTTTTTATCTCTCTTGGTTACATACGTTATTCAACAGATTAATCAGTCGATTAGTCCAACATGGTATTAATTTTAACGACCCATAGTAATTCAGGGCAATGCCCCAGTAGTCAATAAAATGATACAAGATATAAAATGATAAAAAAAATCCCAATCTCGCTGCAACTTTCATGAATTTCATCTTTATCCTCATCCAGAAAAATCATAATACCCTTATAATTCCACATGGTACCAATATAAAAGAGATATTTCTGTTTGTTATGTTGGTAGACGACCTTCTTCTTACTTGAATACAAGCGTACATATACCTGTATCCACAAAAGAAGGTTGTCTACCAACCAAATAATTTTTAAAACTTCAGTAATTGTAAAGAAACTCACTGCAGTTTTAAATACTTGAGAATTTTTAAAAGAAGTAGCCATGTTCCTAATCATAAAAATCTCGTTCGAAATGATAGACAACACTCAAATAACCACACCTATACAAATATAACAATTGAATTTGTGTTTGTCATATTGGTAGAAAACATTCTTCTTTCACAAGTATAGTTGAACCATAGATATACATAACTTACCGAGATACGTTACTCCTCGGCCGACTAGCGACATATGCTCGTTCCTATTTCGGCGGCCATATTGGACCCTTACAACAATAACTTCCAAGCAAGGCCTTCTATAATTATAAATTATCCATTCAAAAATAGAACGAATTGCTTAGAAAATGTCCATTATGGCTGAAACTTCCTGGTTTGCAAAGCGGTGTGAAGTTGCTGCCGAGACACAAATATGTACGCCTTCTTAACGTTGAGTAACGTATCTCGGTAATATATATCTATAGTTAAACAACGATAACCATCTTAAAAACACTTCACCCTCAGAGAGGACATGACTGTACAGAGAAAAGACAAATGAAAAACACTGACCGTCCTAGTTTATGAATGATTTACATCTGGAGCCGTGTGTTCGGTGTCCCCACTCTGTCACTGGACACACATAAACTAGCCAGGAATGGGGACAACCACGCAAACATCGGGGTAGGTCATCGGCGAAACATGTATTATTACACGATAATATCGTGCAATATCATTACATGTATGGATTAAATGATAATTACTGTACTGGTGGTGAAGGTGCGAACCACCCGTGCGCTAGTGGTGTGGGATACTAGGGGACAGTCGCTCGGAACCTTCTTATTTTGTTATAAACTTTTCACATTAGTATAATAATGAATGGTATTTCGAGAAAACAAAAATAATGGAATCATAATTACTGTACCGGTATTCACGATATGTGAAGGTGCGAAACACCCGCGCGTTAGTGGTGTGGGATACTAAGGGACTATCACTCGGAACCTTCTTGTTTCCTTATAAAGTTTTCACATTAGTATATAATGAGGGTGTTTTGAGAAAATAAAAATAAATTGAAAGACTGATTTTATGTAATTTCAGAAGAATTGAGGAAATACAGTTGCGACTATAATGATATGTTTTACTTGTAAATGGATATACAGGGTATGAGAGGAGTGACGTAAAAGTGAGCCAATCTGGCGCCGGTATTAGAATCTGCCCTAGTTAAATGAACACGTCATAGAAGCGTCAAAACAAACCAAAAAAAACTAATTGTATACTTGTATCCCCGATAGAAAGGAGGTCGTCTACCAACATAACAAATATAGATATTACACTTCTATCGTTTTTTTATTTTTGTTTTCATTGTATAATGACAAACTTTACATTTGCTGTTAATGGAAATACGTGAGCATTGCCTAAAGACTTGGTTCAAAGTGGGAGATAGCAAGATTCGTGTGTTTGGTTTACTCTTAATACCAATAGTGATAGTGTCCGGATTTAGGCTTATCACAGAAACGGTTTTTACCTATACAATGTGTTGCCAATTTTGGAAACTGAAAGACTTTTATCTGCGACGAAGATATGTGGTCACAGACAGCTCAGTCCTGCGGAGTCAAAGTTTGTTGTTTGTATTTGAAATAATTGACATGGGGTGGTAAGATCGCCCTTGTGGTGCCCCGTCCAAACGATCCTACTTTCGTCCATAGCCTCGATTGGGATACAATGCTACTGTATTCTTGTTTCGATGATATTTTTTTTTTCAAGTCTTTTTGAATAGGTGTAGTTTTTCAAGGAGCAATGATTTTTCATGAGAAGATTTACGATTTAAAACACAAATACATCTTTCAAGTTTCAACACTGTTAATACTCAAAGAAGCAGCTTGATTACTCAATTAAAGACGTTTTTATGGTTAATAGGCGTCATTTTCATTCAGGATATTGATAAAATGCTGAAGCGATTCTTCAAGTTTTCAGGTTTTCAAGCAACTATGTATTTCTTTCACGCTACAACACACTTCAAGAAAATGTAGAGAAATGACCTATATTCTTTTCAAGAAAGTCATTATTTACAAATCAGAGCCTATATTGTGTATATTTTATCTCAATAATAGAGAATATAACACGCATAATATAAATATAACTTTGGACTAAATTGAAATGTTACTTGTATCCACGATAGATTAGTGCACGAACCACCCAAGCGTTAATGATGTGTGATAGGGGGGACGGTCGCTCGGAACCTTCATCCCTCGTCGATACATGTATGTATAGAAATACGTATTTAATTGAACTTCGTGAGCGTTATCGCCATTGGAGATTATGTTGAGCTGACTTGAGAGTAGGTTGTGACGTCAGAAAAAGGGCGTAAGAATGAAGGAAAAAGCGTAGAGAAACCTTGAAGTCATAGCCCTTAAACCGTAGGCCTGCCAACTGATAAGAAATGATGAAAAATTGGTTTATATATACCGGTAACGTACGTGATATGTTTTTGTAAGTTACATTATGAATAATTATTATTTTGGGGTGGTGAGATCGTCCTTGATGTACCCCGTCCGAACGATCCTATTTTTCATCCTTGGCCTTAATTAGGTGAAACAATAAGTTTGCTACAATTTTGAATATGGTTTTGGAGAAAATTAAAAATATTCTGCATACAAATTTTGTAATAATTAAGTATAATATTGATCCATTCTGACCAACTTTGGAAAAATTTGTTCCATGACTATAAAATAAATTTGACTATTTTATATAGCCTATAATATGTTGAAAAATAGCCTATTAAGACGCATTCTAATCTGACAGTTTTGAGAAATGTCATTGTTCATAAATACTAATTGTATTCAAGTAATCAATTTTATTGTCTCAAATATAGATTGGAAGTTGTCATTTTTTAGATTTCGAAGCAATTTTTGAAAAAAGCACCGGGCCTATACATATTTATAATCAAATAATCAATGACATTGATTTGTAATCAATATAGTTCGGAAGTCATCATGTCCTCTCGCTTCTACAACCCATCTAGTCAAGTTTACAAAGGATTTCTCATATCTTTCGTGTAAATCTCTCGTATTGATTATTCATGTTATGAGCCGAGGTTTAATGCTAGCTCTTGTATCACGCTTTTTATTACCGTACACATGCAGTTATCCCAACACCAGAATTACCAACTATAACCCACGGGAGGTGACGAAGCGAAACACACGCGCGCTAATGGTGTGGGATAGGGGAGACGGTCGATCGGAACCTTCATCTCTTGTGGTTAGTTGTATTAATGAAGGTTGAAGGCTCGAACTACCCGCGCGCTTATGGTGTGGAATAGGGAAGACGTTCACTCGGAACCTTCTTTCGCGATACAAGTGTCTAGTTGAATGCTCGAACTACCCGCCCTCTAATGATATCAGATAGGGAAGACGGTCGATCGGAACCTTCATCTCTTGTGGATAGTTGTATTGATGAAAGATGAAGGCTCGAACTACCCGCGCAATAACGATATGAGACAGGAGAGACGTTCGATCGGAACCTCTAACTCTCGTGGATCAAAAGAAAGTCAGTCACTCATTACGTGCTCAATCGATTTCAGACGCATGCTGTCATCATATTAAAATAACTTATAAGCAAGTTTTAAATCGATTTTCTAATTGGATCTTAAATACCTGTGCGTAAGAAAAGCGAAGGCTGTCTACCAACTAAATAATTGTAAAAATATCGATTCACATTTAGAAACGGTGTTGAAAGATGAACGTAGATTTTTTAACCTGAAGACCGTTCTAAAGAATCATAAAACCCTAAAAATATCACAATTATACTAATGTAATAGTTTGTGTTTGTTAGTTTGGTAGACGACCTTCTTCTTTCGATGGATACAAGTATAGACTATAATTATACATTCTGATATTTAATTCTGTTTATAATTCAATAAACAATATAAATTTATCCTGAAACTCTAGAAAACCAATAGTTTCGAAAAAACATAAAAACCCGGCACCTCCACCAGAATATTTTTGCTTTCATGAATAATGTATCATGAACATGGATCTATCAACATGAACAATATGCATAAACATGGACATGAATGAATCTGTTGCATATCTAGAATGTTTAGAAAAATACTAATCTTAAGAAAATAATCCCTTTCCACATCGGGATCTACGCGTATTTATTCACGCTAAAACGTGAGCTTGATTTGAAAGTAAAATTGGATCAATGCAAACTGGATAGAATCTCGCACGGTTCGGTATAGCTGAATGGATAACGTACATTTGAGATGAGTCGGGGATCACCGACCGGTTTTTACCTGTCGTGTTTTCCGGACCGGTTATTCAGGACCGTTTTCCATCGTGTTTTTTGGAGCCATTTTTTCCGGACTAGATTACCGGACTGGTTTTGGGAACTGATTTTCCTGGTCATTTTACGGGCCGTTTTTTTCAGACCGATTTTTCCGGACCAGTTTTCTTAAAATGTTTTTTAGATTCGTTTTCTATGCTAGGTTTTCAGACCGTTTTTTCCGGGTCGGATTTTCCGAGCCGGTTTTTCCGGACCAACGGAACGACAGAGGGATACAAGGAAAAATCTCTGTCAGGATAGTCAACCATGGCGGGAATCGAACCCCGGTCTCATGAAGAACAGTTCAGAACACTCGAACACCAGTCTCAGTAGAATATTGACCTATCAAAATCTAATGTTGTATTCACGAAAGTAGAAAGTCGTACCAACAAGTCACCCCTTTGCCCCCCTTGGCCAAAATTTGAGGAAGGGCAATAACCCCCCCCCCCCCCCCCCCCCCGGTTCCGACGCCAGTGTACATAATCAACCTGATGACACAACACTCCTATAGTGGCGCATTATGCAGAAAAAGAATTCGTGTTGGCATCGCGCATCAACATCACACGCAATGAGCTACATATAAGATCATATGACGTCATTTTATACACTCATGCATGCAATCCACATATTAGACTTGACCACGTGATGATACCTACGTGTGAATCAAATCGAATACCCACATCTTCGGCTCAGTCGCTAAATCAATTATTGACACATTTCAATTCCTCACGAGCAATACGCAGCATATGCGTTGTAAGATGAGTGAAACATTTCTACGAAGTAGGCCTGAAGTGAGCCACTAAAAGTAACAATAGAATGCGCTTCTAAATCCCAATATGGCCGACGAAATGTTACAAATAAACTGTCAACAACGTTACATTCATAATAAATGTCATTGTTGAGATATACGCGCGCTTTATTTTGTGACTTTTCACAAGTTCCACTTTTTAGCACTGACAGCGTAACTGCTACTTTTACTGTCGAATAGAGAACTCTACACACTTTGGCTTATATGAAATATTCTCGAGAACTCAATACACCTTGGTGATAACTCTATCTACAAAGCCGTGAATCACTGGGCGGAAGATTTTAGAAGATTATACGCAACAACGCAAGAACATTAGAACAATGTGTAGTATGTGACTGGGTGGAAGAAAGACATGTTATGTGGAATCACAGCCTTCTTTATTGGATAAGACAGTCTCTTCTTATCAGAAAATAATGATCTGAATAAAGAAGGCTGTGTGTGGAATAGTCACATTGATTGTATGCAAGAACGTCGAATTGTAAAAATTGCTATGAACACATTTCCAAGAAGTCAGTGTAGTGTAGGAAAAAGCCAAAAATAAGATAATGAGACAAGCTTATTAATTCCAGTTAAATGAACAAGCCGAAGGCTTAGGAGAGAAGTCAGGTAAAAGTCATAGGAAGTCTTAAGATTAAAGGAAAAAGTCAGATTTCAGATTATCAGTTTTTCGTGGATTTCAGATTTCAGGATTTTCGTGGTTTTATTCTGTCGATGAGATGAATACTGGAAGGCCACGAATGCTTCCTTCCCTCTGTCCAAAACATCTGATAAAATAACCTTTCATCTCATCTTCCCTTCATTCACCTTCACCTTCATTCATCATTCACGGACGCTACTAGATCTTAGTCATCATGCACTGGCCTGCGTCGTGAAGTCATCAACATAAATGAATTGAATACAAATCAAAAGTCAGATTATCCAGAATTCTACTGGGAGGAAACGAATACTTTCTTCCCCTTGTCCAAAACACCAAATAAAATAACCACCCTGATAATCCTTAGTAAAATCTCATCTTCCCGTCGTCACATTCGCCATTCAACGACGACCATACTTCTTAATCATCAGTGTATAGTGCGTCGTTAAACCCAATATAAATAAATAACTGGATATGTAATGTCTTTTGTCTTCCGGTTCAGTAAGGCACAATAGCACAGTTTTATTCACTGAGCATTAGAGTGGTGGATTATGTTTTAAAGCATCACTATTTTTTTAATACACGACTTGGCTATCCCAGATTCTCTGAAACTTCCAGGTGAAAAAATACGAGAACAATTGTCAATTTTTTACAATAATGAGAAACAAAAACAATTTCGCATCTCCTACACTATTGTCACGGCCACTTCTAGTCTAAAGAAAGTGCTTTCTTACCTAAAGAGCGGTAACTTTGACATGAGAACTAAAACTATGCTACAGATATCATTTATTTGTCAGAATAGTATCCTGATTTCCACTCACCCCGGTACTTGTCGTCCATCCCACGCTTGTTGTCTCGACTGCAGATTATTCGCACTGAGCGACTCCATATCGGGGTCCCCTCTCACCACGCGTTTCGCCATCGTGATGACCGGAGAGGCGTCTGGCACCGCGCGTATTGTCGCCGCCGACGTCGCCGACGACGTGCGGACGGACCCCATGGACGCCGTCGTGGCGGCACCCGACGCTCCAGCGGCCGAAGTGATGGACTCCAGGGACGGCGTCTTGGGACTGGCCACGCCCATCTCTCCGCCGGACGAGTGGCCTTTGAGACAATAGGCGATAGTGATTGGTCGGACGGATAAGGGTGAGGCATGCCGATTAGCACGTCATTAACTAATTAGGCACGGTTAGGAAATTGAAAACATCCACTTTGATCTAGATCGTGGATAAACAACTTTTAAGTGGATTGTAAACTGAATTGTTTTAGTATGACTAATAGTAAGTGAATAAAATGTTGGCCAAATTAGGAATGCTTTTTAACAAGACCCATACATGTATAGGCCTACATGCATGGGGCCTACTTATATATCCTCATTTGCCGTATGCCAATACCTATACCAATAATAGAAATGTAATCTATGTATATAATAAAATACCCTATATATTTAGAATGTAATATAGTCATGTCATAAAAGATACGCCTCGACCGGGACTCGCACCCGGGACCTTCTGATTGCCGGTCAGGTTCTCTCTCACTGAGCTACCGAGGTACTCTTAATTTCCTTCAAATTCCTTCTAGAAGTCAATGCCATAACTGATTTTCAACCGAAGAATAATCATACATCGCTAAACAAAAGTGTGACGTTCTCTTGATTGAGAGAAAGGATGCGGTCGTGGTGTAATATGACTCACTTTTCAAACATTTTCACTCCTTTCCTCTTTCACGACTGAATAACTCAGTTAATATCTTAATCAGAATCATGGCGGGAATCGAACCCAGCATCCTGGGTGACGGTTCAGTACCCCATGGCAAATGACCCACCCACGACAGAACTTGTACTCTGTCATTGGTTCCTAATAAAGGTGGAAAATTACAAGCAAATTGACTGTGTATTCCCATATTGACTAAATGCTTGAATTACCAACGTGGGAGTAGCTCTAAGTGGCAGTTTAAACTTTTTATCACCATGGTTACTTGTGGTATTTGTTTTCACTAACTCTCAGATAAAGACTAACTGGTACCGGACCTGACAGAAATTAACGTTTCAGCAAACTGGTAGTCATGACATTGTTGATTATTTAAGGTTTTATCTGTAAATATATTTTAATTTAACTATACCTCTAATTCTCTTGAAATTCAGAAATAGGTCGATATAATTTATTTAGCACGAAAAAATTAGGTCGTCTACAAACATTTTAAATACAAATATCACCGTCTACAATCTCAATCTTTAATGCTGCTGCTGCTTAACGACCCCACCAACAGCTAGGTTATACAGGGGGACGAATGTGCGGGTGATAATGAAACGATGAAGTGATGATAGGTGAAAAGACGTTTTACAAAAACCCATGCCTTATGCGGGACTCGAACCCACGCCCAACGGTGACTTCAGTTACCACCGCTAGCGATAATTGACTTAGCCACCGGGGCGGCCAATCTCAATCTACAAAATACATTTACAATCTTTCAACTGCGTAAAGAGGGTGCATGCAGGGTGCTAGAGAAATCCAACTTTCCTTTTTTCCATGTTCACAAACTAGTGTAATTGAATAAAAAGTATATTAACTCCAAGATAATTGTATGCTCTTTAATTATAGTATGGCATTATATTTTTGAGAAATCAATCAGTTTTAAGATAATTTGTGAATGACTTTCAACACAGTCTTGATATTCATTCATATATATTGACTTCACAAAATTAGAATGTCATATATTATTGAAGAGCATGAAAATATCTTGGAGTTGGTATATATACTTTTCATTCAATTACACTGCTTAGTGAACATGGAAAAAATTAGTGAATATGTATTTCTCTTGCAGCGTGCATGCTCCCCATTAAGATTTTATATTACCAGAGTTTTTTTAAAGATTTAGTTGGTAGACGACCTTCTTCTGTCGTGGTTTCGAATACAAGAGGTGATCGCAAAGAACTCGAGCCCCAAGTGAAGATTCATTGGGCGGGTCGTATAACTGGGTCACTTTTCACGCAGACTCAGTTATTTATTGTTTTCATGCAAATTTAGCAGTCTTACAGTTATTTATACTTGTATCCACGAAATAAGGTCATCGATCACTGAATGAGTGTAAAAACTTTAGTATATACAATCTTTCCCAAAAAATTGAAAGATAAAGTTGAATTTCTTATAGTGAAACGTCGTCCTGAAAAATTATAATATCCTGAATATGACAAGGTTATACTCATTTAATGTTGATATTTGTGTTTGTTATGTTGGTAGATAACCTTCCTCACTCGTGAATAAGATCTCTAAGGCCCAATTTTCCAAAGGTTCGTTGAAGGGTCCGTTAAGAGTCCATACAGGTTACTCAGTATAAATCATTTAAATGTGTATGTCCTTTGGAATAGAATAGAATAACAATAACAATAAAGAAACTCTGCGGATTAGTCAATAAAATAACACATGTATAACCAAGGAAGATGAAAAGTTAACATTTTATTAACTTTCAACGAAATATTGAAAGATCGGAATTGAATACCCAAGCGTATTGCAATAATAAAGTGCATTCAACTCACCATTAGGCACTACTATATCCGAAGCCGAACTTCTCAGAATCTCAGTCACTGGAGATTTCTCGACACTCGTCACAACGGCGTCCAAAACTTGAGACGTCCCATTCTCCACCACCGTCTTCACCTCCCCTACGACTTTCTCTTTCCCCGGGGGCGACACCAACAACGACATCGACGTCGACTGAGCCACCATTTCAGACAAAATCTCTGGTTTCGGAGTCGACGACGCCACTAATCTCGTCGCCGCCACTGCCGTCGTCATACTCGTCGACATACTAGAATGTAAACTCGTCGTCAGACTCGTCACTGACGCGGCACGTTCCATTAACGACGTGGCAACGTCTCCAACGGTTGCCGTTTGACGGGATGCCGTCGC
The DNA here is from genome assembly GCA_907164805.1 of Brachyptera putata. Lineage (NCBI taxonomy): Eukaryota > Metazoa > Arthropoda > Insecta > Plecoptera > Taeniopterygidae > Brachyptera > Brachyptera putata. The sequence continues at coordinate 22,726,272 of OU015465.1, forward strand.
CGTCGCGATGCTAGTCGTCGTCGCAGTGATGTCCGAAGGTTTGCTTGTTGTCGTGGTAACGGTAGAGGGTGGTGGGGATGCCATCGTCGGCATGGCGTACACGACTGTGTCAAGAGGCAGCCTCGGTCTCAGTTTATCTTTTGCTATCGGCTTCTCCACGGTCACTTTGATTGCATCAAGTTGTCGCTGTTTCAAGTCATTCACTTTAGAATCTTGAGGAGCGGTTTTTAAAATTCGAGGATTCGGTTTTGGAGTTTTAGGTGCGATAGGTGGCTTCCCAGTAGGTCCTACAGGTCTTCCCGTTGGCTGATTAGGTCCGGGAGATAAGCCTCTTTTACGCTGGATAGGTATCCTCGACGGAGATGTCAAAGTGTGAGGGGATTGACTTCGTGATCGTGGTTTTTCAGCTTTCATAAAACGTTCCTTTGGTGCCGGCGACGGAGGTACCATATGTTTACCATTGTTGTTCTGATCGTTCTTCCTCTGGACCAGAGGTGTTCGACCTTGAGCTCTGGACTGATGTGTACCTCCAACCCTCTTCGGCGATGACGGATTCTTAGTAGGAACAGCATTGTTCCTCGGCACTGATGGAACATAACCTTGACGACGAGGCGATGTAGGAGTATTACTCTGGAGTTTAGGAGGTTGCCGCCTCGGAGAGGTCGGTGTAACACTCTGGTTAATAGAAGGTTGCCGTCGTTGAGATAATGGTGTTTTACTCTGGTTAGTAGAAGGTTGGCGTCGTGGAGAAGACGGAGGTATGTTGGTGTTCACCTGATGATGAAGACTGGAAGAAAGGGGATAAGTTGGGTTCACTGAATGTAACTGATGCCGAGGAGAACCATTAGTACTTTTCGGAGGGTTACTTCGAACTGGAATACTACGCTGCGGACTTAACGGAGGTCTACCCGGCGATATGGAGGCTCGTCGACCGTGCTGGGGAGGAACACGTTTAGGACTGGCAGAAGGCGATATCTGAGGAATCCGGGATGGTAGACCATCTTTACCAACAGGAGGTTTCTTCGACGTGTAAGTCGCATTGCGTAGTATCCTCGTTGGCGAGGTATCCCGTGAGCTAGGTTGAGATGACGGTTTGAATCCTCGACCACGGAAGGGACTCACTCTCCCTGACGGGGACGAGGAACGGGAGGCTGCTGACGGTGGTTGCGGTAGATGGTTCTCTGCCAGGATCACGAATGAGGATTTCTTGTCTTTGGCCACAGTTGGTATCCCGACGCGGAAGGGTGTGGGGGCGGTGGGAGGCGGGGGGATGTTGTTAACCGGAGGCAGGACGGTGAACGCATTGTTGATATTCAGAGCTGGTGTTGAACTTGTGTGGAGTGCGTTGCCACGACGTTTGTCGTTGTTTAAAGAGTGGCTTGATCCATGTGTGCTGCTGCCACGCTCTTCACTGCCTCCTTGTCGCTTCAACATGGTGGCGAAACTGTTCCCTTTTATATTGCACTTGTGTATACACGCATCAAGTAATGCACTTTCCCGAGCATTTTAGAAATGCAGCACTATTAAAATTAGTTTTTTGTACCATAACAATAACCTTGATTCATAATTTTGATATAAAAACAACGTATACACAGTAGGTATAAGAAAGTTATGCACTTTGATCATCCCAGATAGTCGCTTTTAGGTCCGGTTTTACTAACTGATTGTTAGTGGATAAAGCGATAGTTAGTGGATTGAATTGTTATCACCGTTAGTTACGCATGTTGTTGATATTTTCGTACCTTAACTGATAGTTAGAGGGTTAACACTTGACTAATATTCGTGAAAGCTCTTAGTTCTACATTCGAACTTAATATTAACCACTGAACATAAAAATAAAAATAAAAATATGTTATTTTTAAAACATTCACGTGTACATAGGTTTCTTTCAAGTAACATCACACATTGTTGTGAAAATATCACAACAATGTCCCTTAAATTGTTTTATCCAATCACAACTTCAATAACAGTTTCTTTGGCCCCAAACTTTTCTAATTGTTACCGTTGCGAAAACAAAACAACGCGAACTTGATCGATAACGTCGACTCTTCAGTTTGCAATCAGTGAGTGTTTTCGATGCACCAGATAGACATTGAGTGAGATGCATTCCCCTCTTAGCGTGGTGGTAATGCGCGCGCTTGTTCTTCGCCACTGACCGTCACGGCAACTGAGATACCACGAAAACAGCCGGGCACGGTAAACGCGAGGAGGTGATGTGGGGCGAACTACTGAGATAGGTGTAGCCCATGATCCGTGGTGTGCAGCTACCCGTATCGTCTTGCCATGATAATCAAACGGTCTCCCCTTCGTACCTCGGCTGGAATCATAGAAAACAATGTCATACAGTGTGTGTAGGTTGTCATGTGTGAATAATTGTGAAGGTAATTTTAATGAAATTAAGTATCTTGTTAAAGATAAACCGTGTCATAGTGAACGCAAATTAGTTCCTTTGAAGAAGAGTTAAACTATTAATAATGATGTATGCTTGTTGAAATGCATCAAGTTTTTTAGAGCGTGAAACTATAATATATAGTAACAATAAATCCAAGAATATTAATATACTTGTATTCATAAAAGAAGAAGGTCGTTTACTAACTAAATAATTTGTAAAAACTTTTGATATTAAATAATCTCTTCAGGATTTAACGATCTAGGAAGATCCAGTTGCGTTTTGTATATTGAATCTCGTCCCAAAAAAGCAGAATATATAAAGAGAAGCACAGTTGTACAAATATAACTGTTATATTTGTGTTTGTTATGATGGTAGAATAACTTCTTCTTTCGTGAATTGAAGTATTAGAGTATAGCAGAGTACTATATCATTAAGTTTATTATTATCTGATAACGGTCCGTACTGAGTTACCGGTGCAAAGTATAATAAACTCGGAGCGGGTTTTTAGAGGAACCTTAAATACTCCGTTAGACTGATAATCAATTACAATTACATAGAACATCAATAATAACAGTGGGTCAACTTTTAGGAAACTATTGTTAAACTGAGTATTAGAAAATATTATGGAAATATTAGGAAGCGCAACAAATATTAAGATGACAATGAAACATCCAGTTTGGTTGATCATACTCTTGGTGACCATGTGGTGACCGAACCAACCAATAGTCAACTTCCAGAATCACCTAAACTAAGCTACCAGAATGTTTGAGCTCTAACAAGAGTTTTGTAATACAAATCAAGATTGACAATAATAAAATATGCAACAGCCTATCTTTTAGGCTTCTGTCAAATGACGTCACCCATTGTTGAAAGAGAAAGACAACAATGTCCACCAGTTGGAATTGACCAATCAGAATCATTGTTAATCCACCAGTTCGCATTGCTATGGTAACGATTGTTATTGATTTGTGACATGACAGAAGTCTAAACATTGAAAAATATGTCTTCTTTGATTCCCTACAAAAATATATTATATGTTTTAATATTAAGAGAGATTAAAATAAAATGTAGTCCTACATATTTAGATGATATTAGAGATAACTTTCGTTCTTTTCGTTTATGAATCTGGAAATTAGGTATAGGGCCTACTGGTAAGTAACTCGAAATAAAAATCAATTCGAATATTTTAAACTAGAGTAGGGATTGCCAACAGAATTTTTGTTTTATAATAATAATAAACGTCAGTCATACATTTGTTGGCTGCATAAATAGAAGCATACTTCGATTCCATTATTTCTCGTGAATATCCCACTTCCAGTTGAAATAAAAACCAGTCAATAATAATAATAATATTAGTGCTCTAGGCCTGTACGATAAACATCGCACGCGAATAGTGTATTGTACATCGGGAGATTTTAATCTGGAGCAAGGCTTCTTGTTACAAATATTGTATTAATAGTTCAACTTATTCATTCAGAAATCACATTTCTATCAATCAATAACATTATTCAAGTTAAAATAAATTACATATCTTCTCGGCATTAACCCTAGCTATATAATTAAATATTATAATTATATATATATATATATATATATATAAACTTATAGATTGTATTCATCATTTTGTATGTAAACAACCATAGGGCCTATATAGGTGGCCCTCTTCAGAGTCCATGCACAATGACAATTTTGTAACAACATTTTTGTTCAACATAATTAATCGTACTTGGTGCACGAATTACCAACGTGGAAGTAGCTCTAACTGGTGGTTAAGTGTTGTTATCACCATGGTTACCCCATGCTATTCGTTTCCTCTAACTCTCAGAATACGGCTAACTGGACATGATAATACTAGGCCTTATATTTCATTCAGGCCTAATGTGAGACAAATTAAATAACATCAAGCGACCCATACTTTTATTATCCAACAAAAACAACTACACATACTGAGTAAATACTTTAGGACAACAGCTAAAATCGTCTACATAATTTTGAAAGAGTTCATTTTTATGATTAAAAAATAACTACCGACCAAAAAAATAACAGTTAATAATTTATCTATATATAATAATCTTAAAAACTAGTGTTATTAACATTTGAATAGTTATTCGCTACGGTATTTAGCTCTAAATTATTAAAACAACGGTAACTGTTAATTAATATACATATCTCACCTGTGAAATGTAGTTTTAATTTATCCCGTGTGTCCGAAATGGCTTGCCTTTACGCTGACCGTAGTGGCCATGCATTGGCTCGCACTGTAGCGGTATGGGCTACCTTCACTCTCGGCGGCCCGTTGGAGATTACTGGCTCGGATCACCTGTGGGATCGATCAGGGACTAGTGGGGTGCCCTCATTTGCATGCACTAATCACGGCTATTTCATACCTCACCACCTTTACTCTCTTACTAGTTCAACGCGATCGGAGAGAGCTATTGCTAACTATATACAAAACTACAAAAACAGTATAGATATAGTTTTTTTAGGAATGTTTTGGTAATTTTAAAAATCTTATTGACAAGGTGTTTTGATTTTGACTTGTTTCATGTTCTGTATGTTTGAGTTTTTTTTTTTAATTTTTGTATATATATATATGTATCAAGAAATTCATAGTTTCGGATTATTCTTCATGTGTGGGTTAAATAATATAAATTTAATCAAGAATAATCACAGGAATAATCCAAAACTATGAATTTCTTAAAACATGAATTCTTAGTGGGTTTTTCAAAAGTTTTAATTGCACAAAAAAAATTCATCAAAACGGATGATCTGATTTATGTGAAACTTCGGAATGATCGTATTAAATCGAAATTCCGTTGAGATCTAAATTTATTCGAAAGATATATATTTTCCACATTTTCTTCTCTGGGTTATTTTTATAGGGTTTTTTAAAACTTCGCAATGGGTTTTTCTCAGAAGTGCTTTAACGATTGGGCCTCAAAACTATACAGCATCGATTTAGATGAGGACACTTGTGGAAACCAAGTTTCAACTGAATCCATACTTTCGTTTGACCTGTGGAGCGCGAACAAGAAATATGTTTTTTTCGAGAAGGTGAAATTGAGTCTTCACTTCGCCTATCCAATAAAAATAATTTAAAAAAAAATCTACTCATTATGACTATTGTTTTGATTTAATTAATAACCTAGCTACACGAGCAATACCTCAAGCATAATGTACGACACCAATCGTACCGTTTATCTTGCCATTCTTTCATTACTATTGTTATCTTTCAAGATGTAATCAGTTCACGCGTATATGATACGTGCAAGTGATGGTACGATAATAGTAATTACTGGTGGAAAATGCTCGAGAAGAAATCTCTGTACTTGTATGCATGTGTGAAATAACTAGTGCTTACTGCTCACAGAACCATTTATAATAGTTGTCTCACATTTCACCTCTAGATACAATTAATTCCACGCACTTACCGGAGTCAAATGCTGGGATGTGCTTGGTTTAATATTTAAAAATTGCGAATGGCACAATTGTCTACTCAAGTGCTTTTTCAAAGTACTTACAAAATTCCAAAGGGAACATTTTTTTAAGGAGAAATTGTCAACTCGATCATACCCTCTTGTCCATATGATCAAGTCGGCAACTCCAGTTAGACTTATTCTGATGGTTAGGGTAAACAAATGACATCAGTAACCATGGTGATAACAACTCTTAACTGCCAGTTAAAGTTTTTACCACATTGGTAATTCCAGACATCCTAGTCCTCGCCCAAACAACATCAATGTTCGAAGGAAGTTTTGGGAAATTTTCTATGATTATTTGTTGAAATGTTCACTTGAATTTTCTCTCACTTTTAATTTTTCTGTATTTATACAAACAAAAGAACTGAATATTCAGTTTACTTTATTTCATGTAGGCCTGATAATCTTATTTATTACACATCACCAAAATGAAACTTGCATAGCATATCACACATTACATGATGTAACAATAAAACTATTGTATTTGAAATATACTACAATGTCTACCAATAGTAGAAGACAAATTAATTAAACGGCTGTGAAGAAATTACTTTTTTACGTTTTCTCATTAAACGAGCAGAATAATGCGAAGACACACCCGATCTAGTTGAATAGCTGTGAGAATTTAGATTTAATCAACTTTTTTTTTAAATCAGGTCCATTTTTTACCCCCTGTCATTGGGTGTTGACGGTAGGGCCGGTTGTAGGAAATTTTAGTTAAGCAATAAATATCCAACTAATAGTTGAGGTACGAAACTAACAACGTAACCAAAGATGATGAGAAGTTAATCCACCAACTATTGCTTAATTGATTAGGCCTGACTATTAGTTCGTAAAAACTAGTTTAAGAGCCGGTTGTATCAACTGATAATTAGGTATTACCTATTCAATTATTAAGATAGTTAAGATGATATTCGTGACCAAGGATGATTATTTTCACCGTTTATTCGCTAATCATTGCTTGATTCACTAATTATCAGTAATAGCGAAATATATTTTTTTTATCTAAACGTTGGGAATAATATTGACTACGGTACTGAACTTATTTATAATTTTCTAATTTCACCAAAACAAAATAGAACTACCAGTGAATTTGGTTGTAAATTTTTCTCTAATTCACTTATAACTTTCTCATTGAGACTTCATGATACCAAATACAGCACTTGAGCTACTAACAATATATGATAATACTTCATACGTCAATTCAAATTTGAATTCAAATCAAAATTACTTTTAAAGACAATGTTTTATTGGTTATTAGTATGAGTTTTCAACATATGTTTTCAATATCATGTTTGCTACCCTATTTGACATGTCTGAAAACATCTAGAAACTTTTAATAATAAGTTTCTAAAAATTGAAATTTTATTCAAAACATAGAATGGTCCATTTGCAACTGGAACTCACTTTCCATCTTTATTGGGTAATAAAACCCACTCACCATAACGCAAAAAAGGTTACGACTTGATACAGAAATATGAATAATTTATTCCAACTGTCAATATGAATCTCCACAAGAAGAATGGCGTTGTGAAATTAAACTTTATTCATGTAAATTTAAAACATGCATACATCTTTAAAGCGTAGGAACCGAAACCTGACAATAGCATATATATGTTAACAATCTCAGTTATGCATGTTAAATTTGCATGTTGTTTTATACAACTGATAAAACTAGAAAATTCTAAATTAGTTATGCAATATAGATTCAGTTATTCTACTACAATAGTTATAATATCACGCAACATTTGAAAACAGTTCATCCGAAACATAATACAAAAGTTCATATCAAAGCGAGTAATGTAGTCATTTTCGCGCTTTTTAGGATAATATCTTCTAGAATACAGATTTTGTTCCCATGAGAGAATCATGAGTGAGAAAATATGTACAGTAGGCCTACAGAAATAATAAGTTTCCTGGATATGAACCCAGGACCACGATGTAGTGATACCAACAGACTTTATAAAGAAGGTGTACTGACTTCAATACTTATAACATGGCAGGCATTTGTGGTTTCTTGAGGACAAATCAGAGCCAACGGTCCCATTTGCCTGTCGCGATTTAGCGGATTTCCTTGTGAACCAGATATAGATAAGAGTGGCTACTGTACCGGTGACATTGTTGATCTTAAAAAATCTATTATTTTCGTGAAAAACCAAGATGAAGACGATGAGTGGGGAAAATGTGATAAGGTGAGTACAATTGAAAAAAAATGTGGAAAGTGAATATGAAGAAATTATTGATTGACAAATAAAAGTAGAGAAATAAATAGTAGAAAATGAAATACTATGCATACATAATTATTTACGAGATATATTAAAAAAAATGAATTAATGTATGAATGCCATTATTGACATGGCATAGAGCCATTGTCCATTTAATATATTGTGATATAATTAAATATTTTGTAATAGCATTTATATGGAAATAACTTCATGATAATAATGAGAAATGTATCTGAGTATATAGCATGTTACTTCCTTCTCTAGTCCTCATACGTTTCACAGAATGTGATAAAAATATCCAGAAGTAATGCTAATGATATCGACGAAGCCGACGAGGTCGATGCCGTTGACTCGTTCAAGTAATTGAAGTAAAGGCACTAAAATATAAATCAGAATGTTATTCTATACATAGCATTTTAGCACAATTCTGAGCAAATTTGATTTTCACAATAGTATTGAGTGGTAGAGTAGATCATTGATAAGGATTTGGTTGAGAAAGTTATAGAAAGACCTAGTAAAATGATTGAGGAAATGGGATGGTAAAATTTGGAAAAACGAAGACAGATAGAAAGAATGTGCAATTTTGTTAGAGTCAAGAATGAATATACAGGATGGGATGAATTAAGCAAAAGAATTGGAAAGGGATTACAAAGAAGTACAAGGGGAGGGGTAAGAATGGAAGTGGAAAAAGTGGATAGAGAAGTAGGTAAATATGGATTCATAATTTCATACAAAGATGAATTGGAAGAAGATATCAAGAACATAACGAAGATTGGTGATTTAAGAAGAGAGCTAAGAAAAAAATAGCAAAGTATAATTTTATCGAGTATGTTTGATTGTAATTTCATTAGGTATAGTAACCATTACCACCGGTTTTATGAACAGTCTGTAATGAATAAATAAATTATGTAAATATCATTCGTTGCTATTATTTAGTTAATAATCCTTCAGTAAAAAGTAACGAAAACAGAATTTGACAGAAAAAGATGCAGGTAGTGGTAAACAGTGGAATGTATGTAATGTTAAAAAATAAAGCGCGTACATATCTCAACAATAACATTTATTAAATGTTATTTTGTTGACTTTTTTGTTACCTTTCGTCGGCCATATAAGTCTCAAATGCGCTCCTAAATGCAAATATGGTCGGTGAAATGTAGTGAAAAACTTCCAACAATATAGAAAATTAATATTAAAATTTCATTGTTGTAATTTGTGCGAGCTTCTTGTCTACTACTAGTTCTTCAGTTTACCACCAACAGCGTACTTGCAACTTCTACTGGCGAGTGAACAGGTAGTATAGGCCTATAGACTAATTTTAGAACAATATTGGAAGAAAAGAAGAGAAGAAGAATCGAAAAAAAAATGGAGATTCGAAGATTCAGTTCACACAACACAAATTATGTTGATTCTTATGTCAAGATATTAGGGAAAAGTACAAATTAAAATTACAAAATTCAATTTTCAACACCATTGATGACAAGGAAGGTGTATTTGGCGGGGGTGAGGGAGGGGAACACACTATTGATCTTGGATAATGATTTTTAATATAACTCATTAAAAAGTATAAATATAGTGAGCTGAGTTCCAGGGTAAAACATTTTATATTTCAATCATTCATATCGAAGGAAATTGGAATCTCTTCTATTGATATATAACTTCTTTCTTGTCGATCTTCTTCCTCAAAAATCTTTCTTTCGTTCTTCTTATATTTATTATAATATTTACCACAGTTTCAATTACAAAAGAAAAAACAAAAGACAACAAAGTACAAAAGAAAAGGTCACAAGCTCGATTTCTGTTTCGACTCGACAATAAAGAAAACGTTATTTAACTTTCATGTACATATTTCTCACACGCGACAAAAATATACAATACATTTTTCTTTTTGTCCAAGTATAGCCTCAATGCTTTGTTTTGCTAAGTGCTTTGATTACCTCAGCTAAGCTTTACCTCTTAGACGATATAATAAGTCCGTGCTAGACTCGAGAGAGCATGGACTTTCCAAGTTATAACGTTACCTGTAGAAAATCGAAAAAAATACGCTTCATTTTTAATAATTTCCCTTTGTTTAAAGACCGGATTGTATGGGTGAAAAAAAATAGTGCGTACATTTGCGGTCACATAAAATGATTGAATCCGAAATAAAATTATAATTTAAATAAAAACTACTTATAGTGGACCGCTCATTTTTTGATAGACTACGCGTGAAGTGCGTACTCACATTGTTTTCTAGTTTTAGTGCGTATAATATCAGATATTTTCTTCTGGATACATTTTAATATAGCTTGATCGACCACTGTATGTGACCGCAACAGTACTTACAGTTCTACGTATATCAAAAGGTGACAGAGCAGTCAATAATGAGGAACATTAGGAAAGGGGACCGAACAAATAGCCCCCATGACGGAAAATTTTGAATCCAAAACATCCCCATTTTCATAATTTTGAATACATGTAAAAACCAAATAAATGTACTTTTGAATGTATCAATGTATAAGTATGTATAAGAAAAGAATTATAGATATAAGAATGTATTGATTGTATAAATGTATCATTATGAACACCCCCACCAAAAAAAAATCACTTCCGAATGTATCAATGTATATAAAAAGAATGAGACATAAAAAATGTATTGAATGTATAAATGTATCATCTGACAAAATGTAAAATGCATATACTATTACAAGGAAGACGGTACCTAGAGAATACACCACTGGTTAAACTGAGAGAAACAATAAATTAAATCACAAAACTGTGCATGACCAAGCAATCATTTTAATTACGAGCCTAAACATGATCATACTCACGTAGATTGTACTAATCAATTCTCATATTTTGTAAAATTCCGTGCGTTTCAATTATAAGTATAAGAGGGTGTAGTTTATATGTTGACCAATCGTGGTGTTAAACTATAAATATAGTCGGACGCCGATTCGTTGAAAATAAATTCAGTGAGCTTAAGTCTGGAAAAGTGTGACTTAGTCACGAAAGCTCAACACGTAACAAAATGGATATCGAGGTTAAATAGTGTGAAAGGAAAATAGTGTTTTAAAAAGAGACTTTTTTTTAAAATATCGAACGGATAGTTAAATTCTGGGAGAATTTCCGGGTTTGAGAAGGAAACAACTTGTATAGTCTTCGTGCTTGGGAAATATTCCCTTATCTCAGTGGGGTTAGGGTATGGTAATTAGCCCACAGTATACAGATTAAAATATGAATATATTTTAAAACTGTTCCTAGTTTATTATATAGGTTAAATACACGAAAACGAAATCTATAATCTAATAACAGGTGTATTTTCAAATCGACATCAATGTGTGAGAGTAAAACGAAGGGAAAATTTTAGAGAGGTAAAGCGAGTTTCAAAATGATAAACAACAATTATTCTGAATGACATAGAATAGATACACATATCAAGTGTACAGAGATCAGGTCAGTTTTAAATATACTTAAATGACATCTACTCTGAAACTAGATTTTAGCGAATAATGACGATACTCATTTTCGTTATTTTAGAGAAAACTAGTTAATCACTAATTAATTTCTCCTCTAGGAGCCGGCCCTTTTTCTTAGTAATGACGTAGACATTACTCGACTCTGCATGTTTATGTTTCTATCCAGAATCGGTAAGGCCTACGTCATGATTCATGGTCTCTAAAGACCAAAACAATTGATGATTATAATTTCTGAAAATGCGATGATTTCTAGTTCTCTCTAAAATGATGTAAATATATATCGTCATTATTTGTTAAAATCTAGTTTCAGGGTTGTGATGTGATGTGCTTTAATTTTATTTCCATTTTTATTATTGATTTAAAATTGTCAAAAGAGTGAATGAGAGAAAGAATGCCTCATAACAAGATGAGCTTAACTACCAATTTATACTCATCTAATCATAGCTTCAATATAACAAATACAAATAAATTGATTAAAATATAATTATAGCGTGTATGGGATTTTACCATCTATCAAGCTATCATGAAATATTTAAAAGTGTAGTGATCTGAAGATCATTCTGGAACGGTGAGGGGGGGTGGGGTATGGATATACAAACACATTGACAGTTAATCAGTGTTAATCAATGAAACTATGAGGTACGGTAGCAGATATTGCGATTTGCGCGGTGTATTTTCACAAATTACTGAAACTATATTGAATAATCTATATGCCCTAATAAAATGATATTAATTCATTCATATTACAGCGTAGACCTGGTGTCAAAGTTCATTGCATTCAATTTAAAATAATAATAAAATGGTGTGGTAAGATCGCCCTTGTGGTGCTCCTACTTTCATCCTTAGCCTTAATTGGGGAACAATGATTTTGTATAAAGTTTCGATGTTATTTTTAAAAAAACTCAAATATGCGATAATAACGCATTCAAAATCAAAGTAACGCAAAATCATCAATATGGGTATTTTGATAAATTCTGATTTGATTTCAGAAAGACCTCGTACAGTTGCTACTTGCTTTACATAACTGTGTATGAAATAACAGTACGTAAACAGCAGATAACTATTCAGAAAAACCATTAATAATGAATTTTTTTTGCATATTATATTTTTTAATTACATGAACAATCATCATCATTTTCAACAAACGATAAGAACAATAACACTCTCTCTCTCTCTCTCTCTCTCTCTCTCTCTCTCTCTCTCTTTCTCTCTCTCTCTCTCTCTCTCGCTCCCTCTAACTCATATATCACTCTCTCTCACTCTCTCTAGTTACTTCATTCAGCTTGAAGCACTATAAAACACAGTTAATATTTAAGGAGAAGGCGGTATTATACGAACTGGTTCTTTTGTCTGTCTACTACGGAGAGTAATGGTTTCCAAGATGGCGGCCGACCAATCGGAAATCGCGTGTACGTGTATACGTGGCGTGATAATCTTCATTTTCTCGGCGTGGGCAGAAGCCTCTTCTGCTCTGCTAGCTACTCGGGCAACAGCGTGGTCAGCTACCAAGGATTCCGTCTTCGAGTAATCGATACTACACGATAAAACTTGAGCCAACATCCGCGAAATTTTCAACATTTTATTGATAGGAATAATAATGAATGGCGAATAAAATTAATCGAATATATATTTGAAAATGATGGAGATGATTAAAACGATCAATATGATGGGTAATAGTCTGGTAGATTGGTAATAATGTCGAAGAGATTTAAAAAGTAGGTCAAAACGCGCTTGCCGAAATTAAACATATATTCTCATAATAGCTGTTAACGATAAAATACCATGAAGGCCCAGCTTACTATAAACATGCTATAAAATTGGAATTATGATTGCCGAAAGTAAAAAGTATAGTGATAATAAAATGGTGATGATAAATGAGAAAAATAAATTAAAATTGGATTTAAAGTCGATTCAAAAAGTGTTGAAGAGATATTTATGGAGAATATGATAAATTCGCTATGTGAATATATGAATAAATTTATATATAGAATAATAGGGCCTATAAATATTTATATTTTCTTTTTTATCAACATCGAAAATTTGTCATAAAGTCATTGTGCCTCAATTGAGACTGAGTGCGACAAGATCGTTCAAGCAGAGCACTACAAGGGCGATCTCACCACCCGAAAAGAAATAATTAATTGTAATTGAGCTCTCACTCTCTGTACAACCTGTAAATGGTAAACTAACAACTTCAGGGACAATCAAACAAATCCATGAGTTTTGGTCGGTAAAGAAAGATCTTTGATATTGTTATTGAATCAAGTCGTTGAGCGTCTCTCAATAACAATAACAACCAACTTAATTGATCCATATCTTCTCATTATTCGATTCTTCTTTAAACCATGTTTTCATCTTTTATCTTATCTTATGAAATCCTAATATATTTGTTTCCTAATTATCTAGCTTGACAAAACGTAAATCGTGATTACTGTTTTATTTTAATATTTTTATTTTTATTAACAAGGTTATATGTTTATGTTTATGTTCATTTTTTCAAAGATTTGTACATGATACAAATATAAAAAACACTTAAAACTAGAAATGAAAATGAGTGAATAGAAAGAGATCGGCCTAAGTGAACAGAAAGAGATAATTGAGCAATCCCTAGGAAATTCCATCCCACACTGAATATCGCCTTTTTTGCGGTTTTAATGTATTGTTATTTATCCATCACCATTATTTTTATCATTATTATTTATCCAATTGTATCTTTAATATTACTAAAACCCAAAAATAAAGGCAATTTTATTATTATTATTATTATTATTATTATTATTATTATTACTATTATCTCTTCAATTACCACAGAACTCAAACCTCTGCAACTCACCTCAACAGTATGTATAGCTTCAGCAGGAGAAAAGAATTGAACATTTCAAAAATTCGTCTTCACACCAAGTCTTGGTTTTCAAATGTTCGTTATAAGTTAATCTACAATTATCTTATTATCTCTTTGGTTACCTGTGTTATTCTATTGACTAATCAGTCGATTAGGCTAACAGAGTCGTTAAAGGACATATCAACCCTGAAACTAGATCTTGAAGAATTATGACGATATCATTTACTAATTATTTAAAGAGGACTTGATATCATCAACTCAATTTCAGAAATTTTAATTTATTCATTTGTCCTCCAGGACCCGGCCCTTTTTCTGAATTGTTACGTGGTCAATACTCGATTCTGTTTCTGTTTTCTGTTTCTGTTACTCACGGTATCTGGAGAACAAAATTTAATTCTAATTTCTTCAAATTGAGATGAGGATATCTAGTTTTGTCTAAAATTGAGGAAATCAATATAACCATTATTCGCTAAAATATAGTTTCGGAGTTATGATGAACTTTGCATCTGCTGTTATTGGAAGAAGTGAACATTGCCTAAGAGACTTGGTTAAAAGTGAAAGATATCAACATTCGTGTGTTTGGATTATTCCTAATACCAATGTTGGTAATGTCCGGATATATCGCAAAAACAGTTTATACTTATAATGTGTTCCAGACCTTCGGCAACTGAAGACTTGTATCTGCGGCGAAGAAGTGTGGTCACAGACAGCGTAGACCTGGTGTCAAAGTTCATTGCATTTAATTTAAAATAATAATACAGTGGGGTGGTAAGATCGCCCTTGTGGTGCCCCGTCCAAACGATCCTACTTCCATCCTTAGCCTTAATTGGGGAACAATGATTTTGTATCAAGTTTCGATGTTATTAAAAAAAAAAAATTATATCGAACTGCTGATGAACTGAGCGGTCAAGTGGAAGGTACGTGTTCGCGCATCCACGATCACCAGAGCATGTATTAACCGCAAGACTTAACAGTGAACAGTGTTGGGAATACGGCTATTAATTTAACAAACGTCGAACAAAAAGATATGTAAATATGTCTATAAGTTACTATGTGTTACAATGTACTACGATAAAGGTCATTACAACTTACAAGCACACTCACAATAACGGACAAAAACAAGATCACCTAATATATATATATATATATATATATATATATATATATATATATATATATATATTAATATATATATATATATATATATAGCTGCCTATAGCCATACTTATTCATATTGGGTTAAACGACACACTGTTATGATAGCGCAGTCCGCAGATCTAATGGCGTCGGATGGATGATTAATGAGATGATGGGATGATGAGATGAAGGTTCTTGGGTAATGGGAAGGAGTGGGAAGGAAGCGGTCATGGCTGACTTATTGTGGGAACCATCCCGGCATTAGCCTAGACTACAGAGGAAAACCATGAAAGACCCGTGTAAAGATGGTCGGCGGCGGGGATCGAACTGGGTTCGAAATTCCCCTCGCCACCCGGATCACATGAAGCGAGCGCGTTAACCACTGCGCTGCATGTGCCGGTGCCATACTTATTATATTTTATTAATTCAATTGAGAGTACTAAATTACACTTCGATTCAATTATATAAATTTGAATGATTGTAATGAGAGGACAGTGATGTAGTCAGCCCTATCCCATGATTTCTGGTGGCTCAGCCGACCCCTGACCCCCTGCTCTGGGGAGTAACACGCTGGCCAACCTTTTGACCCAATACTGATACAGGTGATTGCCAATATGGTTATCGATGCGCGAGATATAGAGCTATTAATCAATCTCTCATGATTAGTAGCCTCATCTGATTTATTACTTTAGTTATATCGGACCCGCCCTAAGGATATTTGACTAATCGGCTAGACACCCAAGGCGTGCCTTCATGCCTGCCAAACACTTACCAATTCATATCACTCACGTAATATACCGCATAATTGACCGCATTATGGTAAACTTAACTTATTTTTACAATAAAAAGTGTACCTGATATGCAGTATAGGTTGCGTGAGGCTGCGTGACCTCTATCATTGTTGTAATCAAAGGTCATACCAGTCAATAATCCCTATAAAGGGTAAGATTGTGTGTGTTTTTACTTTTTATAGGTTTTGTATTCATATTATTTACACGTCAAATGACATGTATTGTGAATTTTTTTCTCAGGACTGAAAGTCGCGACGTAAAATAAACGTGCATGAAAATATGATGGTTATCGGAATGAAAGTAAAAATAGAATTGGGAAGAAAATTGATGAAAATTGTGGTTAGACACAATAAATTGTGCGCAATTGCTATTCGAGAGCTTCAGAATTTCAAAATTTCAAATTTCCATGCCTTGAAAAAAATTGATGTCTGTAAATCCTCAGTAATTGAAGCTCATATAGGCCTACTCACATTATTTTCTATATTGTTTTCTATTATTATAATATTATGTTCTAATTTTCTTGCATTATGAACAGTTTTTCTCGTGTTTAATTATTCATCTCTCAAATAATGATGTAAATAATAGTAATTCAATTTTATATTCATTTTACAATTTTTTAAAATACTTCAAAATATTCATAGTCATATATATGAAAAATATTCATATATTGTTTTTTTCTGTGAATTAATTAGAAGTCTTTTGAACCTATAGAGATTTTCTCTAAAGCTAACAACATGAAGAGAATTGTTGAAAATATTAGGCGAAGGCAATAATAATAACTCTAGTTTTCATGGATGAACGAAACCATGAAATATCTAGTTTCGCTTCATACTTTTATCATTCGTTGAATTAGAGGTAGGCCTAATAACAAATTAAGAATAACTAGGCTACCTTCCAAAAACCTTTCAATTCAATTAGCTGTTCCGCAATATGATTTTGATTTGATTTAATATGAATAACGGTATATAGGCCCTAACGCAAATTAACTAATCTATGATTCTGTTTTTAATTGCATGCTAACGGAATCAGACAAGTACTTTTGAACACAGCTCAATTGCCAACTGAGTTCTCAAACCTTATGCTTTCAATTTATCGTTTCTGTGCATAAATCAAGTTAATAAGTGCATTAGTGCATACAGTGCATAAATCAAGATTTTTTTATCAACAATGAAACTTGATACAAAATCATTGTTCCCCAATTGAGAGTATGGATGAAAGTAGGATCGTTCGGACGGGGAACCACAAGGGCGATCTTAGTACCCTAAAATATAATTAAAATAAGATGATCTCTTAAGAAACAATAACTAATCATTTCAGCGATGGTCAACAATTTAAACATTTACATTAGAGAAAAATTCTTCAATCTTCTCATTATATCTTCTTATCATCTTGATATATTTATCTAAATTCTTCTGCTTTATTCTTTCTCTGATCTTCTAATCATCAAAATATTGGTAATTTTTGTTCCGATTTTTTTATTCATACATTTCAATTCTTCCATCCATTCATTTTCATTATACATTTTCATTTATATTTTCATATAATTTTAGGGAAGTACCTACCTCGAACTGGGGAGGATTGGATTGGGGCAGATTGTGGAGGGGGACCTGACATTGAAAGAATTTAAAGAAGTGGTACAGCTGTAATGCAGAGGGAAATGTTGAGAGGGTACCTAATTGAGAGTTCTTGTTGGTTGGTTTTTTAATAATTATCATTTGTTTTGATTATACCTGTTCCTGTTTTCAATTAGTTTTCAATTAGTTTGAGGCCTTGCCACCACACTTTTGTGCACGTGTGAGTGTATATAATAAATAAATTAATTATGAAAATTATTACTGTACCTTATATTGTACTATGTAGGCTCTGTAGAATGTCTTTGTATAATACCACTGTACTTTGTTCCTCAAGTTGTAAATACAAAAAACTACTACTACAGGTACTAAAATTAGCAAAATACCAAGGCAACTAAATAGGCAACTGAATATCTCCTAATTGTTTTGCAACACTGTCAGAGGAAAAGTATTACTCATAATGTCAGGTTTCACTTTACATCCAGAAATTAAAAGTCACACATTATTTTAAAGAATTGTTTTATTTTTTATTACAATAACATACAGAAGAGATAATAAGAACGTTACTGTAGCTTACTGTAGTTTTATAGAACAGAACTATTTTAATTGCTAATTAAACAGCAATTGTTGGAATCCTTATCCTATAATTTACAGATAACTGAAAAATGTTACAACTAATAACGCTAGTATCATTTATACCCCTCCCTGTTTGGCAGAGCAAGTATGGCATAACTATCCAACAGATCAACTACATAGTAATACTTGTATCCACGTAAGAAGAGTGACGTCTACCAAAATAACAAACACAAATATTACCGTTATATTTGTACAGCTATGGTATTTTTAGGGTGTTATGATTTTTCAGTACGACGTTTATGATAAGAAATGCAACTACGTACAGTAAACCCTCTTTAATTCGAAATTCAATGACCCAAAAATACCCATTTTGAATTATAGACTTTTGAATTATCGAAATATTCAACATTGAGCGTATGGGTAAAACCTCTGTGGGACCAGAACTATTTTTGGTATTGAAGGAAAACTTAAATTATCTTAGTTTGAATTAACCAGGATTTACTGTACAGTATCTATCATTTCTAAAAGGACCAGGAACATATTAAAAATGTAACATTAGTTACGGTAGGATGGATAAAAAGAACGATTAGAAACAGGAAAACGATGGAATCGGGAATGATACATCAAAGTTTCACTGTAAACACTTCAAAACCATTAAATCCTTCAAATTGATTCCAGATCAAATAATTAAATACGATTTAACAATTATTTAGTTGGTCGACGACTTTCTTCTTTCGTGGATACAAGTATAGAACGTTCAAAGAAAGACAATGTTTTGGGCCCTTGCAATTAATAAAGTTTGTACATATTGTAATGTAGTTTGGAATACTTCACTAGATGTATTTATTAGCACGGTCTTCAAGACTAAATAGTCTGTCTTGTGTATTCGTCATACTTATAACAGCAGAGTTATTTCCCGTAGTAACATTATCAGTCGATACTGATCGCCTGGCGGTTTGAACCACCGTGTGTATGTACCTCAAATAAAAATCCACATCGTCATTCGCCTAAACGTTACATTCACTTACGATAAGAGCTTAATTATTTACGCGACTTAATTCACTTAACGAGTCCTAGTTTCTTGGCTTCAATTTCATAAATTAATAACCTCCACATTTTTACAACAAACACTTCGGCTTCTTCATCCAGAACCTGTAACAAACAGAATAAGTACGGTTAGGTATTGTAACGCGACTTTGAAACTTGTAAGTTTAATAAGCAGGTCTGTGCATAATTTACTGGAATCACTAATATGCAGAGGCAAGCATTTGGGGTTTTTTCTTTCACCAATAAATGTGAATTGTTTGTTAAGTGTTTTTTTTTCTATATGTTTACGTTTCAGGTCTTCCGAGTTCAAAAAACCTATTGATATTTTCGCGAATTTTGCGATTAGGCCTATGTCTTTTTAGTCACAAATATTGCATGAATGCAGAAAAAAAATCAGAGGTGAATAAAATGTGAATTTATATGTAATTTTTTTTAAAGTTCCCTTTGTATTCTTGCCGTTGTCCTTCAATGAACAATTCAGAATGACAGTAGGGCCTACATACTGGTAATTATTTACTATCAAATATTATCCACATGAAAATAATAATAAAAAGTCCCTAAACCAAAATGTATGAAAATTCACCAAAAAGGTGAAAAAAAAATCCGCAATTCTATTTCACCACCGAAAACGATATTTGTAAAAAGAGTCAACACCAATTCACCCCTTTTAGCTATTTCAAACAAAAAAAAATGGTTTGTAATTCTATAAATTTGTAAAAGTGCTTGTTTCCGCCAACGTGCGAAGACAAAGTCTTACCATCTGGACGTCGTCAAGAATGCCCTGAGGTGCGCTGCCCGCCAACACTTTCGAGCAGATGAAGTCTACGAGCGTGGGCTCGGGTTCGCCAATATATTCAATTATCTTCTTATTTATCCACGGCCTGATTCGACGCTCCATCAATTGCTGAAATATGAAAACACTCGTAAAATACATACGCTTAGTAGACGTTCAGAGAAATGACAAACTGCAACCAAATCAATTGCATTGTGATTAATAAGTGTAGCAAGAACTAGGAAAGGTTTGTACTTTCACTTAGTGATTTTGAAATAGGCCTACTGTGTCAATATTAAATGATTTCACTCAAGTGATATTAATCTACTTTTAGTAATAGGTCTACGTGACAACGTTTATACAATTCTCGAATTGTGCTTTATAAGAAACAGCAAGAAATAAAAGTAAATTGAAAAATTAAGGGGATGGGACACTGAAAATAGGCCCTACATGTTATCGACGTTCTGAAATTAAGATGAGGATTACTAGCTTTCTCTAAAATTGGGAAAATAAATATCGTCATTATTCATTTAAAAAAATCTAGTTTGAGGATTGAGGTGTTCATTAAGAAACGTCAGGCAAACAACAATCGTATCTAAGCTTACGTTATCGACAGCCGACCAGTCGAGCGTGAACGCGAACAGCGCCATCTTGTCCGTGGGTATCTTGTCGATGAGCGTCTTGATGTGCTTCCGCTTCTCCTCCTGCGACTTGTTGTTCTCGCCGTTCTTGTCGTCCTTCTTCTTCTTGTCTTCGCCGTAGTCGAGCGGCACGAGCTTGCGCTTCTTGCCCGCCCCTAGGCTGCTGTCGTCGTCGTCGTCCATGTTGAACACCTCCTTCATGTCCAGCTTCTTCTTCTTGGGCGGCGGCCCCGGCTGCGGAGTCACCTGCTGCTGCGGCGAGTTCCACGTCATCACCAGCGCGGCTGAACGACACAAGAGTCAGCACGGTCAGACAATAGATATGGTATGGAAATACGTAGGGTGTGCGAGTTTGAGAAAGTTCGAGTCGAGTTTATATATTCATTTATTTTTGTTTCTATACAGTGTAATACACTGTATAGAGGTAGTGAGAATAGAGCAGGAGCCCCGTAACAACATGTGCCTCACTACCTGCATAATAATATACGTTCGAGTCGAGTTCGAGAGAAAATCACGAGTACGAGTTCGAATTCGAAAAAAAAAAATCAATCATCAGGCCCCATCAAGTATTGCATTTTCAATTGGTTCCGAGTGAAGTACAAATTACTATAGAGCGACCATTTTCAACAAGCCGCATGTTTAGAATATAAAAAACGTGTTTTTGACCGATGCTAAGCCAGGTTTCGCATGTAAGTCGCTACGACTTCAGGACCCAAAAATTCGTGAAAAATCACATTCTATATTTACAACAAAAAATAAAAAGCTCTGTAAATTGTTCAGCTAAATTTGAACTCAAAATCGACCCCGAAAATTCGTATGCTCGCACATCCCTAGAAAATAAGTACCTAACAGTGAAACCTCATCTAGCCATCGTTTTTCAAGAGACCAGGAAATTGGAACCATCCAGGAAAAATTTAAATTGGTTATGTGAGTAGGGTGGGTCAAAATGAATGATAGAAGCGGAAAAACGATAAGATGCGGGAACGATGCATATAGGTTTCACTGTACCATTATTTCCATTTATTTGTTATGGGGGACAATGGTTAAGAAAAACCCTATCTACGAAGAAAAAAAGACAGCATAGTGGACTTGATACGTTGACATCATTTGATGCGGGGGACCAGGTTTGAGAAAAACATTTCAACATAGACATTAAACATCTCAAAACCCTCCTCAATCTCCGGCCGAACGTACGTTTGGCGTCGTCCGCCCCGCTCGAGGTGACCGACATCTGGCTGGTCTCGTCGTCGAACTGCGCCGGCGCGGGGCTCGGCGACCTATTGTCCTCCTCGTCGTCGCTTTCGATCATCTCGGTCTGCGGCAGCGGCGCCTCGCGTTCCACCCGCTCCATCGCCTGGTGGTGATTGGTGGGTGGCTCCGCGTGCTCGAGGGCGTCTCTCGTCCGCTTGGCCAGCGCTAGCGCCTCCTCCTCCAGCCGCAGCTCCTCTCGGACGCGGTCCCGTTCCCGCTCTCTCTCCCGCTCGCGCTCACGCTGCCGGGTCTGCTCCTGGTTCACGTTGATTATGATCTTGGGTATGTATTGGTCCTCGACTTCTTGTTTTAACTGGAATCGGAGAACACGTGTGTCAGCTTGTTAAATTACACGATACCCACAAGAAAATGAATAAAAGAATTGACATTGAAGATCGTTAGTCTCTAGTCTCCTCCGAGCAGAAAGTTCCCACGGGGGTAATTTCACAGGTGTAAATGATCACGAAACTTCTAAAGTGCACGATGCAAAATTTACATCACGAGAAATGCAGACAATATTTGTCGAAAATGCCAACGACTCAAATTACAAATGTGGAAAGATGAAAAGTATGTAACAGTGACACTCGATATTTTTGCCACCGATTTTTAACCGAGCGCGTTGGCCTACTGTTATATACAAATAACATGTAACGTAAGTGAATGTTCATTATAATTCAATAGTATTTCAGAAGATACTTCTCTGAATGGTGTGAAGCAGTTTCACTTCAAAATGTTCAAACGGAAAGTCACTGCGATCGTTTATAAGTTACATTACTGAAAATGTGATGCTCTGGGTAGTTTTACTCGGTTTTACTCGCAAGTTTTAAAAGGAGACCGAAGATTTATAATTGATCCCCACACCACAACACGTAACTATAGGTCAGCTCACCCGTTCGAATTCTAGACTAGGATCGTGGTGATCCTCGGAGAATATTTTGGTTTTAAGTTCTTCTAGTTCCTCTTTCTCTTTCTGCCGATCTCTGGCGTCCAGCTCGAGCTCCTTCTTTCTGTCTACTAGCCGCCGCTGCAGCTCACGGCCCCTGCAATCCGAGAGTAGCAAAGTCAATAACAGACGAGACAATGAACAACTAGGACTATGTACAATACAATGAAACCTCTATCCATTGTCTTTCAAGGGACCAGAAAAATAAAACCATCCATGCAGGAAAATTTTACATTTGATTATATGTGAGTGGGGTGAGAAAAAATGAATGAACAAGCAGAAGAACGATAGTTCTGGGAACGTTGCATAGAAGTTTCACTGTAATATTTGTTATATTGCACCCAATGACCTAGTTTTGAGTTATACCTTATAAGTATTACAGGATGATTTTTTTCATCATACTCCAACTTCTAAAATAATACTGATTGTACAAAAAGAAAAAGCTAAATTCTATGTAGGCTATTACTGTATTACCATAGTTATTAAAGCAGAAATCAAGGAAATGTTGGAATGTAATATATTAATTTGTAATTAAAAACATCTATTATCCACAATAGTTCAACATGCTCTATCGCTACATCTATGTCCACATGTCTATGTATTTGTCGCTACGGTATGTCCCCTAATAAAGTATTGATTTGATCAAAGTTGACTTACTTGTAGTACTTGGCGTCATCTCGCTCGTCGTCATAATCTTCAAGGAACTCTTTAAGCCTTTTCGCTTCTCTCTCTCTCTCCTCGTCCTTCAACTTCTCCCTCTCTTTCTCCTTGTCGTCGTCCTTCTTCTTCCTCCTCTCCCTCGTTCTCCCAGTTCCGTAACCTCTCCTGATAGGCGGCTTCTTTCTCCTTCGCTTTCCGGTCCGCCTTCTTCTTCTCCTTCGCCTCTTCCTCCATCTCCTTCTCGCGGTGCACCTCTCGTTCGGACTTCTTCAACGCGTCTTCTCTCTCTCGGTCTCTCTCCGACCGCGACTCTCTGTCGCGGTCACGGTCGCGATCTCGGTCTCGATGGCTGTCTCGATCCCTCTCCCTTTCACGCTCTCTTTCTCGATCTCTGCGGTGGGAAAATACAAACTGAACAATCAGACTTTCTCTTCGCACTGTATTTGGGTGTGTTAGGGTTTAATTACCAGTAAAGTAGAATTAACCACTTTAGTAAGTTTATTTTAGTACATTTACTACCCTAAGGTCCCAAATTTACGAATAATAAATTTGTTGGTTAAGCGATAATTAGTGGATCAATTTGTTATCACTTATCACCCTTGGTTTACCAATGGTATTTCTGTACCACAATTAATAATTAGCCTAATCAACACATTTTTACTATTGGTAATATGTGGTCTCAGCAGTACCTTTTATTCCCACCATATGCTACCTCATCTTGAATGGTTTCTTTGACGAGTTACCCAAAACGTACTGAAGGGATCATACTGTAGTATTCTCAAGGACTCTGTTTAATACAGCATAATACTTATACCTAGCATAATCCACCTACGGATAAACATATTTGTTCAGCGAGCGTTCTTCACGGTAGAACTCTGACAGGCAAAAAAAAAACTAATTGACCATGAAAAATACAGAAATGAAAAGCGTACCGTGAATGAGATCTCCGTGCACGTTCTCTCCCTTTCGAGCGTATTTTATTCGAGTAGGCGCTCTCGAGCGACGGGCTGCGAGTGGCTTCTCGCGATCGGGTGGGACTGCTGCCCGACATCGGTGACCGGGCTCTCGACGGGGTCACGGCATCTCTCTTGTCTCGCTCCTCGCGGTCTCGGTCACGCTTACGCCGCTCCACCTCTTTCTCCTCTTCTTGTCTCTAAGGGACGATAGAGAAATAAACGTTGCCATTAACCAGACAAATAACAATGGAAGGGATGAAATGTGTGTGGACATTTTCTCGCTTGCAGAAAAAATTGAAACTGAAACTTCGAGTGACGTCACTACAACGATTCGACGTTTGTAGTATTAAACGCAGGAAGCTTCAAGCGTAGTAAGTAGTATTAAGCTTCGAAATAAATAGAGAGCGCGACAGTTTGGCATTGAAAATATTACATGAGCAAAAATAAAAATCGGAGCAAAAATACGTCACTGGAGGTTATACACGGAAAAACGACTATAACTTCAGCTATAAAAAGCACGACATACTGGGATAATTTGGGGTCTACCGAACTAGGTTTGACCTACAATAATTATTGACGATGACATTATGGAAGCAAACACGGCCGATCCAAGTTCAATTAAAGATTGAAAAAACATTCACAAAATTTTGAAAACCAATCGAATATAGCGTCTGTAATGAAACCATTTTTGACAACAGAATCTGAAAATAACATCGAAATAAGTAGGGCCTACCAGTAATATAAATATAAGAAAGAATTACAATTAAGTTCAGACTGCAAGAATAATAAGCAGGATAGCAATTTTCAATATTTCCACTGTATCTCATTTTTACATTGTTTAAAAGTTTATAAATACGAACAAGTTGAAAAAATTCATTCTTCACTCTATTGCAGACACTCCCACCTTCTCGTTCTCAAATTACCGTAATATGGAAAACGGCATTGAATAGCCAGTACAAGTCACGGCAGATCCAACATGCCGTCCTCACACATTAACGTTCCGCGGTCCCAACCATCAGCAGAGAAGCATTGAATTGCCAGAGTCGAGTGACGGCAAACCCAACGCACCTCTTTCGACAGAACTACAACACACTCTATTCGGGCTACAGTATCTCAAAACAAAAAACACATGAAGACGAAGAAATATTCTCCTCTGATGCAGATGACGTTACTTACAGACTAGAAGGTCTGGGTGAAAAGAACTGGCAGCTTTTCGAAGTGTTTGATAATGAGCAAACTATTCAGAGAAATACGTACTAATTACCGCCGGGTGCTAAAAATCAAGTAAAAACACACATATTCAAAACGTTTCCCGCCACTCCACACCGTGGCGTGAGAAACGACATACCAGAAAGAACACAATTCCTAAAGTAAGTACAAACAATAATTTAATGAAAGAGATAATATCAATGTTGAACTTTTCACTTACATATTACGAATGTACATCGTGACAATTGTGCTGGAAGGAAAAGTAGGGCGTTATAAACAGTTGATCAACAATCAGTCGATAAAGATCACATTATAAATACTCATTATAAATACTTTATTCCGATCTACGCACACTCGAAAGAGCAGCGAGACGGTACTCACATCAACACTGCGCTTTTAGGTTATTGCGCCATACATGTTACATACATACGTAACATGACCTTCATTAATTCATCAATACATAAACAGCAGTTGTCTTACCTTTCGTGACAGGTCGCTCAGAACCAATGATTTCAATAATTACTGAAATGAACGGACTAAGTTGTATAATTTTATGGAAGTTTCTACAGTCTACGTTATATCGTTAATGTATAAATTATGTGGATTGGCGTTGATCTTACCAACGTATGCCTGTCTTTAGTGGTCTTCTGCTCGATCCTACCCCGATTGACCTCGATTGACCCGGCTGATAGGTACATTGGTTAACCAAGTAACCCTGTAGAATGTAATGGCGAGTACGCAATGTCTCTAGTGTAAGAGGGGTCGTGCACATCAAATGGCAACAAACACAGTATCTTCAATAGAACATTAAGGGGGTTTATGTATGGTACTTATAAAAATAGAGAAATTCATCTTTACAATTTTTGTTCTATGTTCAAGGACCAGTGAAATTGGATACAAAATATATCAACCCAGAGATAATTTTATGCTCTTCAATTAATATGACATTTTATTTTTGTGAATTCAATCAGTTTTAAGATAACACGTCAATGAATACCAAGAATCTGATGAAATTCATTGGTGTATCATCTTAAACTTATTGAATTCACAAAAATAGAATGTAATACTAATTAGAGAGCATGAAATTATCTCGGGGGTGATATACTTTTTATTCAATTAAACTGATTCGTGAAAATAGAAAAAAGAAGTGAACTTCTCTATTTTTATAAACACCGTGCATGTACCCCTCACCTAACCTCATACTTTGAAACCCTGTGCTTACGTAAATGTATCGTACCTTTGACAACGTACGATAAATATTACATGAGAGATAATAAGTTGCCTTCGTATAGCCAATAGCTATTACCGTACATTTAACAACACAAATACAACCCAACACAGCATGCAGTTTTTCAAATTTGTTCCATCAAATTTGAATAAACATCACATTTGTGGAAGAAAAAAAATCAAGAGACAAATACGATTCAAAAATGTTTTACTTCTTTTACGCTAAATTAGAAAGCGTTTGATAAGCAGCCTGTTTGAACTTTCTTAGATGACCGATTGCCGGTATTTAATCTCTACGCCCGCTAAATTACCATCAGTTTGATATAGTTTGAGGTACATGAAGCAGAAGATTATATGCCAGGAATACATACAGCCATGAGTCCATGGGAGTCGATTTAGCGGAATATCAGTTTTCTGGTAACTTTCTGGTAATATAACTTTTGAACGGTATGAGATATCAAAATTCTAATAAAGAGGAAATACAGATATTTTCAAAACCTTCAAGATTCTACATTTAATAACTATTCATCTCAAATTACTTGACTGTCACGCGTATAGCTAAAACATCACAATTTTTAACCGTATACGCGTTACAATTATGCAAAATGAGATAAATAGTTAAATACTTACACCATCTCGAAAATATTGAAAATATCTGTGTTTGCTCTTCTTTGCTCTTCATTACAATTTTGATATCTCATGCGGTACCGTTCAAAAGCTAGCACCAAAAAACTAATATTTCGCTGAATCGACTCTCGTGGACTCAATGAAATTTGATATTAGAACCCGAAGAAGGAGATCGAAGCAATTGTAATTCTTCTAAAACTGTGGAAAAAAAATCTCACAAATAGGTAGGAGGTGTGCAAAATTATATTTCATGGTGACCAACCATTTTATTATACATCTTCACTTCAAAAACATCAACCCAAACATTAGTTCTAAGCTTCACTGAGATATCTCACCGAAAAGTATTATTCAATCAGGCAAAAAGATATTACTACCATGGGAATATTACATTACTACCGTAGAATGCTTGAACGGTATTTGAATCTGATCAGAAAAATCCATTTAACAATGAATGTCACAAATCATAGACCTAATACTATGACTTCAAAAGCTGCGAGTTCCAAAAATTACTTCAATAGCATTCACGTAGGCCGTACAAAATACACGCTACACACGAACTAGGCCTAAGCTTGGACCGACGAAAGAAGAAGGTCCCGAGCGACCATCCTCCCTATACCACACCACTAGCGCACGGGTGGTTCAAGCCTTCATCCCTAACGAATACAAGAATGTAATTAGGAACTGGGTTCCGACAAATCGAAGTTATCCCTAACAGAATGAATGTATTACAAGAAACGCTAAAAAGAATAGGCATTCTTTTCAATTTCCCGCAAATCACCGTCATCCGTGATGCCAAATATACCTCTCAAACGTAGTAACAGTAATAAAGCAAAGGCTATATAGATTTACCGGACAATCAAATTCCCTGGTCCACCAGAACAAAAAGTTGAACAAAATCAATTGTACTCCGCAATACATCTCAAAAGATTTAACATAAGTCCCGTGAACAGAAAAGTTCATTTCGGAATAACCCGACGAGAACGACAGCGAGCTAAACAAACTCAAGTTATAAAAAAAAAATCGTAAAAATATATTGTAAAATATCGCGATATATTTATATCGTGTATATATATACGAATCCCGAACCGTGTCCAAACAGTCTACTTAGATCGCACGCCATGTATTTGGTTGTTCCAACTCATACTCACCGCGTGTCACGCGTTCCGACATGTCACTAAACAAGGCTAGTACGCGTCCCGAGCCGGGCCTTGCCTTCCCCGCCGACGCCTATGTTTGAGTGGAGGAAGGTACCACACATGTCACGTAACAGTGCTAACCAATCGACTTACTCTAGACTTAATTAAGGGGCCTGATTGCATGCACAGGGGACCATCGCACGTTGGCGGTGACCGATCATTATTGTTTTCTTTCAACGACCCCACCAACAGCTAGATTACTTGGGGGAGACGCATTGTTGAATAAGAATCGTACAGTTACTTAGGAACACAATTCCTCATCCCACTTCAGTCAAAACATGAACATAATTGGCCATTACAATAAGTAAAGTTTTACCAAAGTATTACAATATATTAGAAATTAATTAGAATGGTCAACAATTAAAATCATTCATAATTATAATGTGTACATAAAACTTGGATTTAATTTTATGGTAACAATTACTTATTAGTATTTTATAATTCAGGTCTAGGTCCATAATTTCAATTTTTCATATTGGTCATAATTTTATTGTAACTTGTATAATTTCATCACCCCAAGGCCAAGAATCCATACTACTATTCATGCATTTCTCATCAAAACATGATTCCATTCTTTAAATGTAACGAAACACAGCTACCAGTTAACAAATTGACGACTAGGTCAAGTTATGTGTTGTTAGTAGATTGGCATCCCTGTAAGACGACACGGGCGACTGGTGAAGCCAGACCGTGATACTTGAATCAACGGCAAGCAGCTATACACAAAGCAGTCATTGCAGCCAGAGACGGTGTCACGTGATCGTAAAACTCTGAACCAAACAATTGTAAACCACTCATCGACAATCACCAAGTCTTACTGCTGACTTAATTTCTATTCTCACCGACTATTAATAAGAGTGATTCAGTTTTACCAACGATCTTCCAATCAAGGTTACGAACCTCGAACAATTACATGCCAAATTTTCATTTTCATTCACCACATTTTCCATTTTTAAAGCAAAGTATGGTATGTAGAAAGTGTGATACCGGTATATCTAAAGCATTTTTCTTAATACCGGTAAGTTGAAAGTAACACATACTCTTCCTAAGAATAATGACACATTCACGTCTGGACTCCAATGAGCTAGGAACCAATATAACCCAACACATGCATTGGGCTAGTTCCTAATAATGACAAATCCCCTGCTAATGACGTGAGACGATATAAATGATAAGTTTTGAAACTGCACGTACGAGAGAGAGCCCTACTCAGAAGTCATGTGACACAGTTGCTCGTCCAAGCGTTAGGGAGCCGATTAATGAATAGCTTGTTTACCTTCATTATTTCACGGAATTTGCCAATCTCTCTCGTGATCAAGTCCCGTTTGCCCTCTTCAAGGTCGACATCGTCCAGCATCTGAAAGAAACATACGAATCAGCGACGAGTCGTACGAATAGATCTAGTTTCACGTTGATTCGAACAAATTTAGTGAGAAATATCCGTGCAAAACGAGTTCGCTCACCATATCGTTTGGGCCGCCTTCTCCTTGACTCAGCTTCAACAACTTTTCTTGGGTGCGTGACATTTTGCGATCTTTGCTTTCTGAAAGAATTTAACGTGAATGCATGAGTATTCCATTTCTAAATATGATATTTAATATGATATAAAATAAATTCTGAATTTGTCAGATAAGCGGAGACGTAACTCTACGCCTATGGTCAATGAAAGTTTCTAATATACTGGGAAATTAGTCTAGAGCTATAACTAAACTATACGGTACTATGATTACCGGTAACTATCGCTTACTTGAAAAAAAAAATGCCAAACTAACTAGAGGTCAAGTCAGGCATGGGTTCAAGACCAGCATAAGGCACGGGTTTTTGTCAACATAATTCATTGTATGCCCATTTCCACCCCAAATAACCTAGCAGTTGGTTGGGTCGTTAGGCAAAATATAATCATCATAGAAATAGAATATTAATACCGTATATTAATAGGAGATTATTATTATTGTTGCTGATGATGATGATTATTGTTTACTCAAAGACCCCACCAATAGCTCAGTTATATGGTGGTACAAATGACCAGGTGATAACAAAACTATGAAGTGATGATAAGTGAAAGGACGTTGACAAACACCCATGCCTTATGAGCAACTCAAACCCACGCCTAAAGTTGACTTCAGTTTCTAAAGCAATGCCTAAGCTGACAAGAGCTACGGAGGGTGGCTTTTCGATCCTACAAGCACTAGCGTTATTCACGGTAACAGCAAGCGGCTTTCACCGAATAACTTGAAATCATATCTCTTACCAGCCTTAGCTCGTTCACTTTTGGTCAGCGACTCGGCGAAGTTGTTCATGTCCGTCTCGTAGTCGTCGAGCGCTAGGAGGATGCGGTCGTGGGCCGTCTTATCGCTCTGCTTCATGCTGTCGTCCATATAGTCCTCTTCGTCGGGATTCTCGTCCTGCAGCGGCGACTGGCCGCGGATCTTCTTCCGACGCTCCGCTGGAGAGACAAACAAAAGCCGGTACAGTTATATTCATCCTTCGTATCGGTAATTTCTCAGGATTGCATGACGTACATAATGTAGAAACACTAATTGAATGAGGTAACATTGTTCAATTAAATCATATGAATGGTGAATAATGATGAAATGATACTAAAACTAAACTAACACAAACCATTGTCGCTAACGAAAATATACAATATATAAATATACAAATATGACCCTATTCCACAGACATGTTCTCAGATGGTGATTCAAACAACTAGTACTTGCTTCAAGAATTAACCTATTGTTACGGCTCTTGGTGTATTCATTTTATTTACCGTACCTTTGTATTCATCGAGCACTGTTTTAGTCTTGGCGTCTACCTTGACAACGAGCTTCTTGCCGCCAAGGTCCATATCGTGTAGCAGACGAATGGCACGGAGCCCAGAATCAGGACTACCAAATTCACAGAATCCAAATGCTGGAGGAAAAAAAACAATTAGGTTTGAAAATGACATGGTACAGTGTGTATTATATGCCAGGAGACCTGAAATTGAAGTTCCGACTGCAGTGCATAATTTTCAGAATAGTTTAAATTTGGAATGCAAATTTACTAAACAAAACATAATACTATTTTACTCCCCGATACTTGCCGGGATCAGCATAAAAATATGCTTGAATGTTTGACGACAAACTTCTAAATTTGCAAGTGACTAATTTTTTTTTTTAATTAAAATTCATTGTGCATATCAAGTACGGTACTATAGATGCCTGCTGGGAGATGTTAGGTAGCCTACATGTCTAGAAGTTTAAATCACTCTTAAAAATTTGGCTTCTTTCACCTAATACACTACAGGACCCTTATTCCATAACAACAAACGAAATCACTGCGCAACGGAAGTGTCAGAGCCTCTATGAAACACCATGTTAAAGTCTGAACAAAACGAAAATAGGCCGTTCTCATTTAATTTCATAGTTTTAGAATAACGACTCGGTAGTAACTAGTACGAGTCGTCACCTTGAACCCGTTTCCACGAGACGACGAAGCCGCACGCCGCCAGTATGTGTCTGATCATGGCGTCGGGCGCCCGCTCCGTGATGTTGCCGACAAACACGGTGACGGGCGGGCCCGCAGGCTCAACCACCGGCCGCTTTGGGAAGGCGTTGGGCCGAACGGGCGGCGCGTGGTGCTGCGGGCGGTATCGGATAGGAGGGGCCGACATGGCTGGCATCGGCGGCGCTTGTATCAACTGTAAGCAACGGTACCGGTTGTCTTATCTCTAAGCCAAATTATCGGAAGTGTTTTTAAATGTAGATAATCAACTTGGTAAATATCATGATTCAAATCTAGATAATCAACAGGAAATCCACTTCAATTCAAAATGTATTGGACTAAAAAACACCCGTTTTGAAATATATAGTAGCTTTTGAACTATCAAAATATTTTACATTCAGCTTATGGGTCAAAACTCAGTAGGGACCAGCACTTGCCGATTGTTTCAATATTACAACAAAATCTGAATTACTCTACGTCTACAGAATGACGTCGAAAAATGCAATAAGCAAGTTTGGGCATTATTCTACTAGGTGTTGAGTACTAATCATCGTCATGATCTACTTACATGGTGTGGTGGCATGGGCATGGACATTGCCTGCATAAGAGGTGGAGGACCTGTAAAATGAAACAAAGGTTCAAGTACCGGATACCGGTAATCATCTAACATCCAGTAAGCTGTAAAAAGGCCATTTAAAAATTCATGCCTGGATGTGTAATCAGTAATCATAGCAATACTGACAATATCAAGACTTTTTTTTCTGGCATTTGAAAAACGGTATTTTCAGTAGGCCTATTATGAATAACTAGAGACATGTAAAAATAGCAATTGCTATAGAAGCGATGAAATTTAAAAGTGCTTCAATACATGTTTTTCTAGTATATCTTGATGTTTCAATACATTTGATGTTGTTTGATCATGTTTTTGAATAAGCAACAAAGCACTACAGAAGGCTGATTCTGCTATTTTTCAATGTATTTTCGAAATAAACGCTATATTCAGAATAGAAACATTATAGACGCTATTTTCTGAAAAATTATATCAATTGAGATACAAAAGGATGAAGTTGGTAGGGAATTTCGAAAACCAGAAAGCAGCTGAAATGCAGGCGCCAGATGAGGCGTAGATATAACCGGGTGGTGCACGCCATTTTTATGAAAATATCGATTGATGTGTTTCTCTTGTATGCAAACGTACGTTACATAATGATTTTATCAGTAAGATAGGCCTACTGTTGTTACGCTACAAAACGTTGTTGCACTACAAAAAATGACGTTTCAAAATAATAGATGCACCAAAGTGCTATTTTTTAAATTCAAAATGCTATGAAAATAAAAAATAGAAGCTATATTTACATGTCTCTATGAATAACTAAGATGATTGAAATTTGAAAAAGATCGTCGATTTTGAAATCAATTTTTTTCATCATCCTTAATAAATAGGCTATTAATAATAGAAATAATAAAATAAAGTGGTTGAAAGTTTTATTGGCTAACTGGGCAAGTATTTGCTAGATGGAAACCAAGTAGGCCTATATCAAACTTACCTCCAAGCTGCATATATGGCATGGACATGGAGGGTGGCATGCCTTGCATTGGCCCCATGGGAGGACGGCCCGGGTACGACATCACCATGAAACCAACACTGCAACACAACAACACATGGAGTTACCAACCTTAGTTACCAACTCATGCACTGAATTGTCAAATATATATATATATACATCTCTGACATCTATATGACTATGTCAAGTTAGGCCCTACATAGAATACCGGTATAAAAATGTATTTTTAATTCAATAATTTACACGGGCCTTTTAGGGATGCTGCTCAATCATTGTCAATCATCGATTAAACAGACATACGATTAGTTACTAATCAATCAGCAGCGGCCAGTAATCCATCAATATCAAAAGTTCAAAAGTTAGCGCTATTCTTTCAAGGAAATGATTGAGCGTTGATAGTATCATTTTTCAATAGCAAAATATTCAATGAACAGCTGATGATCATAAAAAATTCATTAAACCATTAATTCATTAAATTCGGTTTTGACATCAAGTCGGCTAGTTATGGCAACTCTACATGTGTGCCAAGATATTATTCAAGAGCCAGTCTAAATTTTGTTCAGAATGAACAGATGAAAAATTATTAGGAACATTGGTGTGCCGGTAACTAGTAGGCCTAATATCAAAAAGCATAGAGTATTGTATGAGTAGCCAACAGTACATAGGCCTCAGACATTGAAAATACGTCCAATAAAATCATGTTTGCTACAACTTTGTTAGGGCTAATTTATTTATAACCACAAATCTATTGGTTGTTTGATATTCATGTAGGGTGTAAGCCAGCAGCCGTAATCCGGTACAGAAAATGACTAGTCTAGAATTAGTAAACATTTCTGTAACCATTCATTCCCTATAGGTCGAACACTGAGGTTTATTTACGTGTATGAGGACCTTGAAACGTACCTGCCAGCAGACGTTGTTGGTATATACGCGTTGGGACCAGTTAATGCGCCAGAACTTGCTTCATATAAATTTTGGCTGGCTTGAATCAGATCATTTGGATCAATTGACATCTGAAAACAATCAAATTAATAGTGTGCTTCTTTACATGATTTTTAGACATGACACACAAGCATCTTGATATGGAATTTTGAAGTGTTTCAGATTTATAAAACCTGTAGGCCTAAAGCTAACATCTCTGTAAGACAATTTGAGCTAGGCCTACAACATTGAACAACAGGTAATTAAACTATAAACTATCAAATGCCTACCTTTTATTCACAAACCACTTTTGACAGATACAACTGCTATTCAGTTGGAAGAAGATGCCAGGTCCGATAATAATGAAAATAATAGCAGAAGAGAAAATATGATGAGAAATAATAAGAGAAGTAATACCGAAAAATGTGATCACAAGCGTGACCAGAAAGCTAGGTTATGTTAGATTGTTGTTGACTGTTGCTAGGCCTACCACCAGGTACCAGTAGCAATTCATTTCTTCCCTACATGGCAACCAAAATTGCTCGTGCCTTCACAATATGTGACGTATAATATTCTAAGCAATTATTGCTATTGCTATCAAGGAACCTTGATTGTCTAAACTCTAAAGGATATATGAGTGAAAAAAAAATGAATAGAAACCAGTTCCTTTCCCTGCAACTTCAGAGAAAAACTTCACCTCACAGGCCCTAAGCCATTGCCAAAGCCTTTAAAATTGCATATATTTTTGACAGCAAAATGTCACTTGGGAGCAATTTGAAGCTATAGTGCTGAACTGCCCCCTTATACTCAAAGCAGATATTTAACTCTGTGTCATCCATTGTTTGAGAAAACACTGTTAATACAACATATGACGGCACTGAGAATGAGTATGCGCGGAGAAGATCGGTAGAACAGTTCATGTTATGATCCCACATCATGACATGAGGCACACCCTCTGATAGCTCGGCCTACGTTATTTGAGGGGCACATTTTATAAGCAACTCAAAATTCATAATAACAACATGGCACATGCACTCGCTTGCAAACAAATGGTAGGCTTATTCTTGTGCGACTAGGTCTATGTTGTGACCGGAAACTCAATGCCGGAGACGAGAATTTAGTCCACGCAACACAAGTGCCTCATGGTTTATAGATCTTCACCTTGCCAGATTGGCATTCACACACAAAATTCAAGCTCATTACATTTGGTCCTCAGCCTGGGCAAAGTCACTTAGCCTGTTAGTCTACCCCCTAGGCCTATAACAAGTTACCGGGCACAAACCCAGCCATTGACAGGCATACTGTGCGCCTAGAGCTCAAGTGCCGAATGGCAATGGGTTACCTGCCTACCCTCAAACAACAGTGAAAACCAAGCAGGTTGAACCGACTGTAGAACGGATCGTTCCGGCTGAAATATGTCTGTTAGCATAGGCTTACATTGACTCACCTGAATATATGGTATGAAGGCTAGAGTGGTGTTGGCCTAATACAAACGAAGTAACAAACTCATTAAAGATAATAATCGTTGAATCAAGCAAAACGCAACGCAAAGCTATCTTCTCTCATAAAATGGCTGACGTTTAGGTTTCGTAAATTCTTACTTTCCGAACTCAGTGAAAAGCGCGTGCAAGGCGGTGGAAATAAACAGGTGCACCAAATGTCAAATATGAAATATTATCAATGTCTTGAGCTGCAACAGTTGGTATCTGCAGTACGTAAAGTTACTCCTGAAGGTTGTGGGTGACGTAAATTTTGACATCTCGATATTAATTTTGACACGTTGTATATTTAATGGATAAACACATCGGAAAACTACGAACTATATAAAGCTTAGGGCTGGTATGTAATTATATTAATCGAGTATTGTAAATTAGAAGTAGGACTACAGTAAATAGGCTAGGCTAGGCTTAGGACCTTGGTCTAGCTTCAGACATTGAATTATGCTTCAGATTAGGTCGAGGCCTTTGCCTAGACCATTGAATTGCCTAGACCATTCAATGCCTAGACCTTTGTAACCAACAGCTGATGATACTTGAATCATATAGACCAAGTCCTAGGCCCAGACCTATCTACCAACAAATAACTTGTAAGGCCTATGGTTCATGTTCTACCGCCTGTTCATGTCGTACTAGTTGTAGCGCGAACTGGGTATGCCAAGACCTAGGGCCTAGACCTAGTCCTGTGTTTAGTATAGGACCTATCAACACCTGTATGGGGACTGTGATGATGAGTGTTGGTTAGGCTGCTCGTTATCGGTATCAGCCAAACGAAGATGTATCAAGCTTACATGGTGGTTTCACTCAGCTGTCATTGTTCTGTTTCACGAGTACTGTCCTTGAATCTACTGATCGCTGCTCTAGGCCTACCTATAGAGTAGGCCTTCCTCTATGGTGTAGGTCTACAATATGAAACTAGGCCTAGGCCTATAAATGTCATGCCTTCTGCAATCCTGAAATATTTGCATTTCAGATGACTGTTGCTACAGCTGAGCCCACGTAAACATAAACCACCATTGCAGTTATAAAGACAAGCTAAAAAAGTTGTGTATTAATATTTATGCTGCTCTATGTTGTAGGTTTGCAGTGTTGATTCATCATGGAAAATAATCTTCATTTACACGTTGAAATTGAGAATCTCAAACAGCGCCTTCTGGAAAGGGAGCATCACATTGTCAGTATGGAGACAAATTTCCTAAATGAAGCTGAAAAATTTCCCAACGGCGAGTTTTCAGCACTCAGCGAAGAATTACTAACATGGCAGGAGAAATATTCGAGGTGGGTGTGGGTTTTTAAACATATGATAGAATGTACAGACAAGTTTCAGTACTTACAGCTAGCAAGAATACAAATTACGGTATGAAAAGAATAGGATTAATTTTTAAGTACAAATAAAAATAGAGAAATTTGTATATAATCTACAAGTGTCTAGGAAAAAAAAAGAAATGGTACAGGCCAATCCCCCTGGTCTATTTCACTAATTGCTAAATTCTACAATCTCTAATAATAGCATCCGTGGCCGAGGCCTGCATTGTTTCATTGCGATGTTTATGTTTTCCAATATTGTAGGCTTTATGAATCACACAAGCGAGTTCAGAAAGTAAATCAAAGCCTCGAGGATAAATTACTGCGCATTGTCGACAAGTTCGAGACCGAGAAGAATTCGTTGACTCGAGACCTGGGCAATGTCACTCAACGTCTCGTCGATGCAAGAAGCAAAATCAAACAACTAGAAGATGAAAATGTAAATAAGATTTTATAAATATTTAAAATTTGATGAGTTAGTTTAATTAACCAGTCCATTGCCATATATATTTATGTATCATGAATAATCTCATGTAGGCCTACGCCTACCGGTGCATCATTTTTTCTGAGTAGGCTTATTGGGGTTGATCAATGATATTATTATGGTACAGTAAAATGAAAATACAAATAGAACCAGAAATCAATGTTTTTCCCAACAGAAATTAGCAATATACCGGTACTTAACTTCAATAGTAGGGCCCAGAGTAAACATTCTTGCTATTGACAATACAATGATCAAGCAATAAAAAACGTCCATGAGATGCCTTGTTTATAAAACAACTACTAGACCTCTACTAATACGCTAACTATTAGTTAAAGGTACAAAAATAACATAAGTAACCAAGGTTGATTCAACAAGTTAATCCGCTTAATATTCCTTAATCCACTATCAATTCGTAAAACTGGGCCTCACCAAACTAGAGTTTACTATAATGAATGACAGTGTGAACGCAATAGAAGTTACCGTCACATGACTAGTAGCTTTATACCGTAGAATGGTCCTTATGTAAACGGGGTATTGGAGATTGTTGTATAAGCCCGTAAAACAATAAATATTGATGCGCAATTATTTGCTTCTAGGAAAGGTACAAAAACGATGTTAACCTTGCTATCCAGCTGTTGCAGTGTAAGCCCACGAACTTTGTTTCGCAGAAGCTTGATTCGGTGAGTATATGATGTGTTACTTTATTCAAGTTGTTCTTTGTTGTTTAGTTAATTCACTTCAAATTAATAGTCTTCTTAGAAACATACAAGGTGTAATTGAGTCAATCTATATCATTCCAAGTTTTTTGTTAAAAATTACTCAAAATACGAACATAATTTTTTACATCATTAGTGACGATGGTTTAAATGACCAACCGGTATTAAATACCGTGTATAATGATAAGTAAACAAACCAATACAATATCTACTATTCTATACGTAATGGTTTGACTTACCGTTTTTCTCTCACCTATCTAATCGAGCAATATTGACAAAAACTAGGGTTTTTAAAAGAAGACCAGCCAGGTATTCGAAAAACCCAGGTGCTATTTAGTTTTTACAGCCACAGAAAATGAATACCAATTTGAATTTAAATTATTTTTCTCGATTTGGTTTAAACTTATGAAAGAAGCCAATCACAAGATACATTTCAAAAAAATACTGGTATTCATCTGGGTCTTTAGGCTGGTAAAATAAATTGAATAATAATGAATAAATCCACTCTCAACATCAAGACAATGTTGTAAAAATAAATGTAGGCGCAGTCATATGAAAAATGCCTTTAACAGTAATAAATTCTTCTTCAGGATTACTGAATATTATACCGATTGTCTTACAGTTATCGCCGGAACTTCAACATCAAGTCAGATCGTACGTTAACAGCAAGCGACCAGACAGTAACACCGTGGTTACCCCAAAACCAGAGCCAAAAATAATCAAAGTTCCTATTCCAACTTTCCCACCAACAGCAATGGTGTATTCGCTCAACAAGGCGTCCGCATTTGGTGAGTAGAGTATTTTTTTTTTCATTAATAGGCCTAATTATTATTTCTTTAATAATTTTTTCATAACTTTTTTTCATAAAATGGGGTGGTAAGATCGCCCTTGTGGAGCCCCGACTGAACGATCCTACTTTCATCCTTAGCCTTGATAGGCCTAGTGAAATAATGATTTTTATCGAGTTTCGATGTTATTTTTTAAAAAAAACTCAAGTGTGCTTAATTATTGTGTTCCAACTGGTTCTGGCTGAGTGGTTTAAAATGAAGAATCATTCTTTAATTAAATAATTAGATGATATTTTTCTTGTTTGCTTGTCGATTAGATAAAGAAGAGAATGCTGGAGGTTGTAAACAGCCAGTCGACATCGTATCCGCAGCGATAATGGCCAAGATCCTGGAGGAGCGCGCTCGCGAACGTCTCTTGATGAAACACTGCGAAACGTGCACGTGTTCGTCACAACTTCACCGTGGCACAGATTGCTCCACGCAAACTGTCTCGGACCACGACGACGCTCAAGACTACACACAAAACGCGGGAAACGGTTCTAATCGAGCAAACCAGGGTCTAGTGAGATACGTCGATCTAGTTGCGGGCCGAAATAATAGTGACTGTTTAGGTAATAACAAAGTGGGTAAATACTCTGAAATGCTCAATGGGAAAATAAGGGAGTCTCCTAAATTTAGTAACGTAAGTTCACTGAAAAATATTCGCTATGTTGGTAATAATCCTTTATTAAGTGGCGCCACTACAACGAGAAATATAGAAAGCATGAAATTGAACGATCCAAGTTTGGTGATTGCGATCGATAACAATTATCAGTCTCCTGATCAGTACACAAGAAATAGTAAGGGCTATTCCTTGTTGTCTGACAGTACGAGAGGGGACGTAGATAATGTATCGTTAAAAAGTAACGAGTCTGTCAAATCTTCGAAGAAGATGAGTGATTTAGTTTCTAGTTCAAGATTGACCCAAGATAATATAAGTGTATTAGTGCAGGATGAGTCACTGTGGAGCAGTTTGAGTAGTACCAGCGAGTCTCCCGTTTCAAATGAAGTCAGTATCGACATGGAGAGTTCACCTAGCGAGCTGCCGTCGAGCTTGTCGATGAAAGGAAGAGATATATTGTTTGGCAAAGTCGACGAAAACAAGAGATTAAAATCTTACCTCGACAATAAGAGCGAAACTTCGAAGGCTCGGAATCGAGAAGGTCGAACGTTTCTTAGTGACGAATCGAATCACTCGACAACACCTCTGTTGAGTTCTAGTAAAAGCATGCCAAAAATGTATGATCCAAGCGACGCTGGGAAGAGTGCAGAACGGCGGCTAGGAATCATCCCACGTAAGACGAGGCCACCGAGCGAGACCGCTCCCGGACCCCGCGCTTGTTCCCTCCGGATGCAAGCCGGATCTAGCAATATACTTCTCGCTAACGCTACGTGCTATACTCCCGTGCTGTATACCAGCAGACCGGATGTTCTAGTTCATTCCCCGCGATCACGGTCCACTTCTGCGTCTAGTACCGACACCGGGACGAATAGTTCCCCGGAAACGTGAACTGGGTTTACAAGAACTTATTAACAAAGGTTTTAGATGTAGGTTTGTCTAAGGGTTACATTTTATTTGTCCACGGGTAGAATTTTTAAGACGTAGGCCTTTCGATAATTTATGCTGAGGCGTGTTAAATATTAAATACCGTACTGATGATATTTAATAACACATCCATAATCTCGCAATTGAAGCCAAACCAAAAATACGATATTCCTTATAGGAGTTATAGTTACAGTATCCTACGTTGAATTAGTCATTTACATTATACTGTATTACAATACAATATAATATGTAGGATACAAATTTCTGTACATTTTGAATTTTAGTAATACGTAGAAGAGCCTAAATTTAAAATATATTTTTACCATTGAATATCAAGATTCAGTATTATATGACGTTCAATTTAGTATAACCATTTTTCTAAGAAGTGTGAAAATAGGTTTTCTAGGCATGGCGATGTCTTAATAGTTTGTGCCATTCCGTTCATGAGGGCCATAGGATTTCTTGTTCCGGGTTTTGTGTCATCAAATAGCTGCAGTTGGTTACAGAAGTAGAGACAAAAGTTATTCATTTCCCTGGAAAGTGTCTTGCTAAATAGGTGTACAGTGAATTTTCCATATAATTTTCTCATCACTTTTTTATTCATTTTTATTGTCATGCTGCATGAATAACAAAGTATTATTAGGCCTACCGTATCCAATAAAATCATAATTCCAATGATTTGTCAAACTCTTGGACTTATGGTTCAAACAGGAATATGCTTATTAACAGAGAATTTGTGTTTACTGTGATTATGTGAAAAGTTATTCTAGTGAAATTTAAAATTAATTAGGAAAGATATAATGGAGCATAGTACAAGTTTAGTGGATTTGAGAGGATTGTATTGATCACTTATAACTTATAAGGTCAAGATCTCCCTTAATTTGTATTCTTACTTTAGTGTTATAACTTATAAGCTTTATTCCTTTTTACTGTTGTTATACGGCTGCACCAGCTCACTCTTCTTACTTCACCACTTTTTGTTTTGTTATCCTAATTTTATTACCAATGTTTTTTTTCAAATGGATGATTTTTTTATAATTTCATATTCTCTTACCGATAATTTAATTGTCTTAGAATAAATAAATAATTCATAGTTTTTATATTTTGTTAGCTACACTGTATCCAAGTGGCAACCATTCTGGCAGTGGTGTTTTCAATAACTATTCTCTCCTGCTCAAATGTGGCACTTCTATTGCAAACAACAAAAGTCTCTAATTATGAACAGTGTTTCTGTGTATGTAAAGCTGGCCATCGAACGGTTGCTTCTATCAAATAAAAAAGAAACAGTCATAATGATATTCATTAAACCGGAATCAGAATTCTTGTGGCCTTCACATACAGAATGATGCACTGTGTATCAATGAACGTTGCGGAGAGCATTGCACATATCTTCTCCCTTAGGGTAGGTGGAACCAACCGCCTTGATTGACTTGTATCCCTCTGTATTATAGACGTCGATTGGACATATCTATCACTGCCAAGGCACTCTGTGATTCTCTAATTCTATTGGTTTTTTACATCGAGGTTTCACTATATCGATGATGCAATACGTGTTCTGTGTGTCTTTCTTCACTTTCCGCTCCCTACAGTTTGTGTTGAAGGTCATTCGATAAACCACACCCATTTAATAAGATGTATTTGGATCGTCTAGTTTGTTATTCTTTTTAAGAAGATTGTTATCGTGAAGCGTGGTAGAAAATCAGGAATTTAGTGAAGTCGTCTTCATTTTTAGGATAGGGTGGATACAAATTTAAATTAGCAGCGCAAAATTACCATACGACCATAGGTAAATTCTCCTTCATTGGGGCCACCACTCAAGAATGGAACGCACTGGGAGATTGATGAATCATGAATGGCCTAAATCAGTGGACAACTTCAATAAATTATTGGATGAAGCTAAGTAGATAGGCCTATAAGATCAACAAGATTGATTAGCAAGGAACAATAGGTTAAATATATTGTAAAGAAGTAAAAGATTGAGTGGTTAAAACAATAATAAAATTACAAACGTACATGTTTATGCACGGGACTAAAGAGGTTGATGTGATGGTATTCTCAGTCAATTCAACTGTCAATATTTGTAGTC
This sequence comes from Brachyptera putata, assembly GCA_907164805.1. Taxonomy (NCBI): domain Eukaryota; kingdom Metazoa; phylum Arthropoda; class Insecta; order Plecoptera; family Taeniopterygidae; genus Brachyptera; species Brachyptera putata. The sequence continues at coordinate 22,769,701 of OU015465.1, forward strand.
AAACTTCAAGCGTTGGATTTCTGAGTTCCTATATCCTGCCTATATCTTTGCATTCTAGCTGACTATTGGTGAATAATAATAGACACAAATTTGGAAGTAAATGAACCGTTAATTCACTATGACAAGCAATTCGAAGTTTTCTTTTTAAGATCAATAAAAGTTAATAAAAAGAAGAAAATATCTTACCTTGGAGAGTAAGTTAATGAATAAACAAAACTTCCTTGATACAATATCAAAGCTATTTTTTAATAATTTGAACTTTAAAAAATCAATTGATTGTTGCTAGATCTTGAGAAAGGTAAGGGCTTGGAAGTGCCCACCAAAATATCAATTACAGTGAAACCTCTATCCATCGTTTTTCAAGAGACCAGGAAAATAAAACCATCCATGCAGGAAAATGATCCATCTAGGAAAACTCAACATGGATTATATGGGAGTGGGGTGAGAAAAAATGAATGATACAACCAGGAAAACGATGGATCCGGGAATGATGCATAGAGGTTTCACTCTATATTTATTAAAAAATAACTTCGTTTTGGTACTAAGATATGTTTTTTATTCAATTGAATGTGTTTTGTATACCGATATTATCAGTTCTTGATTTATGGGCCATCAAGATTCAGTATCCGCGCAGAAGACACACCCTATGGTAAAATCAAACAACTTCATCAAATATATTACAGTGAAACCTCGATGCATCGTTCCCGGATCCATGATTATCCTGGTTGTATCATTCATTTTTTCTCACCCCACTTCCATGATATAATCAATGTTAAATTTTCCTGCATGGATGGTTTTATTTTTATGGTCCCTTGAAAAACGATGGATAGAGGTTTCACTGTACATATACGTGTCACTGAATTACGTAACATCACTGTTATTTGACAACTGAATCAGGATTCCTGTCATGTTTTTGTTCTTTTCATAATGATTTCACTCATGATTTCTGAACAAGATTCCATTTTGTCCATTCAATGCAGAATACTACCAAAAAAAAATTACTTCCTCAACACGAAATCGTGTCGTCAAACTTGGTTCAACATATAAAAACATACTTTTTTGCGGATATCATGTTTTGTGGACGTAAGAACTTGCAGTTGTCTTCCGATTAGAAGGCAGTGTATTTACATCCCAAACACTTCAATTCGAACCGAAATAAAATCATGGAAACCAGTAATGAAGCGACTGACAAAAAAGTTGTCCCAATCATACCTAGTTAAGCTAGGTTCTTGCTACATCATTAATGAGATGGGATTGATATATATGCCTTCTCCAAAAACCATGTTACTATGTATATCATTTAATTAAGTGTCTAGTGATACAAGAAAGAACCAAAAGTTACGTGTACCGTATCGACAGACAGCTGTAGAATACCAGTTATACAGCACCCTAGTTAGTTATTAATACTAGAATGCTGTTGAATTAGTCTGTATGTATTAGGTAATTCAAACAGGCATTGCAATGTACCCTATAATAAACTTTTTACTGTACAGTAGTAAATAATATGAAATTCGTGTTTTTATATTTGCTGACTTGGTTACCAGTGATTTTTATCTGGCGTGTCGCGTTGAGTAGTGTGACCAATGTCCTGCCTCCTAACTATCATTTTAATAAACCTTTTGATACTTGAGATCATCAAGACTTTCGCGACCCGAAGAAGATGAGATATTTGATATTGGGTTGTTGCGTCACGTTTTGTGAGATGAACCTTGATCTCGTATGATGTGACAAAATCCCCCAATATCAAATGCATCTTTTAATGCTATTTGTCAATAAGTATGAATGTTATTGAAGGTAATCCTCTTTTAGAAATGACTCATTCGTCAATATTATGTGTACATTACATAACGTACAAAACAGATTGGCTCTAAGGCTTTAGAGCTGATAGATGACAATTCATTTATTTTTCTCTGTTCCAAGTTTTAATGTGATATGTAGAAAATAAATAAACAGCAGCTTTAAGTTGATATTATTCACAAGTGGTACCTAATATATTACAACTATTATGAAATTTTATTTCTCAAGTTGAAGTTTTTATTTATTTGAAAATATTGTTACTAGTGTATAGTTAGGCCATAGATGTACTGTCTGTAAAATATTATCTTCTAGATAAAAATAAAGACTTACATTTTATTTGTTTGGATTTTTTTAACTGTATTGGTATATCCTACAATTTGGGATATTATTTACTGTTTGATTAATAGCCTTTTTTATATATTTCAGTTAGCTTGTGGTGTGAATCTTCCATCTTGTAAAATACTAATCATATTTTTAATCATTTTGTAGTGCCACAAATTCAATGGTAGTGCCAATATATTGTTCAGCTGAGCAGTTGAATTTGTTCCAGTATGTTGAATTTTCAAAATTAATCCAACCACGAAGTCTGTTATCAACACTCAGCTAACTGAAATAACATCCTACATTATTATTTGTTCTGGTTTTTAGGAACACATTTTTCTTTGAACAGAATGCACTCTCCTAAAATTGGTAGTACTCTACTTTAGGCATGTCTAAATGAAGGGTAATATACAATTGTCAATCATTTTACTGTGTTATCTAAAATGTTATTTGATCAGCGTTTCAGTGGAGAAAAACGTATCATTTTGTCTCGGGTAAGAATTTATTTGTGTTTTGAAGAATTCTGAGATATTTCATAACATTGAGAAGAAATTTCTGTTTCAAAGATTTTACCCTGACCACTGAAATTACTTGTTTGAATTATTCCAGTTATAATATATGCATGAAAATGATTCGAAAATTTATAATCATAAATCACAAAAATTGAATTCTTTCCATAATTTGTAACTTTTTCAATTTAAAAAGAAACAAAGATTGGTCCATGATTGGTGAGCTAAAATCAAGAATTAATTTTCTGTAACTGTCCAACTTGTCAGCTTGCAAATTGGCTGTAATTTTATTTACACTTGATTATTGTTTATTTAACGACCTACAGCTACACACTAGGTTATACGGTTTCAATAACATTGCATACCGATACATTGAAAAACAAAAAAATTACATAAAGTCTGATTGTTACATATTTTTTTAAACTTTCAAATAATACCTCAATACATAATATTAAAACCTCATTCACAAATGAAACTTCAAAGTAAGATGTAATTTGATAGAATATGGTTCAAGTCGTATAGTGAATTTAAAATGATAATAACGATTCAAAGTATGTCTTTATACCAAAGTAATAATGTTCAAATAATAATAATAGTCTTAAGTATATCCATAATAAAATGATAATGATCATTGTCTTTCATTTTGTAAACTGGCAGCAACTATTTCTCAGACCATTACCACAGTCATGTGGACGTTGCTGTTGTTGTTCCGCGCAGCCTAAACTGACCTCAAGTAAACCAATCTAACTAATGTAATGAACTTAAACTATGGAAACTGTCCTGAACTAATAACTAACCTAACAAACAAACATCCTAAACTAATTAATCTAAACTAAAACCTACGTCCGGTTCGTTCTAAAATACCGCCAGAAATAGCAATATTTGATGGCCACGGAGGCATACTGGCCAGTACTGATAGATTAGAAGTCGCCGAGTTGGAGCCATCAAACATCCGTTAATTTGAATTTTGAATTGTAAAGTCGGTTGGTGTTCAGGTTCCATGAAATACGGTTCCATTATCAATTAAATTCTTGTCGCTTGTTTTGGAAGTCTTTTGAGGTAAATTTGCCGTGATACTTTCAGTCTATCGTTGACTTCAGTTCATTACTAAGCCTAGGTAGACCTAATATTGTTCATTTTGATACAATAATAGGTAGGCTTGAGCCAAATAAGTAGCCTACTCAAGGCCTAGTCAGTGCCCAGTGCTCAACGTCCAGATGTCATTAACTAGGCCTAGGCCTACCCTAAACTGTATTGCCTAATAAGTTCCTTGTAATTTCAGTTGAAGATTGTCTGTAAGCGGCAACGATTAGGCCAGGCCGCCAGAGCTACAGTTCTTATGTCAAGGACTTGTAGACGTAACCATGGAGAACGTTGAAGGATTTGATCAAACTAAGGAGAACATCCAACCTTTGACGCAAGGAAGAATAACATCCCAGTTTGGAGCTGCTCTTAATGCGCAAACAAATGCAGAAGTACACCAAGAGCAACGTAAAATACTCGAGTAAGTAGGCATTGAGATTGTTACAATCTCAATGGCCGAGGCCTAGAACTAGAATGTAGGCCTAGGCCTATTGTGTTATTGATAATATGAAGTCAATAACCTAGGCATTGAGTTTATAGAGCTGTATGCTTAGACCCTAGCCTACTGCTTTGACACCATTCTTCTTGGAAGCAGGCATATAACTTCCAAATGCCGATACTTGTTTGAATGAATAATAATCGATAAACTCAGTTTTAATAATTACTGGCTGAAGTGTAGATTTCTTAGTATTCAAGTGCCTTAGAATCGATCGACCAATCGATAATCGGCGTTTTTCCTAGATTTAGGCTAACGTATTTTTTAGGCCTAGTGATAATATTTGAGTATGTATGGTTTTTCCTCAGAAACTTCGAACTTCAATTGCGAACTTACGAAGGAGACGACCCATTAAGTTCATGGTATGATTACATCTTATGGCTTGAACAGAGTTTTCCCAAAGGTGGCAAAGAAGGAAACATTCAAATCGTATTGGACAAATGTCTGGCTAAGTTTAAGGACGTATCACAATACATGCAAGACACTCGGTACATCAAACTCTGGATAAAATATGTAAGTTGAAATTAGTGACTAGGAAGATAGGCTAGAACATTGAAGGACAATGCTAGGCCCCATATATTTTCGTGGTAATGGATGAACATGTTGATTCAATATCATGCCTTAGAAACTTTCCGGTAACTTTCCACTCACCAAAAGCTACTAGGCCCACACAACTTATTATTTGAATAGGTTCCAACGTATAATGCCAATCTCAATTTTGAGTATTTTACGAGTAAAAAATGGCAGAATCAAATACCTCAGTCATCTTATATTTTTAGTCGTGTTTTAGACATTTGATTGTTTAATTTGATTTGTTCTGTTTCTCCATGATAGATTGATATCTGTGTTGACGTGAGCCGCACTGAACTCTATCAGATTGCATATAACCATGGAGTCGGCACTCAGTCGGCTTTGTTCTACCGGTTTTGGGCGTACGAATACGAGAAATGTCAGGATTTCAAGATGGCAGAGCAGATCTACGAGAAGGGATTAGCGTGCAATGCCCAGCCAATTGAAGAATTGTTAAAGGCTCAAACGTAAGAAAACTATTCGCACATATCAAATTAGTTGGGTCTAGTGGTTCTGGAATATAGTCTTTTCATGCTTGATTGACTAGGACCTATATTGTAAATGTTGTAATCTAAGGTCAAATTTTATGGGAAATGTAAGTGTGCCGAATTAAGCAATTAATTGTGGAACAAAAAATTATTTTTAACCATTTCGGTAATGAATAACAAGTTGGTCTGAGCACTACTTATTACTTACTCCACTACCGGTCCAATTAATATTTCGTAAAACTGGTTCTCATTTCTCAGTCATCATATTTACACATGGGCCTACATTACCAGAAGAGTAAATAAGCCTCTATTAGGGGACATGTATTTCAAATCCACTTTTAATATCTAGGTCCACTTGTGACAATTGTATTTTTGTGATGTTTAGTAGGCCTTGTAGCCTAAACAAAAAAGTTGGAAAATAATTACATAGATAACCGAGTGACTTGAAACTTCTCACTGCCTTGCTGTTTCACGTTGTTGATTTTAAAATCTCAATAATGAGTGAAATGTAGTGTGTACAGTATTACCATCTTTTTTGTCATGCGCCTAATTTTGGCCAATTGTTACTCATCATGACTAATGATAATGACACGTGACTCAGTATGACTAACTGTGTGCGTAGTAACTTCATGAAGACTATCACTCGGATGACTCTGCACGGAGAGGTCCCTTCTCCGCAGCGTCCAGACATGGGCATGCACGATCATCGACAGGTTCTCAACGCTTTACGACCTCACGGCCACAACAGTCATCTGGTGCGGAACGTTCGTGTTGGCAGTAATGTACTACGGTCGGAACCTAAGGCTCCGTTAGTTGTATCCAATACCAACAGCGGACCACAAGCTAAACTGAGGATATTCTCGGTACGGTGATACACTAAATACATTCTAGGTGGCTCTATTTAGCTGGATTATTTTTACCAAATTATATTTATTTTTCACCTTGAGTTTTTGGGAGAGTATTTTAGTGGTATTTTGCATGTCTACTATAACTTGGTTGATGTGGCAGGCCTGCATAACAGTCAATACTGATGTTCAAATTGATACGTACAAATAATAGGCCTATTAGAAAATAATACTGTACAGACATTTGGAATTGGAATATTAATACCACCAGGTCTCTCAGAGGAAAGTATTAGTATATTTCAACTTCACCCAATATTTGCCTGATTTCAAGAATTCCTCCGGTTCAACTAATTCAGACTGAATCTTCATTGATTTCTACAATCAAAATTTAGCTTTTAAAAAGACTTCTCCGAAGAACTTGATATTATTACTTGCCTGAAATATGGTTACAGTAATTGTTTATAATTTATAAAGACTACACAAACTTTATACAGTGAAACATCTATCCATCGTTTTTCAAGGGACCAGGAAAATAAAACCATCCATGCAGGAAAACGATCCATCCAGGAAAATCTAACATTGATTATATATGATGTGAGTGGGGTGGGAATAATGAATGATACAAGCAGGAAAACGATGGATCCGGGAACGATGCATAGAGGTTTCACTGTATTAACCCCTGGGGTTGCATTTCAGTACGATTTAAAACAGTCTGCAAGATGAAACCAGAAAAACAGCAGGAAAGCGGTATTTTCCTCTAGGCCAATACTAACAGCATGGTACACAGCCACCTTGAACTCTGGGTTTAAGTCATGACTGGGTTTATCTTGTGCAGGAATGCACCTCCTGAAAGTTTTAGATGAAAAGAAGCGTCATTTTCCTCAATCCAACCATCACTTTACAGAGCAACAGGACCTCTACTCTCAAGGCTTGGAAGCACACTGAGTCACTGACAAGAATGTTGCAATAGCAGGGACATCAGTAACAGCTGATCATGGGTGGGAGGCCCCTTAGGGGGGGCTAGGCAAGACTGTGCATGAGCGCATTCTTTATGATGACAAAAAATATTTCCAAATTGAAAGCACAGTATTCTAAAGAGGCAATAAAGAAGTCAAATGTGATTTAAATAATATTTCCTCTCTAACAGCAACAGGGAAACAAACAAATGTCAAAAGCACATTCAAAGTACTGTATTTACACGCATAGAAGACGCACTTTTTTCCCATTTTCAAGTCATCAAAAAGTCACATGGGTCTTATAAAAGTAAGTGAGGAAAAAAGTGTCACATTTTGCGATATATTCACGCGCGCTCGCTGAAAACTGTTTTTCTCTGATGTAAAAACATCGCAAAAACAGTTCCCGTGAAACACTGCCGGTCGTCCAGTGTTAAAGCATAGGGCGAACCCACAATCGTCGTCAGATTGTATGCACGACCGGTCGTCGATATTAAAGCATACGGCAGACCCCCAATCGTCAATTGTCGGGATATAATATTGTCGTAAATGTGTCAACAAACATACTCATAAAATATCCCTATGCCTTTTTCCTCCATTAGAGGTCAGGAGGTCAGACTCTGGATCATGTTACACTGAATACCAAGACAAACACTTTGACAGATCTGTTTATCATCAATCAACCATGCTTGTCTGAAAGTGTGCTATGGGTGATATCCGAGTCTATAAGGGGCTACTCTTTCAACATTATAGGATGGATAAAAATGAATCTAAACTTGGAAGATATATTATCAATATTGTTTATTGTCTAATAGAGTGGATCTGGTGTAGGGTAAAGGGACTGGAACCTTCTTTTGTTATATGGATGTAAATACCGTAATGTGACACTCTTATATGTCCCTGGCTGTATCCTGCAAAGTTTTAGATATATGTTAATGCCCTTGATGTATTACGCACATTATTTGTATTACTATTTATATTTATACATACCGGTATTAATTGATTTTTAATTTTGTATAAATTATATTTTCTGCTTCTAGGACGATAATGACAGTCATGTGGAGCCGAATGTTGGGGTCCATCAGATGCATGCTCTTCCTCGACCGACTGTCATGAACAAAGAGAACAGCCTGAAGGCCGGCCCTTGGAGCGGCCCAGCTGGCCGACGCAAGCCGAAACCGTTGCCGGCTACCGTGGTTCCCGATCGACCCACGTTCCTAGGTAGGTCCACTGCAAAGTAAAGGTGATTACGTTCACTAGAAATAATATATTCCATACTGTTGGAGGCGGTCAGTGATGGTGTTTGTGTTGAGTATTGTGACAAACTAATTGATTTTAATTACACGTGATTATTGAGCACTTGGTGGCCGTGGATGTGTATGTGCGTTCTCACACTTCCAGTACATTGCAGTTAATATCTCGATAGCATTACGTCATTGACATGGGACTTTTACTGACATCTAGGAGATAGAGTCAGAAATTGTAGTTAATTTGTCTTGCCGATAGAGTACACTAACGTATTGAAGAATAATATAATACGGTCAGCTGTTATTCCCAAACCTTGTTCTAGGCTACGTATGTCAAATTGACGAGCATCTAAGTGCTAAATAAGAGTGATCTCGGAGATGTTATAATTTCACTTTTAGTACCGGTAGGCCTACTACACAGTTTTTGTACTTTCCATTTGCACAACCAAACGTTTTTCTGGGTGGATCCCTTTCCCTCATGGATCGTTCATTTTTCCTGGTCCCTTGAAAAACAAGATACAAATGTTTCACTTTGTACCGGTCTGCGATCTAACAAGGTAGTTACGTAACAGGTTGCCGTTATCTCCCGTGTTCCAGTTCACGCGGACGAGTCTGCTGCGGAGAATAGAGTCGCGCAGCCGGCTTGTAGCGTGGCGAACGCTCTGAAGACGATCAAGCGAGACGAAGACGCCACGCCGTGCTATGTTGCCGAGCCGTACGATCCGACCAAGCGGCCGATGTACGCCAAGCACCTGGTGTATGACGGAGGGGTCGAGTTCAGTCTCGAAGAGCTGCGCGCTGCGAGATACCTCAAGAAGGAGAGGGAGAGAGAGGGTGAGTTGAAATATTGTGGTGTAGTAAGTTGTTTGAGGCTTTCGTGACCTGAATGTGAGGTATTAGATACAGTGTAACCTCTATGCATCGTTCCCGGATCCATCGTTTTCCTGCTTGTATCATTCATTTTTTCTCACCCCACCCCCATATACCTAATCAATGTTAAATTTTCCTGGATAGATCGTTTTCCTGCATGGATGGTTTTATTTTCCTGGTCCCTTGAAAAACGATTGATAGAGGTTTCACTGTACTGGGTTGTCGCGTCATGTGAGTTGAATTGTTACTCGACATTTTGATCCCCATGATAAGACGTTTCTCAAGATATGGTCTGGTTCAGAAGAAAGAGAGTGACTAATTGATGTGAGGATGTAAAATGATATAGTTTAGCCTTAAGTTCTTACTAGTGAATTTAGTGGAAAAAAAATCTTCTGAACCAAACTATATCTTGAGAAAGGTCGAGTAACGATTCGGGAACAATCAACGCAACAGAACAGCCCAGTACCTAATAACTCATTATGGTGTAGTGTTTCGAGTCGGTCCGGCGCAAAATGACCCCGTTCTTGACGTGCCGTGTAAAACCCTAATATTCATTCATTCGGGTCGGTAAGAGCTGCTCATTGGATGAGCAAAGGCTATTTTCTGTAGGCCTACTCCGTACTTTTTCCGCAATCAACAAGTCAAACGAAACTTTTTTTAATGAAAGTTTTTCTGTATTCAGAAGAAGAAGAAATCGTGTCCTATAGGTCAAACTGAATTTTTGTATTCGATGAATTTTGGCATGCACATATGTCATCCAACTCGATACTCGATAGTTTTAAGGCTCAATCGATTGAACCACTTTTAATAGAAATAATTTTGAAATTTTGAAAAATCACCGTAGGTAAAAATAACGGCAGGAGGAAGAATTCTTAAAATTTTTGAGATAAAGGCTAAAGCTATAAAGCTTCATTTTCCCATGAATTTCCAGGGTTGATGTTTTCTCTTATTGTCAAAAAGTAATTGAAGTTTTCACCAATTGATAATCTTTCTTTGCAGCTCGTTTTGGGTCAAGGGTCGAGCAACCGAATATTCCCTTTGTGGTCAAGGTTAGCAATGACTTGCCAATGGATCTGATCAACGCTGCACGTGAGGACACGGAGAATCGTGCATCTCTGCCCGTGAAAAGGATGAGAAGCGAATGGCAATCGTTCAATACTCCTGTAGTTGAAAAGCAACCGCCATCCTCAACTGAAATGTACCATAATAGTGAACAAAGAATGCCGTTGTTGAGCGAAGAGGTAAGCTTTGATACTTCATTTAAACTATGCCTTTACGGCTCCTGTGTGAAGGATTATAGCAGCAGGCACAATTTCAAAATGAACACAATGCAATTTCGTAGGATGAATCTGTTTTATTGCATTAAAAGATCATCGGGATAATTCTATAATTTTTTTTTTCAATTTTAATAATTTAATAACTTCTGATTTCTATCTACGGTACTTTTATACTGGCAATATGTAAATAATTTATAGCCTACGTATGTACTTCCTCATTTGATATATTTATAAATCTATGATTCAAGATGGTCTGTGAAGTACTAGGCATATCAACCGTGTTTCATTTATTAAATTCATCTTGTTCTCTAATATTTTGCAGGACTATGAACATCCGCAGAATACCGACAAACATGTGACCAATGCTTCTCGTGTCACATCGACCAATGAGACGGTTTCTTATATACCATCGGCCAATGATACAGCTCCTCGTATACCGTTAGCCAATGGGATGGCACCTTGTATAGCATCGACCAATGAGATGGCTCCTCATGTACCTTCGACCAATAATATTGCTCCTCCACAACGTAGAAGGACGATGTACGTCGCATCTTCATCGTCGCACCCAATGAGTGATTCAATACATGATCCAATTCCGAGTAAAGTAACGTTTGAAACCAAACCTGAACAGAATCACTTTGAAAGATCTTTTCCTGATCATCCAGAACAACATCACCAACATTCGTCTTGCAACGAATCCAGCGTTAGTAGCGAGGCGTTGATGGCCCACTGCCAGTCGTTTACCGTCAATACGAAAGAGGCCATGAGCGAGATGTACGAGCTTTGGGGGTCGAACCAAACACCAGCACACCGAAGTGAGTCGTTCATTCCGTACATTTTTTAATTTTAGGGTACTGATAAGTGTAAGGTCAGCCAACAGCTGCAGCTATGAATCTGTTTGAATGATTGTACAGGTAATATTGCTTTTGTCCGAGAGATTCAATTTCTGTTGGACAGTAAGTCTTATTTGTGGGCCGGACTGTTATATGTAAGTGCATTACAGATTCATTTTATGCAATAATCGAAGAAGAATTTAAATTAACGTATACATCCATGTCATGCCTAGTATTACCAATAATAGTATTATAAGATTTATAACAAACCAGATTATTGATTTAAAATCTTGATTTTTATTTACAGAAGTAACTCCAGAAGCAGTTGGTTTACCAACGATTACCGTGTCTTCTGCAAGTACAGTCGGTTCTGGACTTCCTCAACCAGAAGACTTTTCGTCAAAAAAATTCTCGCCGTTTGATATATTTACAGGTGAGTCGTGTACCGCTAGTACCGGTACTTGAATTGTACTGTGACTTTTGGATTATGAAAATTTAAAGAACATCACGACCCTGAAATGTGTACAGTGAAACCTCGATGCATCATTTCCGGATCTATCGTTTTCCTGGATGTATCGCTCATTTTTTCTAATCCCACTCCCATACAATCAATGTTACATTTTCCTGGATGGATCGTTTTCCTGCAAGGATGGTTTTATTTTCATACTCCCTTAAAAAATGATGGATAGAGGTTTCACTGTATTGGGTAACAGGGAAAAAAGAAAGCAGCTTTCTATAAAAAATGAAAATAGAAGCTATATTATGTCTCTAATGATACTGATTGGGTGTTAATATTGAATTAACTTCTGTTCCACAGATGACGCTGAACCTGTAACAAACAACGAAGATCACAAGCCTACAGCAACACCTTTTCAAGTTTATTCCGACGAAGTTTTCTCCGACAATCCTTTCTCCGTTGGTATTCCACAAGAAACTCGAGTACAGAGCGTTGCGTCGTGTAACTTTCAGATTTACGAGGAAGACGTGGAACTGCCAGGTGGGCTAGTTAGTTAGGCGTATTGATTAGTTAGTGTTAGTCATTTTGTTCCACATTATGAAATTATTTTAAATAATTTCTGATAAACTTGTTTAGCGTTATTTTGTAGGGTGCATTGTAGACTGTGAATTTCTGTTTGTGTAGGGATCTAATTGACTTCAATTTTGTTTATGTTTAAAAATGCTTTGAACTTCAAATGATCCAATAACATAGGCCTATTTATACGTTGCTGTGAGAACAAAGTCATTAGGATTGGTTTGGAGTTCCGAGGTTTGGAATAACTTGGAGGCTTCTCCTGCATATCAACTCTAATACATTTTGGTTTGCGGGTCATAAAATGGAAGTAAATTGTTTTAACAAGAGGCCTACAAGTCTTGATAAAAAACTGGTGGAATAAAAAATGTAATTGTAGTGAGATAAAAGGGTGACATTTAATGTTTTCTAGCCAGAGATGAGTAGCTACATACTACATAATATTAAATATTGTATTCATTCTTGCTTGTTAGAATTGCCTCGAATGCCGTCGTCAATCCCGATTGTGCCTTCTCCCGGTATGTCCCAATCTGAGATTCGAGCTCTCGAGGGGACCGACTTGAAAGAGAACCGAGTGCCTGTTCATTACGAGATGCCCGAAGAAGACGAGAGAGAATTAGCTGGAATCTTGCAGCCGTCCACTACGATTCCATTCGTTCCTCTATTAGAACAGGTAAGTTCATTTTCTCGAAGTTCTAAGCTCGACCTCTCGACTTTGCCTGTAGAAGGCACACATCATTTGGTGGATAATGATTGATTTCTCTTTTCTTTGTTAAGGTTTGTGAAGAACCAGAGGTTGGCAACGTGACTTGTGTTACTCAGGCCTTCACTCAAGCGTTTCGCTTTCCACTGATGACATCGACTCCATTCCATGGCAACGTGCCTCCACGTACAGAGGATAACGAATACACGTCACTCTACTTGCAACCTAATTCAAACAATGGAGGGTAATACATATTTCAAGTTATAATCTAACCACTTGTACCTCCCTAGTGTCTTCACGGGATATCTCTAGGGCTTTCGCCGACTCAATGTTATGGTGATTAGGCCTACCATTTGATGTATGCTTGATTTATGCTGAATGTCTTATTAATAATTGAAATCTTGGGTTCTGTATCATCAAATTTAATTATTTTATTTTATTCACCTTTTGCTTTTCTTGAAGTCAACATTCTAACCACCATTTTTATTGCAATCATATTAGTATCACACTGTTTTGTCTCTACGACTCGTGTTTTCACTTGCCGTCTCGACTTATTGATTGATTAGGTCCATTGGTATATAGACAGTTAGCCGCCCCCGTTAACTCAGTCAGTTGGGGTATTGCTTCAAAAACTGAAGTCACAGTTGGGCATGGGTTTGAGTCCCGCGTAAGGCATGGGTTTTTGTAAACATCCTTTCACTTATCATCACTTCCTAAATTCATAATCACCTGCTCATTCGTACCCCCGTATAATCTAGCTGGTGGTGGAGTTGTTAAGCAAACAATAATCATCATTATACAGACAGTTATCGAATTGTATACTTGCAATATGATTACGTAGAAGTTCATAAGTAAGGAGTGATTTACATTTCCATCTAATACAACATATTGATTTGGTTTCCTAGAACTGGAGCTGCCGTTGAATTGAAGAGTCAAGAGCCTGAGGCAGCCCAGACGATTGATTCGCAAGGTCCGATAAACCTGTCGATTATCATGGAGGATTCCAAGGAACTGAACTACAAGTCCAGCAGTTCCTCCGGAAGTAGCTACGCCACGACAAGACGTACCTTCTCGCAAGCACAGTGGTCGACCAGGGATAGCTCCGTTCCAGAATACACCAACAAATCAGAGTTCCGTAATAGAGATAGTCTAGCGGCAATCAAGGAAAACGAGAGCGGCAAGAGTGCCGACAGCGACGAGGAAAGTGATTCGGATGTATCTGGCACAAGCGAAATGAAAATGCAGATGAAGGCCGAAGTATTTTCAATGAATATCTTTCAAAGTCCTGTCGTCTGCTCCGAAGAAAAACAAAGCGTATTCGCTAAAGGAAAATTGGCAGTAAGTAAAAAGATTGTTACTGCTGTAGAATTTGAAAGCAAGAAATTTTCGATCAACGTTTTGGAGAGTCCACGTCATGAAGACCTGAAATTGGGAATTCATATTCGAGATATAAAACTGGAGAACATGAATTGTTACGACAGTTCGTTTGCGTCGGCTGAAATTGATGATCATGGTGTATGTCACAGAAATGAGTCGATACCGCAGTCGAGGGCAAATCCAGCCTTCACGATATTCGAGGAGGAAGCGACTCCTTCCAACAGTGAATATATTCCCAAGAACTCGATGCTAGAAACAGAGCTACATGAGTTATCTGCCCAGCTTTGTAGAAGTAACATCAGTTCTGATTACCGAAGTCCGGTAGTGCGTGAACCTTGTCAGGAAGCTTATATTAGTAATCCTAATTGTTCCAAAATATTCTCTACTAAAGACACTTCCAAGATACAAGACTCGTTTAGACTTAAAAGTTGTAATACGAGTGTAGCTTCATCATATATCCATCCAAACCAAGACGACTTGGACCCGTTCGACGTGACATTGATTGTTGAGCTGTTGGACAGGCTGGACTATCCTGGCAAGCGAGAAAAACGTTATCTAGAAGTAGAACAAAAATTACCAACTTTCAAACCGGGATCCAAGATTGAAATCGCTGACGAGAGTTGGCAAGTGCTGAATGTACTCGGCAAAGGTGCGTACGCCAAAGTGCATAAAGTGTTGGTAACAGAAGGGGGGACAACGTGTGTAAAAGCCCTCAAAGTACAGAAGCCGAGCTGGGTGTGGGAGTTGTATATCAGCGTGGAGATTCATCGGAGACTTCGGGACGTTTCGCTCGATTCGGCCTTCATGGATATCACGAAGTGTTACGGCTTCAGCAACGGCAGCGTAATGGCTTCTGATTTCTTACAACACGGCACTCTTCTTCATGCTGCTAATAAGGTATGACTGTGTTTTGGACAAAATACCTCTTAGCTGTTGGTTTAGGCTTGAAGGTCACCAGAGTTTGAATGAATATTTGAATGAGTAATTCATTATTGATGCTATATTCATCCCTTATTTGAGAGGAAACTAGAAATCATCATCTTAGATTCAGAAATTGAAATTTATTTATTTGTCCTCCAGCACCCGCCCCCTTTTCCGAGTTGTGACGTAGGCATTACCTAATTTGATTTTATCTTTCGATACAGAATCAGGTACCAGTAATGCCTAACTCAAGAAGTTCTTGAAAAAGGGGCATGTCCCTAGAGGACAAATAAAAAAATTAGTAGTTCGTTATTATTGGCCAAGTTTCACTAAAATTAGGGGAAAATAGCTAACATTATTTATTCAAATTCTGATTAATGGGTTCTACTTCTACTAATTATTGAAAATTGACGATTGATCTACTGATCAATGGGTATCATTTTAATTTATTTGGCTACTTGCAAATACTGATTGAATTTATTATAATTTTGATTTGTCCCTGACTTTTCCAGATGAGATCACAGGTAAAATTGTTCTCTCTGGTGCAACCGTTGGCCATGTTTTGGACAATCGAGATGTTACGAATCATGGAGCAGCTCCACGCCTGTCAAATCATACACGGCGACGTAAAACCCGACAACTTTCTCCTCCTGAGTCTTCCGTCGCCCGACATGAGCAAACCCTCGCTGCAGCTAATCGACTTTGGACGCAGCATTGACCTTTCGCTGTTTCCGCGCGGCACGACCTTCAACCGCGTGGTCTCGACCGAGGACTTCTCGTGCGTCGAGATGCAAACGGGCCGGCCGTGGACGTACCAGACCGACCTGTACGGCCTGGCCTCCTCGGTGCATTGCATTCTGTTTGGCGAATACATGAAGGTGGCCTGCGTCAACGGGAAATGGTGTATACAGAAGAGGTTCAGTAGGTAAGTTTCGGGCTAAACTCGTATTCAGAAGTAATATAATATGCTTACATTCTTCAGTGATTATAAAGTAACCGGCCAGGTTCGAAAACGAACTTATTTCGAACATCTACAATATTTATAAAAATAACCTGCAAATGTTTCAAAAGCTGTCAGTGCAGTGCACAGGACCTATCAGCTGTTTGGTTTTATCGATTTGATAGTCGATCGCCGTTGATTGAACAGATCGGAACTTTAGTTTAAGTGGCTGTGTGTCTTGTGTGACGTACGGTAGTTTGGAAATTTGTAATGGAATCAAGAAAACTGTGATGTGTTAAATATGAAATCGTTTTCGTAATTTTGCATTAATTGACGTGATATTGCTCTTGAAACTAGGCCTACACTTAGCTGTTAATATCACCTGCTTTAAGTCTCTACACCTGCATCTGAACCAAAACAAACCCTGAATTCCTTTACTGAAAAACTGAAATTATGTAATAAATGGCGCAATTTTGCACTGACCCAGTATTCTATGAGTACCCGTGCATTTACGTTGGAACTTGGAAGTTTGAGGAAAACTAAGGAAAAAAGTTTGGTTTGAGGTTCGAAAAAACGAACCTTCTTGAAAGGTTCGGTTCGTGGCAAAAGTCGACATTCGCCCAACCCTATTTTCTACCATATTTTTTCACCAGTCATTCATGTAGGATTTATTATTATTGGAATGTTTTTCAATTGATTTGTTATCGATCATTCATTAATATTTTGTGTTTTTTCTACTTGATTAATTTGTTAATTTGATTGTTATTAGAGTAGGGCCTACCGGTATGTGTTTTTGGCAACCATGTACAGTATACCATGACATAGTTTTGTTTCATAAAGATTCATATACGTACTGTATTAATTATTAATTCTCATCGCTTGCAACTCGCACATGTTCTAATGTTCGTTACGACATTCATTTTGTTACAGGAATTATATGGTAGAACTGTGGGACCACTTCTTCACCGAGATGCTCAACATCGAGTCTTGTTCGAAGATGCCAGATCTAGCAAATATCCGCAGTCAATTTGAAGAGGCTTTCAAGAAAAATAATGATTCTAAAATCTTCAACACATTTTCTAATATTATGCTAGGTCGGTAAAGATATTTCATGTCACGCAAGTTTGAAGCGACTGGGAGGGACGGACAGGTTTATGAATCTGGCAGGCCTACATTTTCTTATAGGCCCACATTAACTACCTAGTTTTACATTTTATAAGTGAACAAACTATGTATTTTGATTGTACAATCTAGGCCTAAGTGGGCTATATGTTTCACTAACAAACTGGGTTGCCACCAATGAGGTTCATCCGTATGTTGTGGTGACTGACAACCAGGGTAGCCACCTCTGGTTCCAATTCTATCGAACGCGTACCCTAATTAATATATGTATTTATAATTTTTAATTTGTAAGTAGATAAATAGATGTGACAGTAGAATCTCTGTACAGTAATACGAAATGGAAGGGATTTACTTTGTTGCGTACTAGGTACGTTTGCTAGACCTTCCATTGGGACTGAATTATGGCATGTTGTTAGGATTACCGGTGCCAGTAGTATCTGTGTTTGAATTACTTTTTCCAGTTACCGGTAGCTTATTTATTTACAATTACTGACAATTGAAGTATCCTGTTTTTTGTACTGATCTTACTGCCAATATACCTTTTATAATCAGACATGACTTCCTGTTTTTATTATAATCCTACAGTAAACCCTCGTTAATCCGAAATGGAAGGGACCCAGGAAAAAAAAAAAATTCTACAAATTTGGATAACCAAAAAACTCTTCCTCCATGATAATCATAACTCTTCCCGCTTAAAATTTAGTCAATTTTATATTGCGTGCGAGAAAGCTAGGCCAACGTAATAATGTAATTTGCGTTTAACTTCTGCTGAATTATTTAGTTGAACCAACTTTCCTGAAATAATTTCGGGCCTAAGAATGCCATCACTTTCGTTGGGATTGTGATTGGACAACAGGGAATTTTGTCAACCGACCAAGAGAAAATTTTGAGTGCATTTTTTTAGTGTTAGGTAGGCCCATTCTTGAATCAAAAATAGACAAACATTTCCCTAATATGAAGTTAATATTAGTTGAGATGGTTCAGGCAAATATATAAGACCGTTGTGTAGGTTGTAATAGCGAACGATACGCGAAAAGAATTGGAAAACCAGGCTTGCGCAGAATGTCAAGTTGGGCAAGGGACTAGCTGTTGTCACAAGGCTATCGATAATTTTATTTTTCACTTTAGTTCTGTAATTCATCAACAACCCATGTGTGATTTTGTTTTATGACAGCCAAAGTTTATGATGCCTTATTGAAGTTCTGAAAGTACTTCTGGAATAAAACTGGAAGTTATTTCAAGATTATTAAGAATTAACAATATCGGACTCCGAAGTGGTTCGATCACCGTCGTGCCGCTCGTGCGAGTTCGAGTTGTGAGTGAATTGTAAGTCCGTCTTTGATATGGAGGGTTCGTTCATCACTGATATCGTATGAAAGTTAATATTCGGTCGCTTATGAGCTAGTCAATTCTTTGCAAGGGTCCATTATTACATGACAACATTAATATAGACTCACCATGCTTTTTAAACAGTATAATTTCATTTTATAACGAAAATTGTGGGTATGGTAGGCCTATAATGTACTCACTTGACGTCCTTAACCTCACAAATTTTGGGCTAGTCAGCTAGACCCAAATTTTTTAGACCGAGGCCTTTTAGCCCAAATCCCTGGCATTCTCATGAAACTACCGATTGTGTTGAAGTCTATCCTAGTAGGAGTACCGATTGGGGTCACGTTATTCGATTCAGTTGGCTATGTCGCTCGAGTAGAAGGTATTTCAATGCAACCGGCATTAAATCCTGTACTAGAATCGGAAGATTATGTACTTCTAAACCGGTGGTCTGTACGAACATATAATGTCACTAGAGGTGATATCATTTCACTTATGTCACCCAAAGATCCCCAACAAAAGATTATAAAACGTATTGTTGGATTAGAAGGAGATATTATCAACACCTTGGGATATAAAAAACCCTTTATCCGTGTGCCAGCAGGCCATTGTTGGGTCGAAGGTGATCATACTGGACATTCGATGGATTCAAATTTGTTTGGACCTGTTTCTTTGGGCCTAATCACTGCCAAAGCTGCGTGCATAGTCTGGCCACCACATCGTTGGCAAAGTTTGAAACCGGAGCTACCTATTGGACGCAAACCTGTGAATGTCTGAGCACATTTAGGCAGTTTGCCCCTAATTATAAAATTTGTATACGTGCTATTTCATTTTATTGCCTTCAAGAATACTATTGATTTTATCGAACAAACATGCGTGCTATCTGTTTTGTAAAACGACTTGAGTTTGATTTCCCTGGGAATGTGTTTCAAAATGCTCTTGCAATAGGAGATGTCGACAACGATGGACATAATGAATTGGTAGTGGGTAATATGAATGGTGACTTGGCCATATTCAAGAATGATCGTGTATGGCAGAGGTTCAGTGGTTTGGGAATGATAACCTCTATAGCTATTGGTGACATATTGAATAGCAATTGTAATGCATTAGTTGTCGTCAGTGGAGACGGATGGTGCCATATCTTAACGGGTGCTTCAGCAACCAATTCTGAAGAAACATATGATCAAAGTGCGGGAAAATTAATCTCTTTCCACGTTCAGAGAATACCAGCCAATACCAAGGTTAATAACATCTGTTAGATATTGCATGGTTATTGTTTTATTTCACTTAATCAGTACAGTTTATTTTAAAAAGTCAGTTACTGATATGCAGCCAGACATTTAAACACCAATAATATATTACCGGTAGGCCTTATTCAATACCAGTTCATGTCTTCACTGCTACAGTGCAGCATTTTTATGTAAGGCTCGAGACCTCCAATACGGTAGGCCTATGTAGTAGAACTTTCCCAAGAGTGGCTTCATAGAACTACTACTGATAGCATTGATATAAATTTGAGATTTATATAATAATTTATTCAAGATTAATTCAATTCAAGGTGGCATTATTGGCTGATATTGATGGTGATGGATCCATCGAATTGGTTCTTGGACTCACTGATCGCGTAGTACGTTCGTACCGCTGGCTTCCTAGTGACGATGGCACTGCTGCTCGTCTCTTATGCCTGAACAAGTGGGAATGTGCTAATCAGATTGGAACCGTGACGGTTAATTATTCTGCCGATGGCACTGCCAGTCTTCTAGTTTCTCAACCAGGTGGCTCGTACATGAAGATATGTTGTAATAAAAACAGAGACACATGTCTGGATTCTTTTACAGATGGGTATAGTATAACTTTCTGAAGAAATTTTTTTCTGTTGTATGTATCATTTTCATTTTCTATTATGTATAAATTTACTGTTTTAATGAAAAAATAAATCAATTGTTCAATGTGTTTTTCGTGATTGGCATTAGACCGGTACCGGTATTGATGTAATTTTATTTCATCTTTTCTATTATTAATTTAGTTTGGTACTTCAAATCTAGCTATCTCCTGGCTTTGTGTTACGAAAAACTACTCAACCCTATTGACCATCAACGATCGTTGAACTGTGGCCGTTTGGCAATATGACTTGATCTTGGCGTGACATTGATATCAAACTCATACATTCGTAATGATCTTGATTGATAACAACGATGAAGCCATAAACATAATTGAATATGATGAAAATAATAGTAGGACTACCGGTAATGCTAACATGAAAAAAAAGTAATAAAAAAGGACATCTGTAGGCCTATATAATTATTTTATGATTTTGTATCTTATTTAATATGTCTATGTGTTCCAACTCAGAGATGGACTATCTGACTCGTCGGTTGAATACCACCCGCTATCGTACTCTCGAATGCGCAATTCCAATGTTTCGACAGAGATCCTCGGTGGAATTTGTCGGCGTGTTGATGGCGACACTGAACGTGTCAGGTTCGCTGTGGCCACGCTCGACGGAACAATCACACTAGTTGATGACCAGGATGTACTTTGGTTAGTATTATATTGCTATATTTTGGTGGACCTACCTATATAAGCAATATATTCATACTAAAGTTGGTGCTCAGAGTGAAGAAGTTATAGGCCTATTAATTTATCAAATATTTTGTTATGACTTGAGTTTTTTCAAATATCATCCACTCCTCCATACACCAAAATAACCCAGCTGTTGGTGGGGTTGTTAGCAAAAATAATCCTCAATCTCATGTATTCATTACTCACTACTCACTATGATTACTCCGACCAATTACCTGACTTATCTTATAGGTCAGTGCAAGTGGAACAGCAAGTGTTTGGCATACAAAAATTGGATGTAACTGGTGATGGGAACGATGAAATGATTGCTTGCGCTTGGAACGGTCAAACGTACATCTTGGACCAGAATAGGCGGAGCGTTAGATTTCAGCTCGAAGAGCCGGTAGAGAGTTTTACGGTAGGACGATACGGGGAAGCTGGCCAGCCATCAATTGCTTATACGACGTTTACTGATAAGGTATGTAGGCCTACAAGTCTTCTAATAGCTTTTTATAAATCACAGGCGTGAGAAATTGCTCCCTTGAAGACTTTTTGACACTTTTAAGTAGCCCGTAAAGATGTTAATTTTCCGGAAAAGCATTTTGGGAAAATTTTAACGACTTTTGAAATGATTTTCTTCTTCAATTAAGAATCGTAATGTATGAAATAAATGATACACAAATAAGTAATTAACAATTAAATGTAATTTACATCATTTTTAATCAAGAGTATTTGAGTAATGCATCAGGGTTGGACATTAGCCCTCATAATACGTTTTTTCCCGTGTATTTGGTACTAATATAGCTCTATACGTGCCAACAAATCACAAGTATCTGTGGATTAGCCTCGTGTACTAAACATGAATGTGCAACAGTCAAATATATTCCGACTCGCTTTTCTACTTCTAGGTGAAATTATTAGCGAGCACTAGTTGGCATTATTTAGGTGTACCAGCAGCTTACCTTGAGCAGTTCTTATGAACCAGTCTCTTGGCTACGTTTAGAACAGTGATGCACAACCGTTTCATCAGAAGGGCCATTTTACATTTATTTGCTGGCTGCAAATAATTAGAAAAAAAAATCATAATTATAAGTTTACTCCAATTCTGAATATTTCTAAAAATATCCGAATTTTATTTTTCCCAAAAGAGGTGAAATAGGTAAGCATATGTATAGCCTGCCCTATAATGTATACAGTACTATATTGTTTGTTTTGCAGATCTATGTATATTACAATGTACACATACCAAATTTGGTAGCTCAACAATTTCAGCCAAAAGTCGCGCTGGATGAAAGTGATACGAGGCAACTTGTCGAGTGGTGTTTGTACGGCAAGCGATGATCGTCTACGGCTGTCGAAAGCTACTCTAATTTTTGTTCGTCCACACTCATCAGCGATAGGATCATCGTATTCCGAGTCTGGATACACTTGTTACCACGAAAGAAAGCGTTAGCAGCCTACATGTTAGTGATGTGGGTTGCGGAGGGACGATCAGGTGGATTCTTCTTCTTTCGTGGATATATGTATATCGCTAGTATGTGTATATGATCGTCTGATTCACCATGTTTGGCATTGCTACGATAGGTTGCTCTAGTTTATTATTCAAATATATTTAAAAATTGAATTAGCCCGTTGTGTAAGTTCTGTTGCGGTAGGCATTTAGTATTTTATGGTAGGCCTACTTAATCCTGAACAATGACGAATTTATACCACTCACTACTGTCACTAGTGTAATATTAGGCCTAATTGTTTTTAATATTTTATATATTGAATTACAAATATTTTTATAAGGATTTCAATTTTCTGTGGAATAATAATTTGTAGTATGTGCTATTTGCCATTATATTTTAATCAGGAATTACTCAAGCCATCAAGTGTTTTGGTTTGTTAACTCTTACGCGAGGTGAAAAGGTGACACACTTGACCTCGAGTTTTTTTAAATAACCAAACTTGGTCCATCATCAACGAGAGTTATAAAAATCATACTAATACCGTGATAGCTTTCTAGTTACAATTTGAAACGATGAACTACGATTGAAAAATGTAAATAAAACCTAGTCTCACTTGTTGAAAAAAATTACCTTTGAAAAATGCACCCATAAAAATAGATCGTATATCCATGATTCTAGTGACATTTGCTATTTCGATTGGCGAACGTTTCTTCGCAGTGCGGAAGAGTAAATGTCAATGCGGAACTGTAGTTGAATTCTCGATTGATGTAGACAGCAAACTTTCTGGCAAACTATCCAGGAATAGAGCTAGGAGCTTCATACAATGCTTTTTAAATAGCGAGTTGTTTAACAATGACAAACTTCATAGTGAATTGACTTGGGAATTTTTTATAAGTTGGCTAAAAGACCTGTAAAATGTCTCTCCGATTCAATTTAAGTGCATAGCGTAAGAAATGGGACTGTAAATAAATGTATGTAGACTAATGAATAATGTAGACAGTGCATTATTTATCTCTTCAAATCATTCCCTAATTGCCTTCTTCCTTGAAATAACAAATCACATATCACACATGTAGTCCAGTCCAGTAAGAAATTCTTTATTAAAATAGAACATGAAAATAAATAAAGTATTGCAATGAAACCAGAATATAAGTGATGGGACTAGACAAATCCACAATTGGCTCACGTTAAAGATGAGAAATGTACATGTAGAAACTTTTACACCACAAAAATGTTACCATTGGGACACAGTAACAACTAGGTGGATAGAATACCGGTATAGAAACTCATGAATTTAAAAGACCTTGGTAGCTGCTGAACAGCCGTGTATAAAACCAAACCAAGCTCTGCAAAGAGGAAAATTATACTGCTTTAGTAAGAGGACACATAATTAGGAAAACAATCGACAATCAAGACAATACATGTTGATTAAAATTAAATTATTGTTTGCACATTGATATGAATTTGAAACATGTTCAAAATCAACCTTTTTTCATTTAAGGCCAGATTTCTCGATAGTTCGTTAAAAGTGTGTTGTGGGACTAATCGACTGATTAGTCAATGAATAACACAGGTAATCGAGGTGATAACAAGTTGACAGTTGATTACTGTTCAACAAAGCCACTCTCAATCGGGTGTACATTGGACAACTTATGAATCTACAAGTATAAATCAAGTTGAGCAGTAACTCGGAAGTTTTACAAAAAGTGAAAAATTGACAATCAGTTTATCACCACGAGAATTCATTCAAGATTGTTTGATATTTACAGTATATAAGAGCCGCCCCTGTGGCATAGTCAATCATCGCTAGCAATAAAAACTGAAGTCAGGTCGGGCGTGGGTTCGAATCGAAGACGTGGGTAAACGTCTTTTCACCTATCATCATTTCATTATCACCCGATCATTCGTACCCTTGTATAACCTAGCTGTTGGTGGGGTCGTTAGGCAACATTAAAAAAAAAAGTACTTGGCTTGTAACCTATAGGTTCGTATAAAATGTACGTACGCAATTAGAATTTTAATACATCATTCTAGTAATCTGGATGGCTTATACTCACGAGACAGTACACACGTCTACGACCATTGCCATCGAGTAATTAGATAATATAGTGACAGATTCATTTGGTATATTACCCGTCAAATTGTATCACGCCATACTCCCCCGTTTTCATCCAGTCAGGATTTTTAGCGTATAAGTTTTCAGACTCGTCTCGTTCCAAGCCGCATATGAGATCAGATTTTACGGTTCGCAGAGCTGCTAAGTTGGTTGGGTGAAATGGACCCAAAGCTTCGTGAAAACTCTTCGTTGGTCTACAGTTGGTCTCGCCCAGAAGTTTCCGGTAATTGAGATCACCTTTAACTATAACCAATTTGGAACAGGCCAATTTTGAGTACAATTCTGGTTTAATATCTTGCATGAGGGAGAAATCAAATGGTGATGTCCAGAATTGATCTGCTTCATAATGCCATTTTCCAGTGTCCACATAACCTTGCCATCGTTGAGCCAAGTCTGATAAACATCCACCGGAAGTTGTAAGACTTTCTATGGTCCAATGAAAATCATGCGGCATTACGTCTGATATAAACCACGGTATTGATTTCAAGTGGAAAGTGATTTGGTTAGCTAACGAGAACGTAATGAGAAAGTCGGCTAGGCAAAGGTCGGTGAACAATTCGAAGCCTACATTGTCACAAATGAAAGCTGAAACAAAAGAATGTAAGGTTTATAAAATGAGAAAATGTGTTATTAAGGCCTAGAAGGGTTGCCGTTCGATATAAAAATGTAGAACGATAACGGTATTTCATCATCGAATGTCAACCGAAATATTCCCCTGTAATGGAAGGTGCTGCCAGTGTAGGCCTACATTATATTCGACTATAAATAATAAATAATATATTTTTTTTTCATCAACATCGAAAACTTGACGCAAAGCCATTGTTATCTATACCGGTAATCTATAATAATCATTTTTATAACATTGTTTATATACCGGTAATATTGTTATATATAAAATATACATACAAGTGGTAGTAGTATTTTGTAGCACGATAAGGTGTGCATTTGACTTTGACAATTTTCCATTGACTCGTGACTGCGAAAACTATCAAGAGATGCTGCTTTCTATGGAGAGCAGACTAAATAGCATAATAAATAATGAAATATAAGAGAACTTCGCTACACATTCTCACGAGTTCATTATGTTTAATCCTAGTGGCCCATAGATAACTTGAGCGGATGAATTATAAACTACTAACCAACATGACCTGGCGAGCTCTTGTTCACAGCAACCAACGAAGACCATATTTTTTCTGATTCGTTTACAAGAACATTTTTCTGTAATTCTTCGATTTGCTCTAGGATATTTCTTGTTGTCGTCACTTCGCCAAGGGAAATGGATAAATCACAGCTATTGCCCCATAAGTTGACCATGAGCAAACAGAGGAGTTCTTTCTTTATGTCGTCTTGCTTCATCTCGTTACTTCTACCCAAAACCTCGAAGAAATGTTCACCTAAAGCTGACGTCGCTAGCGCTGAATCGTTGTAAGCCATTTCTTTTTGTTTGCGAAATGGATCGAAAAATTTTAGGTTCGTGCTGAAAAAAGTGAATACTTATCAGACCCCTCAGTAAAGTGGGCTATCGTATACGCTTGAATTTATCCACCAGATACCGTACCTTTTTGCTGGCCCTTTTTTGAAATTTTGAGTGAATTCAAAAATGTTGTCAACATTGTTTGTGATGTTTTTTCAATTATTTCAAGAGCTGCACGTAAATTTCCATGCTGTTACATACTCTAAATTCTGACTCGCCCAGCTCTTTTAATTAGGCCTACCTTAGTTCAAATGCTTCCCGAAACCTTCGATACATGTAGCATTCGGCATACAGCCATATTGTAGAGTACCAACGAGGCCCATCATTTTCTAACTGCGACCGTTCTTCTAAATACTTATTCCATAATGCTTCATCACTTCCTTCAGAAGTCAATGGTACAAACAGTTTGTTGGTTTGTAGTTCATTTTTCAATTTTGAAAATGTTCCAATAATTTCTTTCAACTCGTTCAAGCATGGCTGTGGAAGTAAAAACGAGCCTATAGTGGATATAGTACAGGGGTGTACTCCAAGGGGTGCAAAGTGACAGTAGGTAAAATGTTGGCTAAGCTATTTTTTATTTTCACTAAAACATTAATATTACTATTTTGACTCATAGTAGTCTGATAAAACTCCAAATGTAAGTTACCTCTCCATGTTGTTGAACAATTTGGTCTTTATCCCGTGCTAGATGATCAATAACTTTGGTCAGAATAACAGGAAGTCGTGTGTTAACAGTATAATAAGCGAAACTCCTGAAACATGAACAAAACAATTACTCACAAAATGAAATAATTCACTTCAATTAGTGTTATTCAGCCGTTACATAAGAACACAAAATCCATGAAATTGACCTCATTATTCTAAGAATCAATAGAAGGTTTTGATATGAACAGTGGCAAAAATGTGATCAGCCAAAATATGGAAATAGCATGCTCATATTACATTCATCTCTATCTTTTTTAATGTCCCCAACAACAGCCAAGTTATATGGGGGGTAAAAATGAGTGGGTGATGATGGATCAAGTGATGCCAAGTGAAAGGATGTTTACAAAAACACATGCCTTATGCGGGGCTCAAACCCAAGCCTGATCTGACTTCAGTTCTTAACGCAGTGCGATAGCATTATGTATACAGTTGCTTATACTTAATGGCAATAGTCTACAGTAGGCCAAACTTTACTGTCTCATAAGTCATAACACCATAGGTTGAACACGTTATGACAGTTCAATTGGGAGTGTCAGGCCAGAAGGTATAGGCGTACTCCCTGAAAGGTATAATTCTATCCTGAATACTTCAAATAAAAAGGGAGTTAAAATTACAGGAATCTGATTAATTAGTATGTTTCCATCCACGAAAAAAGGTCTCGAACCACCGTCTCCCGTACCCCATACCACTAGCGCACGGGTGGTTCGAGTCGTCTTTTTTTAGTGGATACTCTTCACAAGTATTGCCCTGTTGGAATGGTTTATCGTTCATAATTCACCTTGCATATTTAGCAGAAAGATGCACATATAATGGAGTAACAGTGTCTACTATTTCCTCTTCTTTTGAAAAACTCCTCTTTATATCCATTGCTACGCTATTTAGTGACTTTAAACTAGATCTAGTGAAATCAATAGGCCCTAGCTATTTCGAAATGTCATTACTTAACGCCATTGCAATTCCACCGCCACGAAAATGTGCATGCACCGCCGGTATAAGTTCAGCAAAGGTTCAGCGAAACGAATCAACTGAAGTGAAGGCAGTGGTTTTTTAAAATATGGTGGAGTGAGCGGGCTCCGAACAATTTTGAGAAATTATTACCTTTATTCAGGTGTATAATACAGTCTTTCAAGATTTTCTGTAAAGGACTTATTTTAGAGGTAATAGTACCAATAACGATAACGTCCAATACGCAATTTCATTATGTTTAGTCTTATACTTTTACTGTGAGCCTAGGCGTAGGCTTGAGCAAATATCAGGTAAGCATAGCCTAGGCATAGGTCTAGGCCTACAGTTTGAACCAAAAGTAAAAGTCCTTTATACCTGACTTGAACCAGTCAGCTTTGTCATATTGCATAGGTTTTGACAAGTATCATGTAAACAGAAAACGGTCGTTTACTTTCAAGCTCTACGAAACCAACAACTACTTGTTCAGTACTTGCCTATGGCAACATAACCTAAATCTATAGAACTCTGCTTCAAACAAGAAGTGTGTCTGTATAGGCCTAGATCTAAGGTCTCTAGTGATACAATAATGTCTTAGTTGAACCTAAAAAAAATGGGTTTCACAGCACATTGCAAATCATGTGAATGTAACATCATGTTTGAGATGAAATCCAAATACATATAAGTAATGTAGGCCTATTGTTTCTTTTTAGTGAATTTCTGCGTTAACCATGGACGATCGAGGTGATAGAGATAAGAAAACCATGAACACATCAACTGAGTCGAAACGAAAAAAAATGCCCGATAAAAATGTAGACAGCCCTAGAATTTCAAAGAAAGCGTTCTGTTCTTCATGGCTAGAAATGGATATTTTGAAAGATTGGCTTACACCACATGAAAGTGTATTCAAAGCAAAATGCATTGCATGCAATAAAGTGTTGAATGCTGGTAAAAGTGAACTGATCAAGCATGCATCCGGACATAAACATGAACAGAACATGATCATCATGAAGGGGATGGGATTTTCCCATATTGATGCTCAGTCAGCTTTAGACTCGCTAACTAATGACAGTAAGAAATATTTTCTTATATTTTATCTAAATATTTTCCCCCATAAAATACTAATTATTCTTTAAACTCTTATTTAATATTTTCTTGCAAGTTTTCATCGCTATTTTTAGTTTGCAGAAGTTTCTGAATTCTGCCTATTAAAGAGTGTACATTCAAAACATCCGAATAGAGCATTTCTTATCAGCGTGCAGTTTTGAATTGTTTTTCACATATTTTTAATATTATTTATAGTTGAAATTGACGCCAGTTCTTCGAGGTGTGAGTATGCTGTGGACCCTTCATCGACGGACGAGCAGGGAACTCAAACTGAACACACTGGGTAATTAATTACCGTAGTTTGCTATCCTATAGTCGAGGCCTCATGGATCTAGAATGTTCATAGAATATTTATCAAGAGGATAGTCGTCTATCAATTAGGCCGTAGAATGTAAAGTAGAATGAACGCTCTTGTAGACTTGAGTTTCTGATTCGGAATTTAATTGACGGTTTCTATGTTATTGAAGGAACGATTCTGCTCGGGACATCCATTTAGAAAGACAACTCGACTTTCTGTCAAGGATAGCCAACGCGGTGGAAAGAATTGCTGATAGCCAGGAAACACTGGCTGCTTGTAAAGTTCTTCATAAACCGTCATAACGTGGGTGTAGTATTAGTGATACATCACTGTCATCTGTCAGGAAAGAAAAAGTTATGAAAATGGGCAAAGGCTATATAATGTAAAAATATGTGACTCATTTTTCTGTGTAATAGACTTTTTTGGCATCTGAATGTTGATGCGAAGCTACACTTCACGACTATTTTCAAATGTTGAATTCCAAGGATAAATATTTGTTTGCTTGACAGAAGTCCGCTGAGGTAGAATGCAACGTTGCTCTTAACTGAAAGATTCCAGACGTTGAAGATTAATTATTGTATTTCACTCGGCTCATTAAAATACGGTATTGGAATACAATAGACCCTTATAAGAATCTATGCACAGGCACTTACTGCCTGTTACTCCGGTATTTTCTTGTGGCCGAGACTGATGGTAGGCCTATTGCATTCTGGATATTTTAGTAGTCTATACAAATCTGGTTACTGATCCACAGGGTCATTGACTTTATAATAACTACGTAAACTCAATGACAGGGTCAAGGAGCTGACCCCCAAATAGTTTGCTCATTGGTGGGGTTGTTAAGCTAACAATAATCAAGAGCTAAGGGCAAAAACCAAGATATATAACTCCCATTATCTCATTTTATTCACTCTTGACAGTGTGTAAATCTCTGAGAATAGAGTAAATACGTTAATGTTGTTACTGCTAACATAGTGTAAGTAATGAACTTGACCATATCACATGTTACATAGTACAAATCACTCGTACTGACCAGCATATCATATGACTTTCAAACGCGCATACCAAGATCAGACGAGAAAAAAGTCACCGTTAGATTGCTAATGCTCTTTTAAAAGGGTCTATTGGATTCACACTGTACGCCAGAAAACACTACCCCGATAAACCCTTGGATTAAAGCTATCATACCAATGGATAGGCAATATTTTTCAGGGTTCCAGAACTGTGTAACAAGCTACATACAGTGAGTCTTCAAAACCATACATTTGCTGTTAGCACCCTGCAAGCTACACTAGTGTCTACTATACTGTCTTATGTGGCGACTTTTAGATTCATTTAGATACTTCATAACTTTTTCAAGTAAAAAAATGAAAAATGCTCGTTCACGTCATTTTTTGATGCAGCATTTGTACTGTGTAATTGAAGCCTCCTTTGTAGAACACCTACCACTATAACATCCATCTTTCATCCATAGTCTTAATTGGGGAACAATGATTTTGTATCAAGTTTCGATGTTATTGTAAAAACTGTAACGTAAATCAGGATAAAAACAGTTGGGCCTACTAGACGAAGAGTAAAATTTGGACATCACAATAATCCGATTCACAATATCATTTCAACTTGAGATACTGAATCATTCAAAACTGAAAGATCCACCGTCATCGTTCTATAGCTGTGGAGAGAGTTTGCATCAGAATAACATGGGTGACATCGCAGTTGCGTATCCATCGCTACGATAGCTACAATCTGTGGTATAACAAACTTTTGTGTCGGACAGGTTCCTTGAAGGATTTTTTTTTCATATTGTAACATACTACGTAATATTGTCCCTTTTTTTTTTTATTTTACGTTTCTACATCATAGTTTCATTATACTGTAGTACGTAGCTATGAGCTATAATATTGTTCAGTAACATCTGTTGTCTTGAATGCAGGTTTTTTAAATCCAATTCTGCATAATATGTTGTGCTATGTAGCTAATAGCTATTGTGTAAGTGTTGCGTGGGAAGTTTAGGTGGAAGAACGATCACTTGAGCCCAAACCTCGCCATTTCTCATTTTAATTTTTATATGATTGTATCAAACCAAATAAAGTGATTATAATCTCTTATCTTATCTCATCTCATTAAAAAAAGTCAACCCAAGACCCATTTGCAGTATAACACCATGACGGGAAATGTTGATAAATTGTGAAGGTCCTTGGTTCATTCACAACAGCCCAATGCTAACATTAAGACGCTGCAAGCTACCAATCTGGTTATATTATAATTAGTATACATTTGTTTATTCTTAGTAACTTAATGGTCAATTGAAAAATTATCAACAGAAATAATTCTATCGAGTCACACACATGACAATATAGGTAGACGATTTTTTAAATGGCTGAACTTTATTCTGCACGTTTAATTACCTTCATTTTATTGATATAAACAACGGTATAAGGTACAGGCCTGAAAGCTGACCTAATACTTTTCTGGTTGTTAGCCCGTCTCCAAGCCTTAGGTCGAAATACATTTTTTTTTTTTTTTTCAATTTTAATTACATACAATTTTACAATGTCAACAAAATAGGATTTGTAATAACAGATAACAAATACAGTACACAACAAAAGCAAATTAATTGAAATAATATCTAAATTCATTTCTCAATTTTATCTACTGAATTTAGTTGTTAAACAGTATGACGTCACTATTGAAAAGAGAGGAAAAGAAGCCTTATTCATCATTTTCATTGCGACTACATAGAATGTTCATCGCTTAAATTAAAACCATAATACAGGTAGACCTAGATGCTATTTATTGTTCATCTGTACAATTTCCCAACATATTCCTAAATTACAAAAAGTATATTTCCGCAAATGTAACATTCCCACGGATATGTTACATTTCGAGAACCTTATCCGTGTTGCTTTTGAACAATCAAAACGCGTCGAATTAAAAAAATACCGATATTAAAAATTCAACGAAGAAATAAAACAAAATAATTTTTTTATGCCCCTAGATGGTGTGTAAGAGCTAAAATCTAATAGCTTAGTACTATATTACCTTGATTAACAGGAATTAATTTTGCAATGATCTTCATGCAATATTCATTATATTCCAGGAATTCTATTTTAAGAATGAGTGTACAGATCTATCAAAATCTAGGCCTATAATGCTCGACATCAAATTCCAGATAGGCTCTACTTACATTTCAGAATAAATGGCATCAAAAATTAATGCATTTTGTAGCACTACAGTATCACAATTTATTAAATGTAAAATTAACTCCCAACTAAACTCAAAACAAAAAGTATCAGCAATATTACAAACAACTCAAGCAAGATCTAGGCACAAAAAAAGATATTGATATTACGTTACTGGATTACAGGTCAGTGGTTCCCAATCCAAGGGTATCACATTATTCTGGTGATTATTGTTTGGTCAACGTCCCCACCAACAACTAGGTTCTTTGGGGGATGTTGAAAAATCCTTGCCCTATCCGGGACTCGGAACCACCCCCTACTCGACATCAATTATCAAATCCGAGAGGCGTGCGTTACTTCATTTGTACTACACCATCTATTTTAGTACATTAAAACCTGGCATAACGGTTATTAAAACCCATTTTTTTGACTGTTTCTTTTTCATTGTAATTGCTTCTATAATCACTACCAGTACCAAGACAGTAGATCGAGGTATCTTTTTTTTTTTTTAATGTTGCTAACGACCCCACCAACAGCTAGGTTATACGGGGGTTCGAATGAGCAGATGATAATGAAACGATGAAGTGATGATAGGACGTTTACAAAACCTCATGCCTTAAATGCGGGACTCGAACCCACGCCCAACGGTGACCGCTAGCGATAACTGACTTAGCCACCGGGCCGGCTCGAGGTATCTTTGTATTCAATATTAATATAAGATTGTGCATCTGCACTGAGAGAGTTGAGTATCATTGGGGAATTGTCTGTATCCTAGATTTTATCAAAATTTCATGAAAAGCAATCTGGGTTTATACCTCGACACATAACAGGTAAGAGCAGGTCACACTTTTTGAACGAGTGTGACACAGTTTGCTATTCAACTTGAATACGCTACTGTTGTTGCTAGAAAAAGATATGCATGCTTCATGATAGGGTCGCATCGACAAATAATATTCACAGATCAGGACGCGAACAAAAACGTTGGGAACCACTAGCAGATATCAGTAATACTTGCAACATATCAACATGCTAACAGTATATATATATATGTATGTATATATGAATATAATTATGATGCATAGAAACACTTCACTTTATATGTACAAAAAGAAGGTACACATGGCACCTTCGGAACTTCAACCGATTGTTATTAGTCAGTACGATGCTTCTTCGTTTTAACCAACTCTTCTTTCGTATCGGGCAAGGGTTTGAATGCCTCGCGGATTCGCTTACTTGCACGCGTTGTCGCCAGCCTTTCCACCGTGGCTTCTGTGACCTTGCCGAGATTAGCCGTCAAATCTGCTTCTGGTTCCGGCACCCTGTTGAGCTTTGCATTCAGGTCGGTGAACTTGTGGTCCCATTCCACAAACTGACGTTTCATCTCTGCCATCTGAGTGCCTTGCTCCGAAACTTTTTTTTTCAGTTCAGTTATCTGGCTAGCCTGTTCTGCTATCTTGGATATGTAACGAAAGTTACGACGTTTCGACTAAAAATGAAAGAAGACAAATATAAAAATCGTATTCACGGTTACTAAATACCAAGTTACTAATGCACTACGTGGATTTTATAGTTTAGTGTTCAAGATCACCTTAAGTACAAATTTGCTAAGTGATTTCTTAACAACATTTGTTGCGATCTTATTCTTCCGGACATCTGACGTGTGCTTGATCAATTCGGCACGTAGTTTCTGACACGCTTGATCATTAACCCGCCGTTGCAGAGCATTGGTTGCACAAGTTGGTTGGCTACTAGTAATTTGTCTTGGGCCACCTGAGGGCAATAAAAAAAAATAGTCGCTAGTACTGGTAGTCGGGGGCAAGAATTGAAATTCAATTTTCTAGTCGAGTCCTATTCGAGATTCAATCTTGTACTGAAACTAGTTTCCAAAAAATAACAGTTTCAACTCATCACTAACGTTACAAGAGATGAGTTTGTAGCAAAAAGTTAGGCTGTGAGAAAGTGATATTTTGGAATGGTGAAGGTAACAACAATCAAAGTGGAAGTATTTTTGGATTTTGTTGGGCTTTAAGTGAACTTTTGTTCAAGAAGATGAATGGGTGAATGGTGACATTCAACTTGGGTAACTATTACTGTTTATTTTCAGTGAAGATACTGCTGGTGTACAATACACAAAATACGAACCGGTTATTGGATAGGTGGTAGAAATGGCTAAAGTCTCTTTCAGTTTAGGTACAATTTTCTCGTCGAAGTGCTCCATTGCCATCGACGAAATGTCGCGCAATTCTTGAAGTATTTCGTGAGCCCTCGGCGGGTTCTTCATCTCTTTGATGAAGTGCAATATACGGAAGATTTCATCGATCACCTGCAAACAAATTTTGTTCTTTCTTCAGACTGTTTGAATGGCTTTGGCCAACCAAAGTGAAATACCGTACTAGGCCAGGACACCATTTCTTTTTAGTTAAACAATAGAAATAACATATAACTGAGGTTGGTCAATGAAATATTTTACATGGCTACATCATTTCAATTGTGTATTTTTTCTTTTAAAGAAATAATTAGCCTATAATTGAAACAAACAAGAGATGTGGCAGTGATGTTTGTATTTTGTTTCACAGATAGACAACCTCATCATTCATGGATAGAAGTAGGCAAATAATTTTTTAAAAAATCACAAGTTTCCTGATGGAATTATGCTTTTACGTAACACTTGAACTTGAAACGAACGCGATAGCCTACCGGTACCAGTGCTGCATTTTTCATATAGGCCTATCAGTGGGGTTTTCAGAAAGCAGATCTGAGCTCTATAGATTCATCGAGAGTTACGGTTCACAAACCTTTCCTGGGATGAAGCAACATAAGCCGACATCAATGTACTTTGAGAAGGTCATCGACAACATTGATAGTCGTGTTTCTATAGCCGTCAGAATATCACAGTGGCGAGCCAACGAATGGTTTCGTCGCTCCGATTCTCGACGAGGAAGTTGTGCTTTGACATGTTTGAAACTTTGAGCGTGATATTTTTCTACTGCATAAAAGCCACGGGTCAAGGAATCCTTACATTTGTTATTCCATGCGTGCGACACCTGGAAAAGAATAATAATAATGAAGTTTAAAATAAAATAGCTGGGCTTAAATCAAGCACTGTTTTTGGACAAGCCCATCTATATTATGTACATGATGTGAATAATGTAGATGGACTTGCTTTGAACCAAGAACGTGACGATGCGATGATGTTTTTTTTCGAGAAGGCGGTTGATTTCGATCTCTATTAGAAGCTACACACAACGCGTTCACAGAACAAAGTTAGGGCTTGACGCCGGTTAATGCTAATAGAATTCCGTAACGTTGTTAATATCAGTTAGTGAGCATAGTGTGTAGTATGGTAAGGCATAGACCCTGGGCTATGGGTTAAAATGTATGAACAGAAGATGAAGACCTTTCAGATCTGGGGATAGCTGAATAATAGCCTTATAGATAGGGGCCCATCTTCTAGGTCTACGTACCCAGGCCTATGCCTATAAGCCTGCCAATCAGACATAGACCTATAGGCCAAGCCTATTGAAATGATTTTATTCTTCAGACAAAGACATTCAGTAGAGGGCATCCTTAGTGTGTGATCAGATTCATTAGTCAAGTAGGGTATTAAATGCTTACCAATCTTAATTTTGAGATCTCATCGTAGGTTAGATGCGAGAATATTTCATCAAGTACAATATCAGGGAGTTGCATTAATTTCAACTTAGATTCACTCATATTTTTCGTAATTTATTATTTTTGTCGGTGCTACGTAGGAAGCTTATAATAATAATAACAATAAACTTCCCGATTTCTACTTGTAGGCCTATATTCAACAGCTGACTCGTCAAGCGCATAGAAGATCACTGCCTTCTGAATACACACCTTCTTTGAATAGATTTCAGCAAGTGCTGCTACCTATTTTTGATCTCGGTGGCTCTTTGGTCTTGGAAGATTTCGATTGTTTTCTAGTTTCCCATCGCTCGGAATTTAGTTTCAACATGGCGTTTAATGGAGATGGACCGTTGATCAAACGTCAGCGAACTGATATTGAATCCGGCCAGCATAGAGTAAGTTTGTACATGAAAAATATTATGATTTGTTGACTGAAATCTTATCTGTATTTATAGTATACGTATACTTCGTATCTTATTTATGAACGTACAAACGTTCTCTTTATGGAATTCCAAAATTGCATTCATAACCTATGACAGAACGCCATTGTTAGCCTCCTCTCAATTGAGATTTGTCTTAAACATAATTATCTTGATGTTTCGGCCTATTAGGCCCAAACTTGAGTCGACTGTTATCTTTTTGATAATATGTTGAACTGAATTATACATTTAATGTAACGACTCTGTGCTACCGGTGTATTCATCAGCTCTCGTAGCTCTGGCCAAGCTACTTGAGCTTGCAGGCTGCAGCATGGGTTTTAGTTTTGGATGACTGCCCAATGACTGCCCTTCTTCAATTATAAAGAAATACAATTGAAAGTAAGTTAGGCTTGGGTTCTATAAAGATGTCAATACGAAGTTTACCTCCTCCGACATTTACTCCACAGACTTCCATTACCTAGGTGCTGGGCTGTCAAAAGTAACATTAGAATGATAAAATTCTCTATTTGTCTGTTACCTGTGACATTCTCTGTTAGTCCCTTACAAAAACGGTTCAGAATATATGCCCCAGACTTTTTTATTTTAAGGCTCTATTTCCCTTGTGACAGGTAAATATCCATTAGGCCTACCAGTAGGCTACTGGTACTTCACAGTTGTGTATGGTACTTAACAAAATTTAGACAACAGCATAGCCTAATCAGTAATCACACATTTTTATGAATTACGTGCATATGTATAATTTTTTATTACTGTGTATTCAGCACTTTGCTGATGTTCAGTCAGATAGTGGCCTATTAGATGACAATCTAGGCCTATGTAGATCTGTCCATCTATCTAGCTAATATAAAAAATGGTACCAATCTGTGAATATATTTATAAATAGGCCTACATGTCCTAGGCCTGTGAAAAATTTATAATTTAAGTTATGAAAGGCCCTACTGGTAGTCTTATTGTTCTTATTAGGCCTAGATATATTTTTTACTGTCCTGTTTTGTTTGTATTTAAAAATAAGTAAGGCAATAGGCAGGCACGGATTTATAAATCCATGCTGTTGGATGGTAAATAGCCCTGTCAATTAATGATATCAAAAAAGTTAGTGTTAACTTCTGATAAGCTGAACTCGTGAAACAATAGTAGGTTCACTGTACCGTACTAAAATATTTGTTGTCGAGCTTTAACTTTGCTCAGCCTAATTCTTATTTTGCATTTTCCAGAACCATGCAGATGGGTACAGCTCCTATGGTGACGAACCACGAAGGAAAAGGTAGGCCTAATGAAGCTATTTTATATTGTCTAAGATTCAAAAAAGGCCTGTGCTACAATGTTATAAATGCTACAAGTTTTCTTAATTATTGATTGCTAGTGTAAACCGTGTCAACTATTGGAGGAAGAAGATGCAAATGTTTCATGAACTACGTAGGGCCTACTTTTGTATTCACGAGAGATGAAGGGGCGAACCACTCGTGTGCCCTAGCGGTGTGGTATAGGCCTAGAGGTTACTGTCAATCGGAACCTTCATCTCTAGCGGATAGAAGTAGACGTATATAAATTAAAGTACTGGTACTTTACTTGTTTAAACTAGGCCTAACACACATACTAGTTACGTACCGGTACTAACTAAAAGTTATTGAATTTGTTGAAGTTACTAAAGTTACCAAGGTAGTTAGTAAACTTACTATAGTACTTGTGTGCACAGTGATCAACTAACTAGGCTACATCATCGATTAGCTGGAAAATGTTGAACTGAGGAATACCTGTGGAAGAAGGACTACATGGCATACCATGACGAGTTAGCGAGCCCGTTGTTATCGCGATTGCAAAATGTTATACCAGTCTCATCAAATCGCTTACCAGAACCTACCTTAATAA
This sequence comes from Brachyptera putata, assembly GCA_907164805.1. Taxonomy (NCBI): domain Eukaryota; kingdom Metazoa; phylum Arthropoda; class Insecta; order Plecoptera; family Taeniopterygidae; genus Brachyptera; species Brachyptera putata. The sequence continues at coordinate 22,808,212 of OU015465.1, forward strand.
CAAAATGAGTGAAATTGTAAATTTCTTCGTGAAAAATTTAGGCGTAATATTGAATATACGTAGGCCCTACCGGTGATAGATAGGACCCAACGTACCCAATACCTTTTATTCCAATCTATTGTAATTTGTCAGCTTTGACCCGGACGCGTTACTATTTTAAAAGTAAGATGATACGAGAGTAATTTCAACTTGAATATTGGTGTATTTTGCAGTCAACTAATTTTTGTGGAATCACAAGATTACTTAGACCTAGATGCCTAGGTATGTTTTGAAACACTTTTGTTGTTCAAACTGTTTTTCTAATGGCCATTGAGCTCACTTGCCTTCATATAATCCCCCACACAACATATGATTTTACAAGGTAAGCAGGCTGTAGACCTATGATTTGTTCATTTCAATAGTTGGTATCCCTTACACTGACAGATAGGCCTAGGCCTATGTAAACTAACTAGATGGTACTATCTTTCAATAGATCTACTTGCCAGATTCAGTGATTTTGCCCATGTTCACAGCCCCACATGGAATGAATGTGTAGAAAAGTTTGTGTATTTATATATATGTATTTTTACAAGGCCCATTTACTATTTTGTCATTCACTCATGCATTAATTTAGTTGATTCAAATTTCTGAATTTGTGGACAAGGCGGAAGGTCTCTGGAGCATTATTAAAAATCACAGTACCGTAATCGTGTTCATTCATTCAGGAATCGCACCATAGACAAGGGGTCTCCAAACTTTTAGGCCTAAGGGCCACACTGATTCCTTCACAAAGTCCCAAGTGCGTAGTACAACAGTAGTGCAATTCTATCTTTGTGTGTGTGTGTGGGGGGGGGGGGGGGGGGGGGGGAGCTATACATAAATCTCATTAATCATAATTATAATGTTCAATTCCATTTTGTGAATTACCTAGATGTCACTTATTGTAAATTTTTAGGATAAATCTCATTATCATTAATTAAAGTTAGAATGTACAATTCCATAATTCATGTATGTCAGTTATTGTGTTTCAAATGAAAATACCTTATCTGATTATTTTGTATGATTTACTTACATTGTAAATTTAACAATGTAATAAAAATAGACTGGCTGGCCTGTTACAATTTGTCATCAAAACATTGACTAAAGAGTCAATGATCAAAGTCATCTAAGTCAATGATCAAAATAAACTATGGCGGGACAGATTGGTGTTGCTCGCGTGCCGTAGTTTGGAGACCCCTGTCATAGACGAAACTTGAGCTCAGGTTTTCTTCATTATTCTTTGTTCGCTTAAAGTCCCCATCAACAGCTTGCTCCTGATGAGCGCTGAAATACTAGACCGCGAATCCCTCTAGATCTATCAGCGAGCCCAGGCCCAGGTTATACCTATATAGGTTGTATTGAGATCAAAGCATCACAACTCAAAAGGGACCGTAAGCTTACCATTACCTATCTGGTTGTCTCCCGCAGGACCTTATATAGCATCTATACGGGAACGGGGAAGCCTTTTCAAATTCCTTGAGATGAAAAAAAAGCAATTTGTGTGATGTTATGTGATCGCTACGGATCGATACTCCTTTGACTTTGCTTGAAAGAGATTGAAATTTAGAAGTGGTTGGGAGTACAAGTACGAGATGCCATAGGAAGTAGAAGCACAGTTTCCCAGGAGTAATGCGCTAACGCCGTATTATTGTTAGTACGAGAAAAGAGAAATTCATTAAGATTCCATGGGAGTCGATTTAGCGGAATATCAGTTTTTTAGTGATAACTTTTGAACAGTGAGAGATATCTCTCTCTCTCTCTCTCTCTCTAAATTCTAAAAAATGAGGTACCGTAATGGATATTTTCAATACCTTCAAGATGGTGTAAGTAATAACTATTTATCTCGCATCACATAATTGCCAGGCGTATACGCTTAAAAACATATTTTTTTATCAGGCAATTAGATATAAATAGTTAGACCTATTACTTACACTATTTTGAAGGTATTGAAAATATCTGTGTCACCTCGTTTTCAGAATTTCGATATCTCATACCGTTCAAAAGTTATCACCATAAAAACCTGATATTCCGCTAAATCGACTCTCATGGACTCTTGAGGGTTAGTCAAACTTAGTCAACGTGGACCGTGGTATTTGAAGGTGGTAATAATTTACGCTTCATGTTTATATTCATAGGTTCAGACAATATTAGAGCACTACACAAACAATTTTAATTAAAATCTCAGAAAATTTTATTTACGCTTCTCAAACTTATCGCTAATATAGTATAATTACTTTTACCGAAATGAGGAACGAGCGCCGGGAATTGATATGTATAACCGACTTATGCATAACTTGTCGAAGTAACCGTGTTTCCACCCGTCTGAGGCAGCCGCTAATATATTTATATTCATGTTCATATCTGATATTTGCATGTCTTTGATGTGTGCGCAAACCTCGGTCTTCGGGGGCCTGTGAACTGCATCACGAATTACCTTGGCTCGGTAGAAATCTGGGCCCCGTGTGGGCGGGATCTAGAGAAACCTCCTCCCTGCCGGGTATACTTGATCGATAGCCGCTATTAAATGATTATACGTGATAACCTTTTCAACTCTTTTTGCTACTTATATTATCGTGTCGTACAAATGAAAGGGATGTTGTAATTACTATTGTCGAGGGTGTGCTTTGTATTCGTTTTGTTATACCCTCGAAAGACTCCCGTGATATGAAGTTGGGTGTGGATCGGGTTGGGATACACTATTGTAATTGGATGAGCGATAGCGAAGACCTCAATCATGCCACTCTTGTGGAGCTGTGTCTGTGTTTTTTTCTGTTTGTTTGTGCCCACTGCACAGGTCGCAGGGTTTGACTGATCGACATGAAACTTTTTCTGTACACACAGACTTATCCAGTCTTAATCGGCTGGATCATTTTTGAGAAACACCATCTCGAAGTTTCTTAAAACCCCAAAAGATTAGGCTGGGTGTGAAAATATGAAAATTAAAATCTTTGCAAAACAATTTGTGCTACAAATTATTATCATCATTTATAAAAAAATTGTGTGCAATTTGGACCAGTCGTTTTGAAAAAAAATAGTGTAATGGATGTTTTTAATTCATCAGCTAGATGGAAATGTTATCAGAATTAATATGTTGGCGATATTCACGGCTTTCTAGATTCGATATTCACCGAACGAAGTACATTTTACTTGGGTCAAAGTGTGTAGAGTTTTCGATTATATTCTATTTAGATATCTCGCTCATCGTACAACGCATATTCTGCGTTTGCCTATAATACTTTATTACGTAGTGTCCTCCATTTATTCATATTTGGTTTAACGACTCACATGTACCCATGACTACGAATTTGACCTTCACGATAGGGAAACCACGATAAACCCCTGGCAGGATTGTCGACCATGACGGTAATCGAACCCCGGTCTCCTGAATGACGGTTCAGTGTGCTAGCCACGCGACCACTCTGCGTATCCTCTTATCTATTTTCATATCTTCATCAATTTGGGTGGTTGAGTGAGGTTGACATTTGTGGTTTCTATGCTTCTGAGTGTAATATTATTTTTGTCATTGTTTCTTATAGGCTTCAGTTCACGTAACAAATGACTAACAATCGTTACCATGGTAATAGCGAACTGGTGAACTATCAAACATTCTGATAGGTTAATTCCAACTGGTGGACATTGTTGTCTGTTTCTTTCAACAATGAGTTACGTCATTTGATATAAGCCTATTGGATCTAATTCGACGTTACGAACCAGTGCCACATTGATCAATTGAAATGATAATGTACATTTTAATGAAACATCGTAATCAAGAAGACCGTTTTCGTACATTTCTTGTCAGAATATGTTTTGTGGTTAGATTTTGTTTGAATGTAGGCCTAATACAAGAACAACCTCCCGCCCACTCCCTGTTGTTACCGGGCATGGTCGACTCGTCCGTAACTTGATACTGGGCGTTTGCAGTCGGACGGCCAAGGTGTGCACTGCACGTAACACTGACACTCGATGCTTTGGTTACTGCTCGAGTACTCGTCTGAGGCCGAGTAAGTCGAGATCTCGCCCGACTGGCCGAGCGGGTCAAAGCGTTACCGGGGAAACGGAAGGCGAGCCGGGCATGCGAGATCCGTTTAGTGAATACATTTTTACGGGATTGTAAATTGACCAGTTTCGTTTTCTTCCCCTCTTTGCGTCACAAAGCATGACGTCCAACCGAGGGAGGCAATTTGTAGGGATTTTCGAAATCGCCAATCAGGGTATTTCAATTGTGTAGATCTAGGAAGCCGTTTTTAATAGACCACACCCGGCCATTACTAACTTCGGTAATTGACGACTTGTGAGTGACCCGCCCACAGACGTCACGAAACTTGAAGGACCTCATGACCATGTAGGCCTAACTAGATTCTAAAAAATAATCAAGATGTTTATTTTCCCAATTTTAGAGAAAACTAGAAATCATCGTCTCTATTTCAGAAGTTGGAATTAATTCGTAGAATTAATTTAGGTCCTCGAGGACCTGGCCCCTTTTTTTTGATAGACGATACTCGATTCGGTTTATGTTTCTATACAGAATCGGTAATGCTTACATCATGACTCATGGGCGATGGAGGACAAAAAAATTGATTATAATTTCTGAAATTGAGATGATTTCAAGTTTTCTCTAAAATTAGGGAAATGAATATCGTCATTATTGATTAGAATCTAGTTCCGAGGGTTGTGATTGGGCTGTTCGATGGGGTGATGTCAAAGGGGCTGTTTTTTATGTGGGAAATTTGTCAATCATTCAGAGTGTCTCTAAATGTCTACATAAACTTTTTATATAAACTTACACTTTTTATACGTAGGTGGCCTACTGATAAGCCACGCCTGTCACTAATGATGGATTTGTCCGTGTTGCACGATGTGGAATCAGAACGTTGATAAGAATTGACTTACGGTAGGTTATGGTTTGTCGCTTACGTCGGGTGACTTGTTTTAGATTAGCGTCGTGTAGCACCGGATTTACTTCAATAATCGACACATTCGTCGTTGCATTATCACCCGCTCATTCGTACTCCCGTACCTATATATAACCTAGCTGTTGGTGGAGTCGTTACGCAGCATTATAAATGTAGACCCAATCAAAATCTGACGCATTTTTCAAGTCGCTGTCGAATTAATCGAATATCCCAATTCGATATCGAATCGAAGTTCGAAAATATCGAAATCGCACGGCAATCCTACGTTTTTATCAACATCTAAACTTGATAGGCCTACAAAATGATACACATTGATACTTTCAAATTGATGTGAAATGAAGTGATCGGCATTGGGGTCTAACATTTTCGTAGGTAGGCCTATACAGGCTGCTATAGAAAGTGTGTTTTTTCAGTTGAACTTTTCACTTGTGAAAATCATGCGATGTAAGTTGAATAGTTTTCACTTATACCATCTCATAGGTATTCAAAATATATCTGTGTTTTGTGATTTTGATTCTCATACCGTTCTGAAATTATAACCAAAAACTGATATTTCGCTATATTATAGAATAAGGTGCGAAAATAACATGCGTAACCAGTGGTGATAACAAGTTATTCCGCTAACTATTGTTTAATCCACTAACAATCAGTTCGTAAAACCGGATCCAAGAGCTAGTTGTACCAAGTGATGATTACCGGTGTAGTGAATTAAGCCTTCAACTTGTTATCACCCTTGGGCCCGAAATTATCTACGTTGGGGTTGCTCTAACTGTCAGTGTGATATTGCTATCACCATGGTTACACATGATATTTGTTTTCACCAACTCTCAGATAAAGTCTAACTGGACTTGGTCAAGTAGGCCTATGCTATTTTGTACCTTGAGTAACAGTTGAATTAATGTTTAATCATCAGTTGGTTAACCGACTCTTAGTCCATTGTAGCCCTCGCTTTGAAGTCTCACTCTTTGTGTTGTCGTTGAGAGGAATCTGCTGGAAGAGCGTCTCGTCGTGCTTTTCTATAAAGGCACACTCACGATCAAACCTAACCCTAAACTTGGAAACTTACAAATTGTTTGTCCTGATGGCATCTCTCGCGAACGTTCACGATTTTATTAAACTTGGTACTCAGCAAAACGTAGAAGTTTGCAAACAACAAACTTAATTTCCTAACTTAACGGAAAACGTAGGAAGCGACCAATCAGCGTCTAGTTCATACACACGGTCGACCGCCATTTTGGTGGAATGTGTCTAGCATAAATTGTTAGTTTACAACTAATAACAACATTGGAAACAAGATTTGATGCTGTGTGAACGACGACATTGTCAAAACTGTATTAGGCCCAATTCTATAATTTCTCATATATATTATAAACTACGTAAAAATAATTAAAAGCTCTAACGATTGACTTTGGGGACATAGCTTTTAGGTTATGTTACGCTCAAGTGACAGCTAATGATTAGAGCTGATTTAAATGGTTGAAATTATAGGTAAGAAGAGTGTGCTAGTAGGCCTAAGTTGACAGCTTCAAGTTGGTGGAATAAGTTTATATGGTCAAGTTTAATCGCGAATGGGCCTTAAACCTTTATCCTCTTTAAAACTTCAACTCAATTCTGTCTTGTATTCTCAGTAGAACAAGCGGTAGCTCACAAATAGATACGTGCTTCCTTTTTGAATCGAGCTCTATACTAAACCGAAACGGGGGATTCATTAAACGAATTAGACCATACACTGAATACATCCTCGCTATCATATCGACACTCACGACCGTTGGCGTTAGTTGGTAGGAGAGACGACCGATCGGAACAGTCAATTCTAGCGGGCTCGTAACTTTTATCCGCGAGAGATGAAGGCGCGAACCACCCGAGCGATAGTGGTGTGGGATGTGGGGGACGGGCGATCGGAACCTTTACTCTCGCGCACACACGTACAACAGCTGATTCACATATACATCAGTACTTTTACTTTTCATCAACTTGTACAAACTGACACAAAGTTATTGTAGGATGACATCAATAAAGACTGAGGATGACAAGGTAGGATCGTTTGGACGGGCGTCACGCACGGTGCGATCATACTTACCCGATGAGAATAATAATTATTGTGTAAATAAATGAAAATAAAATGAAGAACCTAAAGAGGTCTGGGTTAGCGACCAATTCAATCATTGTACTGGAGGGGAGGGGGGGAGGTAATCTCACTGATCTTGATCGTATCTTCGATTCTTCTTTCATGTGTCCTCTTCGTCAAAATCTCACTTCTCCTCTGCTCAGGTACGGTTTCACCAACTGATGGTTGATTAAGCGATAGTTAGCATATGAATCTGTTACTACCGTTGGTTACGCATGCTAGGCCTACTGTCCTCCCCCAACTAATAGTTAGAGGATTAACAATTGACTAAAATTTGTAAAACGACTCGTAGACCCGGTTAGAGTTTAACTGAGGGATAAAATGTATTTTCCAGTACAGAATGTATATTGCATCTGTCATGGGACCTTTAACTGCAGGCGGTTTAATTTCGTTTTCCTGGGAAACTAGACGTGAACTTTTGATAAAACCTGGCCTTATCAAAATATTACTTTTTCGTATTCATTTGATTATTTTCTTTTTTAATAATCTTTATTAATTTTTCAAGCCGGTCTTGGCCTGATTTTAAATGCCAGTATTCACCATACCAACATCTACTGAATGTAAATTATTAGGAAATATCATGTTTCTTCTACATTTAAATAGCTGTGGTGAATCGATAACATTTTCAACTGTCCACAAAGTTGTCTGAAAAGGCTGAAAGTATTTACATATAAAGAGTGTACACAGAACAGGCAATATATAAATGAGTAAATCTCCCCCCAGGATGCGCGAGCTATAATCGACGACTTACGCTCTCACGATATAGGCCTACTCTCCCAGTAGATAATATCATTCGTGCGCTTTCCACTCGGCACGACATTGCTTATCCCGGCCTCCTTTGTTTCGACATGAGATATCCAGAATTAACAAAAGTATTTTGTAAACGCATTTCAAGTAAATGATATAGACCTGCCTCCGGCTGTACAGCTGGGTCATAATGCACAGTTCACGTTTCGTGTCACTTCCCCCCCCCCCCCCCCCCCCCTCCACGGCCACAAGATGACGAGATGCAAATATGGAAATGAGGCCTTTCCACGACTTGTCACAGACCCCCTAAACTAGGTATAGCTCCTGAAGAGCGTATACCGGAATAATGTCGACTCGGTTGTGTGACATGGGTTTGTCTGTCCAACATTACCTGAACACTAATCAGATTTTACAACCATCCGAGGGGTGAACAAGTAGAAAAATCAGGAAATACATTTTTTTTTAAATCCTAAAATCAAGCGAAAATCAAGCGAATCCCAAAAAAATGAGCGAATACAAAAAAATCACCCAAATCAAGCAAGAATCATGCGAATTAAAAAGAATCACGGGAATCAAAAAAATCTTCCGGATCAAAAAAATCAAGTGAATCCAAAAAAATGAACGAATCCAAAAAAAATCACCCAAATCAAACAAGAATCATGCGAATCAGAAAGAATCACGGGAATCAAAAAAATCTTCCAAATCAAAAAAATCAAGTGGATCCAAAAAAATCACCCGAATCGAAAAAAATGACGTGAATAAAAAAAATCACCCGAAGCAAGCAAGAATCATGTGAATAAAAAAAAAATCACGATAATAAACAAATCAAGAATCAAGTGAACAAAAAAAAAATAGTTGTTCACCGCTCGCAATCACCCACTTCACACGACCGTGTCGAATAATTCCGGTATACTCTCTTCAGGCCCCCCAGAAAACTTCCATCAATTGATTGTGATTTGAGTTGGAAATGAAATGAGACGAGATACGCACGCGTGCGCAGAGCACTGCACGGCAAGTCAATATTGACAAGTGCGGGTGAGTGACAGCTGTGCTGGGGATATTACCGGAGGCTTGATCACCAATAACTATTCACTGTCTGTATTTACCGGCGATGTCATCTCCCCCCCCCCAGGCCGTAATAACCACACTTACAGTTGTAGTCAGGGGCGAACCATCCGTGCGCTAATTGTGTGGGGTGGGGAGACGGTCGCTCGGAACCTCCAACTCTCGTGGATACAATTGTGTATATATATATATATATATATATATATATATATATATATATATATATATATATATATATATATATATATATATATATATATATATATATGTATAATATGTGAGAAAGAAAGTTTTGGTGGCACTTATGTGAGATATTGTGTTTTACGGTTTTGCCACTTGGTTACGCAGTACCCGTTGGGACATTGTCTCGCAACGTTTCGAAAAGGTTACACTTTTCTTCCTCAGGCTTCACTCTAAAACTTCGCTTGAACAGTTCTAGAGTGAAGCCTGAGGAAGAAAACTGTAAACTGTAACCTTTTCGAAACGTCGCGAGACAATGTCCCAACGGGGACTGCGTAACCACGTGAGTGGCAAAACCGTAAAACCCAATATCTCTCTCACACACACACACATATGTATATATATATATATATATGTATCTATATATCTTTATAATCTTATGTATTTCATATATATTTTTCATATATTACATTGACTTAATTTATATATGAATATATATTATAGAGATGTATTCATTTGCGAAAGTATTCGAATTTTGACATTTCATGCTATTCCAAGTTATCGCCCAACAACCACCACTTGTCTGTGGTCTCGCCGCGCGACCTGTGACCTGTCGACCTATGTGACGTCACAGAGAGCTGATGTTCGCCTTTTGTTTCAGATCCGACAATGAGAAAGTGAACCACGTGCTACTCTTCACAATCATCAACCCCGTATACCCCATCACAGTGGTAAGTAAACGAGATCTAATCGCATTGCATTGTCAATCTAGATTGGTTTTAATGACGTGCTGTAATTAATACCATTGATCATTGCCCAGCCACCGGCCTCAGACCCCCTATAGATATAGGCCCTATATTACAATTTGATTTACAATTATGCCCCCCTCCCCCCACTCGGAACAAAGTTCCCATATACAATGCTCCTGGGCTCATTTATTTACGAGGTAACGTGCTACATAGACCCCTACTCGACTGTCACTGAGACGAGTGGTCGAGCGGCTAGCACACTGAAGCGTCATTCAGGAGACCGTGGTTCGGTGGTTCGACTCTTTCGACTCTTCCATCCTGAATGGGTTTTTCGTGGTTTTCCTCGACTCTTATACCCACTATCTGGAAACACCTAATAAAATAACTTCTCATCTCGTTTTCTTATCATCTCATTCATCATTCACCGATGCCTATAGATCCAATCATCAGTACAGTGCGTCGTTAAACCCAATATATATATATTTACAAAATGAACTATACCGTCGAACATTCAGTGGGGATACAGGTCGGCCTCCATAAAATAATCCTTAATAAAATAACCTCCCATCTCATTTATCATTCACCGACTCTATAGATCTTGGTCATCAGTATAGTGCGTCGTTACCCCCCCCCCCTCCCCCCAAAAAAAAGAAAAACATATATGAATATATATGTACATATATATATATATATATATATATATATATATATATATACATATATATATATATATATATACATATATATATATATAAATATATGTACATATATATATTTAGGCCTATATATATATATTTGAAAAATGAACTATACTGTGGACATTCAGTGGGGCTATACAAGTTAGCCTTCATAAAATAATCCCTCCATTTTCCGGCCCGGTTTCCGATTCGTCGCCGCGCTCGCGATCCGTAAATAAGAGATGAAGATTCCGCATCCCGTCAGTGGATCCTCCGAGGAATTGTAACTCGTAATTCACACGCCCGGAAAGCAAAAATACTACCTACCTGTCCGTCGATTTCATTCGCTAGTATTTTAATAAATAACGCCTGCAGCGCCGCTCCGTGTCTACGTACACGCCGAGTGCGGAGAGGCAGAGGGGATAATCTCGTAGAAAAACGAATTTCGAAATCCTCCGAACGACAACGTTGTTAAATTGGGTTACGCTGTACCATAACTGGATGCTGTGTGTTTCGGCCGGATAATCTGGCTCGGGAATCGACGAATAAATGATGGCGGGAGGATTAAAAAGCAATTGGTCTCCGTGTGTGTAGTGTTCGCGGTATTGGCTCGACTCTGTCCGCCCGAGAAACGGTTAGTGCATCGCGTAATTCCATTCAGTCGTGCATTTTACATTATGATGTTGTGTGGCGTCGAAGAATGGTTTAATTTTGTGTAAATTGGGTTTTCGGATGTGAAATAATATGCCTGTTTGTTTGCCGGTATATAATTGACCTCCAAACACCACTGTGATAACTTTTAACTGCCAGTTAGGGCTATTCTACTCCCACATTGGTAAGTCCGGTATTAAAAAAAGGATATGGATATATTTTTTTTCAGTGCAAGACTTACTAATGTGGGAGTAGCTGTAACTGCCAGTTAAAAGTTGTTATCCCCATGGTTATACCCATGGTGTTTGTTTTCACAAACTGTCAGATAAAGACTAACTGGACTTGGTAATACCGGGCCTTATATAAGTTTTTTTGTTGTTGTTGGAACTAGATTACATGCCTTATCAGTGTTTGCAAGTGAATTGTATTAATCCCTCGCTAGGCGCTATTGCCATCGAATTTCCGGCAATACTGTATTCACAGTATATCTCTATATAAATTGCAAATTATAATGTTTATGGAATAATGAGACAATTTATTTTCTTGTTTAGCATGTCGGTTATTGAGCCGTCATTGAGTAGGCCTATTTCAAATTTCATTGTATATTTCGAATTCATTTCATTTTATATTCATGTATTTCACTGTTTTTATATTGTATTGTGTCCTGGTTTTGTAATCTAATCATTAAACTATAAAATTGTGTAAATTTGAATATATTTATTCATTTCCTTTTACAAGTTTTAGCACAATTTTATGAATATGGTGGTACATATTTTGTATTAGAACACAATTTATCTCGAGCTTATATTTATTTTGAGTTTGAAAGTATCTCTGATTTTGTTACTAGTTTATTATATCTTCAAAAATGAAAAAAATAGTTGTAAACGAACAGATATAAAGTTAGAATGTAATATATCGAATTATAAACACTATTTGTTCTAAACGTAGGAATCACATCTTGTATGTACTGACGAGTCGTGCCCATACGAATCGTGCCAAGGTGTAATCTCGCAGTTGAACTGTTGAGAACATCTCGACTCGAACAATCAGCTGGTTTATCTCGGATTACAGCTATCGTACCGATAGATCCGACTGTGACGTCACCCATGCCAATCTAATTCCCGCCATTGTTGACCATCCTTGAACAGTGGTTTCTTCGTTTGAGGTTCCCCAGGCAACGAATATTCTCTTCCGACTGTCCCAAAGAAACAATATAACATTTCATCTTGTCTTTCCATTATCTCGATCATTTTTCACCGACGCCACTAGATCGTAGTCATCATTGCCAAGTACGTCGTTAAACGCAATAAAGTAAGGAAAAACTCATGTGTAGCAGTTTGCAATTTATATAGCATACACATATATATATATATTTCCATCTTCTTCGATCTTCCTCCAACCATCTGATTCATGTTCTCAGTCGGAAATAAGAGAGATGACGTTTCACCAAATTTACTGCCATCTCACTAATACATCATATGATATACACATGCGATATGCACATGCACTAGGATATATTGAATGACATGATGTCCCCCCGCCCCTCCCAACCACCCAAAAATCTCAATTCAAATACTAGTTCCATCCTCACATTCATACCCGCGCGAGATGAAGGAACCGAGCGACTGTCTCTCCTATCCGACACCACTAGCGCGCGTGTGGTTCGAGTGTGAACGCCAATGTTTCAACTCCCCTGACTTGTGGTCTACGATTGCGGCCGCTTACTGCAGACTGACAGGTTCGCGTGTCTTCTCACTGACTTGATTCGCTGCCATGTTTCGCTGACTTGTGTGCTAGACCTCAAAACTTCGTCTCGTGGAGGTAAACGAGCCCCAGAAGATCGTAGACGCAAACCGCCAGCCACAACCAGAAGGTGTAGGCCTATATACATATAACTTTCATGTATATATGCCTAAATATCTCTCTCTCTCTCTCTCTCTCTCTCTCTATATATATATATATATATATATATATATATATATATATATATATATATATGCATGTAGGCCCTATATATATAGGCCTATTTATCCTTGTATTCACGAGAGTTGAAAGGTATTGTAGTTTTCGTGTTTGTACTATTTGTGACCTTTCAGGACGAGGTTCACGACATGAAATACAACTACATCTTTCACAAGCGTTAAATCCTTCAAACTTTTGTCATCAACATCGCAACGTGACGTAAAATAATTGTTTCCCAATGGAGGCAAAGGATCAGAAATATGGGATCGTTTTTGAACGGGGCACCACAAGAGCGATCCTACCACCCAAAAGTAGAAATGATTGTATGTAATATATATAGTTCATTCAAAAAATTGTAAAAATTATAGTGTTGAATTATTTGGTTTTCAGCTTGTATACCGCCGTCATCAGAATGTCCTTTGGAGGTTTCAATTTTCTTGAATTTTTATAAAAAATGATGTCAGGTCAAGGTGCAGTTTATAGTTAAGTGGAGATGGGTTACAATGGAAATTATTTATACGAATAATATTTTGCAAAAGAATATTTGAAGGTGGATTTGATGGTTTTTTCATCCATAAAGTCGATTCGATTTGGGCTATATATTTTATTTTTTATTAAAAACACTGCCGACGATACGGTTGCCTCTTGGACACAGTATACCATGCAACATTGAAGTAAAACTATCGATATTCGTAGGAAAGATTACAAAATTAATAATGACATATACTAAGTGATTCATACATATATACACTATCGAAAAACGCGTCAGCACACATAGCAATTCATTGAATTACAGTGAATTCATAATGTAAAAATTATAATCAAGTGAATGGATGAAGAAATGCTAAAACCTGCCATTCACTGCTGCGAGATAATGGAATTACTAAAGCTGTTGAACAATTACTTAGTTGGCTGACATTCGTCTCTCGTGGATACAAGTGCACAGGTCCGACTGTCCGATGACGGATCGTGGGCAGTCGGAACCGGAGACGACCCGAGTAGCCGTGGTGTGTACGCTGTATTATTGCCAGTGGAATTATGCGTTACGGAGCGGGACTAATCATTGAATGACTCGAATGGTACGTGATCGATCTCTCGCTCCTGCCTCGACCTTTCCGCTCGTTGTCCCCCCCCCCCCCACTGGACGCACGTGCCCCGGTAGTCGGGATGTGTCCCAAATGTTCCCCCAGTCGAGAGCGGGAATTCGGAAGATTCGCCGGGCAGCAACTCTTTACCAGTGGGTCATTTTAGGGTGGGGGGAGGGGTTGTATGATTCGTCAGACCTAGCAGGAAGTCAAAATTGCGTGAGGGGGGTTCACGATTTCGGTTCAACCAAACACAAAATAGCTTTATAAATTGATATAAATTGTTCATATTATTCTTCAACCTCGCTGTCGACGCGCCTTCAAACCCTAACACTAACTATTCATACAAACTCTGACTGAATATGTAACTGATAAAGTGCCTGCCACCAGATAATTCTCGTGTCGGTCTCTGAAAGATGGATCATCCTGTCCCATAACCCGTGGCTAAAAACCTTCAAATAATTTAACTCGCCTCCAAACATTTAAACATCTTTGCGCGCGTCGCTGAATAGCCGGCTCAATCTCGAAACTATTATTATTTAAAATCATTGTTTATATGCTATATTTTGTGTTGTCGAGATAGCAGATAAAAGTGAATCCTCCACCTCGTTATAGTTTGACTCTGTGCTTGGCCCGGCGGCTCGTACGTCCCTCACTTATCCCGGTCCTGTAGTCGGAATGAGCCCAGCTATTTGACCCTCCCCCCTCCCTCCCCCCACCCCGCAACCACATCATAGAGAGACCCGAGGGAGAGGACGACGCATCGCTAAGTGGCCTCCACCGTTATACGAGCAGGCTATTAATTATACATTTTATAGAGAACAGTGTGTGTTACTATGCAGGTATATGATGTAAGTTCGGCTTACACGGTACACTCGGCTGTGAATCTATGTAGAATCACAAGTCGAACCATACACGTTACTATCATGGTGAGGTAAGTCAAATGAAAAAAAAATGATTTCGTTTTTTTCTCTCACCAACATCGAAATCTTGACAAGCCAATGTTTCCTAATAAATGAGAAGAATGAAAATTTAGAATCGTTTGAATGGAGCCCTACAAGGCAGGTCTTACCACCCCCAAAACTTTACAATTTTGAAAATGAGAACATTTTGAAAGGTTTTCATTTTCAGTCAACTTTTAACAAAATTGAATTGTCTGACATTTCACATCACTATACGCATTACGCTTGAGTGGTATAGGCTATATATGTAGAAAAATAGTGCCTTGGCGGTCCAAAATTGTGTAGGCAGGTGTCAAATCTCGTAACAATGGGGGGCGTGGAAGGAGGGTCTACAATCAGCCCCGCAGGGCGGCCCCGGGGATTCTCTGTCCTAGAAAATTAACGCAATTCCGTTGTTTTGAATCCATAACAAATGGATGTTTTCAAGTGTCCCATATGCCTAAACTGTACAAAATGTGTGGTATAAGATAGGTTCTTAGGCGTGCCCAGCTGCGCCTATACGCCCTATAGTACACCCCTGATTACAGTATCCAACCCAAATGGCCATTTCGGAGGTTTGAGAAATGTAAAACAACATAGACGAGAGATACAGGCCTATACTCGACGCTGTACAAGTTTCAACATTTTCAAACTATTCGACAATTTCCTTTTTTTAAATCTTTTTTGTATACGCCCCCAAAATACCAAGTTAGTATTTCACCTTTGAAAGATTCAATAGGCCTACGGAATCTAAGGAATCAGCTCTATTTTTAACGTTTCATTCATGCACTTAGAATTTGTTTTATATTTAGCCTACCGTTATATTATTATTAATTTTTCCATTACGTTCGTTACCGATCTTGTTCTTATTTCAACTCGTTCACCTTTTTTTGTTGTTTCGTATTACATATCATTATATTTTACATATATCATCACATATAAACTTATTACTTATTACACTTTTTGTGATCACTATCCTGCGTCACAGGCACCAATGGATGCTGCTCATAGGTATATATCTTTCGATATCAAAATTATTTTCCATCCAGCGGTCATTTGTCTCGTGACTTATAACAGTGGTCGTCAATTGTAAATCATAATAGTGAGCTGGATTAGATTGGTAGCGGACACGGTACATGAATGGAAACATCGGTTCGAAATGGTAGTTAATTGCGAGATTAATCTTTTCAACAGTTTAGCCTGTTAATTTCGGTCAGCTTATAATTTTACATTCAACTCCATTAGATGAAGCGGGCAGCGACAAATGGTTTTGGGTGAACGGGTTTTGGAAATGAGCCCAACTGGAAATCAACTATACTATCTGTGTGTATGGCTCATTCAGCTGTGAGGTACAGCTGCAGAAACTGAAGTCAAGTCGGGCGTGGGTTCGAGTCCCGCATGGGGAATGTTCTGTTGTGGATATCATTCATATATCATCCGTTTATTTGTACCCCCTAAGAACCTAGCTGTTGGTGGGGTCGTTATACGAACAATAATCATCATATTTCCGTGGCAATTGTTTTCAAAAAAAAAAATGGTTGAATCTCCATCGCCAAGGTCGACCTGAAATCGAATTGTAAAAACTCGCACAATCGGGGAAAAAGTACTGAGTGGCTGGCACCCTGAGCCGTCATTCAGAAGACCGGGGTTCGATTCCTGCCATGGTCGACCATCCTGACAGGTGTTTTTCGGATAGTTGCCCTCTGTTGTTCATGTCAATGCTGCATGGAATTGTTTCTGAACAATAGGTCACGACCGACTTCTAGCAATATCCAATAAAATGAACTTCCATCTCATCATCTCATATATTATTTCACCGATGCCAATAGATCGTTGTCATCGGTACAGTGCGTCGTTAAACCCAATATAAATAAACAAATAACCAAGAAATGCGCGATGTCGTGTAGGGTTGGACGACAGTAACGTGACGGTCCCAAGTGCTGGCGGCATGCGTTGACTGCGGTTCGCTCTCGTTCTCCCCGTGCACGTCCACGCGCCGACACAGGTATGACGGCCACGTGCGTGATATCGGGTATTGAGTGAAAAGCTCCCCCCCCCCGCCCACTCGGCTATCGGGTGCAGCAGGTGCTCCCGTGGATACAGATCGATTGCGACAGATAAGCGAGCGGGGTTGACCGGCAGCCGAGGATGTTTTCCCTGGTTGAAGAGATTCTATAAATGGGTGTATATACGTTGACGTGGAGGGAGAAAGTCGCCCTCCGTGGTTCAGTCGGCTAGAAGGCACTGCTTCAGAAAATGAATCACGTTTTTGTAAACGTCCTTTCACGTCATCATTGTATAGTTTCATTATCATCTGCTCGTCCGTACCCCCAATAACCTAGATCTTGATGGGGTCGTTTAGCTAATAATAATAATACTCGTCATCATCATCATGGAGGGAGAAGTCGATGTATCACGTGATGGTGACTGTGGATGACCAGTGATTGACCCGCGTCAACTAACTGAATTTTTGTATATGCTTTCAACATGTCAATGTTATGTGTTTACCGGCACATGTAGCGCAGTGGTTAACGCGTTTGCTTCATGTGATCCGGAAGGCGAGGGGTTTTCGGACCCAGTTCGATCCGTCCATCTTTACAGGGGTTTTTCGTGGCTTTCCTCTGTAGTCTAGGCTAATGCCGGGATGGTTCCCACAATATAGGCCACGACCACTTATTTCCCACTATCCTTCCCATTACCTAAGAAACCTTCATCTCATCATCCCATTAATCATCCATCCGACGCCAATAGATCTTCGCTATCAGTACAGTGCGTCTTAAAACCCAATATCGAGGGGTTAACAACTCCTGAAATCCGGTGTACACTCGCCATGAAATCCCATTGAAATCCCCTTGAAATCACTTGAAATCCCCTTGAAATACGTATGAAATCTCTAGAAATCCCCTGAAATCTCCTGAAATCTCTGAAATCACCTGAAATCAGGTGTACATCAAATTTTCGGGTTGTAAACCCCTCGCCCAATATATATGAAAATAAATGTTATGTGCTAATATTTGGAAGACAAAAAAAAACTTGCACTATTAACGTTTTCTGCTCATGTATATCTGTGGAATCAGCCATCATCCTGGCGAGAAGGTTTCTCAGGACTCGGAGTTGCAGCTAATATTATTATCATTACTCCCCGCTGTGTGAACACTCCACGTGACTCTGGTTCTAGAATCTTCGTCTCGTTCAAGTGCTCGTGTACTCGGTCGAACGTCATGCACGGCTGGTCAGCGTTTCACTTTTTATTTTCGAAACGTAAGAAAAGTATGTAATATATATATATATATATAGGCCGGTCGTCTAATCGGCCCGTGGAGGCGGTATCACGATCCAGGGGTCCTCGGTCTCTCAAATCCAGCCGTGTCACGATATTATTTCACCTCGCATTCCACCGATATGATTCACAATCGAACTGGTGCGCGATTTCGTTCGGAGATCGCGAACCAACATGTATCATTATCTTCCAAGTTTTGAGTGTAAAAAAAAAATACTTCGCATTTTTTTTTGAATAGATGTACGAGGATATAATGTAGTGTGGGAGACGGATGGACCAGGATGGATCTCGGACCAGTGGCTAGCAAGTTGAAGCGTCATTCAGGAGACCCGGGGTTCGATTCCCTGATAGATTTTTTTCTGTGGGCCAGCTCTGTCGTTACAGTGAACACTGGGAATCAATCAATTTATTATAATTCCTGAAATTGATATATTATGATTTGTAGTTTTCTACAAAATTAGGATAGTACATATCGTCATTGTTCGTTGAATTCTAGTTTCAGGGTTTTGATGTCCTTTAACAGGTATCAAACGAACAGAAACGGACTTTAACTTCTTGTTCAAGCCCCACATCGTAGAGATAATCTGTAGTACAAGACCGAGTCATTAACATGCGAAGTTATAGTTACTATAGATACATAAAGTTTGAAGTTTCCGGTGTGGCCTGCTGAGAAGTTTACCTCTGGGAATCTGTAACATAATTGTCATGGTGAATTAACGAGGTACATACATACCCTCCCACCTTTCACCTTCAACTCGCAGAATCCGAACTGCGACGACTTGAACTACCTGGCGTAAAGCGTGTATATCTCATGTTCAGGTGGATCTAACGTGGCCCTTCACTTACTAATTAATCTGACGTTGTATTAGTTTACCGAAACTTGCTTTCCTCAAATCTGAGTTGAATGCTTCCAATTTGTGCGTCTTGAATAAACGTATGTGTCCACGCCCACGAAAATCGACGAGTGATCGAGTGACTGAAATCGTCATTCAGGAGACCGGGGGTTCGATTCCCGCCGTGGTCGACCATCCCGAAAGTTTTTTTTTGGTTTCTATCTTTGTTCAGGTCATTACTGGAATGTTTTTTTTACAACAGGCCACGACCGACGCGTTCCCACTATCCACAAACACATAATAAAATAACTATTCATTTCGTCTTCCTTTCATCACATTCATCATTCATCGAAGTCCGTAGATCTTGGTCATCATAGCAGTGCGTCATTGAACCCAATATAAATAAATATTATTATTATTTCTTTTTAATAACATCGAAACTTGATACAAAATCATTGTTCCATAATTATATGGCTATGGATGAAAGTAAGATTGTTTGGACGGGGCACCATAAGGGCGATCTTACCACCCCGTATAAATGAATTGAAAGAAAAGAAAGATGAAAGTTGAAACTGAATACTTGTAAAAACTTCGGCAATTACACAATCTCATTCTCGGCAATGGTAGCAGATAAAATTGAATGTACGGTATATAATTTTTTTTCTGCTATCTCATACCGTTTGTGTTCGTATCGGAGTGCTGGTTGTGCAGATAGCCGCAAGGTATTCAAGGGGTGGGGGGGGGGGGGGGGGGGGTGTAATGTTTCTCTTACAGCTTAGACTATACCGGGGCTCTGGTGTTAATAATTGATTAGAGCACTTGGTGCTGTCGTTCTGTCTTGAGCCGGGCTGAAAGCTAAGGGCTTTTGCCGGACTTGCGTCAGACTGCACGGAGGATGGACCGTGAAAGCTTTTAGACTTTTTCAGACTCCGCCTGTACATATATATTTATATACGCCCATTTTGCTATCCTTTTGTCAGTGAAGAACTTTCCCAGCTACTCTAGGAGGCCTAGCTATTCGTAACAAAATCAGTTTTCTTCATCCTGTTTCTCTTTTCACGCTCGTTTATTTTTCTTCGAACTCTATTTTTATGTTCGTATTTGAATGTTTTTGTCAGATCGTCTTTCAATGTGAATTCACCATTAATTTTCAAAGCTGCAATAACAAAAACATTCAATGAAATGCTTTCACACGGATCTGAATCCAATTAATTCTCGACTCACCCTTGCCAGAAGAAACTGGTAGAAAATGGAAAACTGTTTTGCACATAAAGCTTCACACAATCTGAAATGGACATCGGATGGTCAGTTTTTTCGGACCTCTTAGCTGGGTGGAGGGTGCAAGATTGATCGACTTGCCGGCTTCCTATTCTATAGTCTGCCTTTAGTCTGTCCTACGTAGGCCTATCATAAAAGAAACTGAAAACGAAAATATTTTCGGCTTCGACGCGTCTCATCGTACATAAATATACTTACAGACATGTCACATGTATCCTTGGATTTGCTGAAGAGCGTATACCGGAGTAAAGTCGACTCGGTCGTGTGACATAGCTTCCTGGTGCTTTTCTATGGATTGTGGTTAGGGACGGTTCAGGTTAAGTTGGGGACACCCAAACCCATGTCACACAACCAACTTTGACCCCACACTGAAACGTCATTCAAGAGATCGGGGTTCGATTGCCGCCATGGTCGACCATCCTGTCAGGGTTATTCTCATGTTTTTTCTCTGTCGCTTAGGTCAATACTAGGATGGTTCCTCAACAACAGGCTACAACCGAAACTTCACATTATACTAATGAAATAAGCTCTATCTCATCATCTCATACATCATTCACGGACAGCAATAGATCATAGTCATCAGTACAGTGTGCCCTTAAAACCCGATATGAATAAAATTAAATCAAATGAAGGCGTACAGTGCGCTAATATTGTGGCATGGCCATTCGAAACCTTTCTGATGATTATTGTTTGCTTAACGACCCCACCAACTCTTGTTTATATGGGGATACGAATGAGCGGGTGATAATGAAACTGTGAAGGATGGTAAGTGAAAGGACGTTTACAAAACCTCGTGCCTTATGCGGGACTCGAACCCACGCGTACGAATGAGTAGGTGATAATGAAACTGTGAAATGATGAGAGAAAGGACGATTATACAAAAACCCATGCCTTATCGAACCCCCGCGCAACGATGACTTCAGTTTCTAAAGCGGTATCTCAGCTGTCTGAGCAACGGAGGGAGACTCTAAACCTTCTTATGTCGTGGATTCGAAGTGAATGGTTTGTCTGGCAATGTCCTCGCGTTGTCGGATCCGATTACCCGACTGGCCTATTGATTAACACGGACAGTCGGCGGTGCGAGACGTGTGTGTGCCAGGAATACGGGAGTATCTATGACAACGGGATGCTGTTCGTATCGCGTATTGTCTACCTGCATCTGCATGCATACTCTTCTTCTGTTCTGTTGTTCACACGCGAACATACTTGTGCATGCTGATGCACATGTATGTATTCGTGAGAGATGAGCGAACCACGGTCCTAGATGAATTATGGAGCGAACCTCATGTGCGTTAGAGGTTGTGGAATAGGAGGACGGGCGATCAAAACATTATTGTCGTGGAAACAAGTATATATATATATATATATATATATATATATTCATATTTATACGTAGTCGCTTCCGTAGCTCAGTCAACTATCGCTTCTGCGTTAGTCGTGCGTGGGTTCGAGTCCCACATCAGGCATGGGTTGTGTTTTCATGATCACTCGCTCATTCGTACCCTCGTATAACCTATGGCTGTTGGTGAGATCGTTAGGCAGCATTGAGAAAAAAAGAAAAATATATATATGGCCTATGTGTGTCTGGGTGGGCCAAAGAGTAGGTTTACATTCCGTGTCGAATGGAAAAACTGTCAGTGAACAATTGACTTACATCCACTATTATTTAACTGACTTGAAAGTGAGTTTTTTGTGCAGTACAAATGATAGTGGCGATCATGAGTCAGGACATTGCCAGCACAATGAAGATGTTGTTTCTTTCTGGATTATATTACACGGCTTTATAGACGACTTATTTCCCAAACAAAAAATCTCAGATGTTAAAAAATCTCGGAAAACATCCTTTTGAAAATCATTAAGATCAAGAAAATCGCATGATAAAAATCACCAGAAATTGAAAATAGAATTGATATCATTCTGAGGAAACTTATGAAGAGTTATATAATAATAATTCTTTATTTCATGAAATCAAATAATTTTGACATTGAAATGTGATCTCTCTCCATAGTAATGAAAAGAAAAATAATTATCAGTTCAAGTAAACATTGTCAGTAAACATAATAGTAAAAACATTTGCAGTATAAGTCTACATAATAATACATATTTGTATGCACAGTATAACCATTGATTATAAAGGTTAATCAGAAAGATCCTTTGTATGTGGCGAAGAACTTTATACATTCATCTGTAGAATAAAAATACTTACTTCTCTACTAAACTATACTTTATTCTATAGAATCTATACTAAAATACTATATACTTACTTCAGACTAGATGAAGCCTTGAATATAATCTTATTTAGAATAGTAGGCCTAACCGTTAGTGGAATTTAAACTCGTAGGCCTACATGATTTTCCTCTCAAATCCCGTGCTTTTCATGTAGGGCTATTAACATCTAAAAGTATAATAGTGAGCATATCCAAAACAAATAATTGATCAGTAGCAAATGATTGTTTTTTTTTCTTTATTTTTTAGGTTTACGAATAATACATTTGCGGATTAACTTGTCATATAGGTCTATACCAATGATATTTTCGTATATTTAAAACATTTATTCTTCCTGAAACTCGACAATAATCATCAGTGGGTCAGTTGGAGTTGATCAGTTGGACCGTCACAATAATAATGAAAACTTCTTTATTAGCTTCTTAAGCTACCGTACGTTAAACATCACAGTTTACAAACTTCACACAACATTTGCCCAGTGAAAACCCTCTCCAAAACCCCAAATGGGTCTGTCTTTTTTTCATTTTTTTTCCACTCATCTGATATTATATAACATCAAATAAAAATATAGGAACGTTATCCATCTCCATTCCCAAGATTGAATAATACAAGAGCCGGGATGATAGTCGGGAATAATACTCCGTTCCCGAGAAGTGATCCCGTTATTATATATGGGCTACCCACGCGCGAAGATGATGAAAAAAACGCGACGGATATTCGAAAACGAAAAGAATGGGTCCCACCGACAAATTGAGGAAGTAAATCTTAGAAATATTAATCTCTATCACTAGATAATATAAAACGCATACCGCAGGGTAAGAAAGAAAAAAGAAAAATTAATTAGTTCTAGAGAAAATGTATTGCCTATTCCGACAATTTCTATTCTTTCTGAATCTTTCATCGGTTTCGTTGTCGACGGAATAATGCATCAGGTCTCATATGAATATAGTTACGTTGTTCCATCTTTTCATTCACTTCGCTCAGCGTGAGTGGAGTTTTATTCCAGAGATTATTAATATTTTATAGTATAAGCTATTATAGTATGCATGAAAGCACTGTCATCCCGCTATGTTCTAGTACTAGACGGAGAAGATGGAGTGAAATCCAGAGTAAAAACTTTTCTCTTTACGATACGTATATAATATCAAGTTTTATTATTAGATTCAATAGTGATATTTAATGCAATTTCGCAGAATATTGTAATTCTTTTTATATAGTGCTCATCGATCCCACCAACTGTTAGATTATGCACTGTTGAGCACCGGTTTAAAAACTGAAGTCACCGTTGGGCGTGGGTTCGAGTCCCGCATAAGGCATGGGTTTTTGTCAACGTCCTTTCACTATCACTTCGTACATTCATTATCAACTGGTCATGCGTACTTTAGGTAAATTAAATCTGCATTAACTTGCCCCCCCCCCCCTCCCACATTTCTGATTCGAATTTTTTCCATCTCCATTGAAATGTGCTCGTTTTGTGCTGAAATGTCCTGTTGAAAACCCATTTTGTGCTTCTACCGATTAATTGTTATTCCACATTCATTGTGGTCGCCCTCTCCCACCCACACTAGAAGTGGAATAACGAATAATCGGTGGCAGCACAAAACGATTTTTCAACAGCACATTTCAGAACAAAACGAGCACATTTCAATGGCTTTAGATACAATTCGAATCTCAAATGTGGGGGGGCCAAGTTAATGCACTTGTAAATTAGGTACTTTAGACAAATAATATCGTCATTATTCATTCAAATCCAGTTCCAAGGTTGTGATGTCCTTTAATTATCTCTTTAATAGTGTTCTAGTGCATACACCACGGTCATAAAAGATGCACATCACGCAATTTCGTCAATAAATATTGTGTTTTTGGGCGCACACCAAGTTCGTCCCTGCAACACGTTGCTCTTTATTCATGAGTGTTTATGTGCATAAACTAGCTAGTATTACAATGTGTGGTTATGTTTATTGGTACATTACTTGAATACGACTTGATGGTTCATATACACTTCTATCTACGCAGGAGGAAGGTCGTTTATACCAACTATACGAATTGTATGTAAACACATGCAATTGTAAAAGCTCGATGCATGCACGGTGCTTATACGATAGAAAAATCCATCTTTAATATTTTTTTCTATGTTCACGAACCAGTGTAATTATAAGAAAAGTATACCAAACCCAAGATAATTGTATGCTCTTCAATTAATGTGACATTCTATTTTCGTGGATTCAATCAGTTTTAGAATAATACGTGAATGAATTTCATTACATTCTTGGTATTCATCTTAAAATCTTAATTAAAACTGATTGAATTTAAGAAAAGAGAATGTCGTATTGATTATGAGCATATGATTATCTTGGGAGTTCGTATTTGTTCGTATTCAATTACACTGGTTCGTGAACGTAGAAGAAAATAGTATAAAGATGAAATTCTCCATTGTATGAACACCGTGCATTTAAAAACACTTTTTTAGAAATGTAGTTGTGTTTCCATTCGTAAAATTCGTCCTGAAAATTCATAACCACTATATAGTTATTCGTATATAAGGTGATATTTGTGTTTGTTATATTGGTAGACTACTTTCTTTCGTGGATACAAGTATATAAACACGTGTTGCCACCATCACTAAGACTTACAGCAAAGACGATAGATATTTACTATGCTTATAGTATAGTATACTATGCTTATACTATGCTTATAGTGCAACGCGAGTTCATCGAAATGGTGAGGTCGGCAATACAAACTAGACGCAATGTTTCACGAAGTTGTAAGCTTGCGGTTCGAGATTCGTATAATGAACCTACCTGCGAGTGATAATTCCATTACCACACAACAGCTGTGCAATTAGAATGAATTGTATTGTGTTTTACGACACAATTCATGGCTACACGCTCATTTTACAAGTATATACAATATATAATAGTATAATAAAGTGTGAACTTCACACAATTCAGATTATACTTGAAGGGCATAGCAATCCTGAAACTAGATTTTTATGAATAATGACGGTGTTTATTTTCCCGGTTTTAGAGAAAACTAGAAATCATCTCTAATGCAGAAATTATATATATATATTTTCCTCCAGGACCTGGCCCTTTTTCCGAGTCGTGACGTAGACATTGCTCGATTAGGCTATATTAATGTTTCTATATAGAATCGTTGAAGCCCACTCATGGTCTCTGAAGGACAAGTAAATTGATTATAATATCCGAAATTAAGATAATATCTAGTTTTATCTAAAATGAGGGAAATAAAGATCGTCTTATATAGGCCACGACCGGCCGCTTCCTTCCCACTATCCTTCCCAATATCCTATAGAAACCTTCATCTCATCATCTATCCAACGCCAATAGATCTTCGTTATCATTACAGTGTGGCGTTAAACCCCATATAAAATGAAAATATCGTCATTATTCATTTAGTTTCAGTGTTGTGATTTCGTTTAATGTCTCGAGAATGGTTTGCGGAATTGTTTGTGTTCTGTGGTAGTGAAACGAGCGTAGAAAGTGAAATGACAGAAGTGCACTGTAATTGCATAATGCAGCCGTGACAGCTTGATGCAGTCGAGCAATTCGCTGACCACGACCGGATCGCGTCTGCACTGTTCGTGCTCAGATCGTTCTGTCTCGACGTAATCCGTTTATTCGGTCCTCTTCTCGCGGCTACACCGGGCATTACCTGCAACCATTGACAGCTTCCGGTCTCGAGACTGAAGGAAAGTAATTTGTGGGATAGAAAAGTACAATACAATTGACAACATAATAAAATGACTGTTGTCATTTTGTCTTGAGTTAGCTTGCAGTAGCAAACATTTGAAACGATATCTATACCTTCGTGTAGAACGTTTTAGGAAAATTAGATAATATACTATCGCTTAATCTGGATGTGTATCCACGAAAGAATAAGGTCGTCTACCAACTAAATAGTAATAAAAACTTGGATAATCATATAATCTCATTGCAATTTGCAACTTTGAGGGCTTAACCCTGTTAAAAGATGTTGTGACGTTTCTTATTGTAAAACTTTTCCTGCAAAATGAAATTACCGTAAAAATATGAGCTGATGATAGTGATTTTTTAATTTTGCTGGTGTTATGTTGGTAGGCGAGTGTCTTCAACCGTGGATACAAGTATATAGTCACTGAGTGACGTCGTCGTCAACTTCACAAGCATTTAATTAATTGATGTGTGGGCGAAATTGCCGCTATAAGTACTAAAACGTATCGTCATCATGTTATATTTAACCAAGTGCTATATAATAGCTGTTCGTTTACCAGACGAAGATCATCTGCTGGGAATCTTGCTTTGCACGGTGCTTACACAAATCGAGAAATGTATCTTGATTATTTTTTTCCACTTTCAAAAACCGGCGTAATTGAATGAAAAGTTTATATTTCCAAGATAATTTCGTGTTAATTAATTAATATGACATTTTATTTTTGTGAATTCGATCATTTTTAAGATAATACGTCGAAGAATTTCATCACATTCTTTCGATTCATCTGATTGAATTCACTGAAATAGAATGACATTTAAATGAAGAGCATAAAATTAATTTGGAGATGTGAACTTTTCATTCAATTACTCTGGTTATGGAACGTAGAAAAAAATTAGTGAAGGTGAATTTCTCTATTTTTATAAGTACCGTGCATGAGCCTCCTTAAGATGTTTCCAATCTCCATAGGGCAAACAGTTCTCGCTAGGGTGATTTCATAGATGTAAATGATCATAAAAATTGCACCGTGCAAGATACAAAATTAGCAAATAAGCCTACATCATAAGATGTGGACAATTCTTGTCGACAATGTTATGAATCAAAATTTATTATAACAAAGGTGGAAAGATCACTTGGATGTATATATATCAGTGTCTTCAGTGATACTCAATATTTTCTCCATTACTCTGCAACATTATCTTACTCTATAACAGAAGCGTTTGTAGCAGCCAAACTGGGAACTCTCTCAAACTAAGTTTGAAACACCCATGTGTGAGAGGGCCCGGTGGGGGGTGAGGGGGGGATGAGAGCCGAAGTTTAAAGCCTTACTTAGCAAATGAGCTCACCTCCCGCCCCTGCATGCGCCGCGCATTAGGCAACACACACGACAAGGTGAATAGGCTGATCGAGTCAAGTAATTAATCGGAAGTTTCACTTACACTCTAACTGTAATTAGTGTTGATTTATAGGTTTTGATCTGTGTTCTGTGTTAGTTGAGTGGAATTTATCGAAAACAGTTTCTAGTTTAATGTACAAACTGTCGACTATTTCGAACTTTAAATACATTTTAATGGATCCCGTATATATATTCGTAAGCAGTTTAGGTGGATTTTTTTAATGATAATCGCATTAAAGTTTTGAACTTGATACGTTATCAAGTATCGGTACTCAAGTCTTGATATTGCACGACTTGATTTTGTAAGTCTTGACGTACTTCCATTGAGTGAGGAACAGGTTTCATTTTATACACTCTCATTAATAGATTTAATACCCATATTTCACAAATAAATCCTTCAGGTTTAAAATCAGGCTATATTGAGATGTTAAAATGGTGAGTTACTATATTTTCCATTAAGCGAGAAATACCTTTTATATTATCAAGTATAGAAATGTACTTATAATAAAAAAATGAAATAAAAACCAAAATATACTACCACTTGAAAATTATATCGCGATTTATGTGAAAATGGCGAATTCTTATACTTCCCAATATTCGCGAGATACAAGATTTTATAGTATCAATTATAGAAACTGTTTCAATGATAAAAAAAATCTCAAAAAAATATACTATGACTTGGAAGTTATATTGCGATTTTTTTGAATTACTGGCGAACTACTTGTACTACCCATTAAGCGAGAAATACGTTTTATATTATCGAGTATAAACACTGTTGTTTCAATCTGTAAAACTGATATTTATGATTTTTGTGAAAATGTGGATCGATTCCGTTTAGTTGATTCGATGCTCTAGATTTCAAGCGATTCACACTCATAATTTTCAATTTTTCAATTTTATCACTTACGTACATGTATAATTATATCTCGTTTCTGTCTTGATTCTTTACGCGATTAAAGTGTCATACAATGTATTTTTTACTATTTTTTCCAACTAATTTTTAATTTTTCAATTTTACCACCTATGTAAATGTATAATTCTATAGCTATTCTATCTGGTTTCTTTACGCCATTAAACCATCATACAATGTGGCTGTATAAGACTACAGTTGACTCGGTGATAATGCTGGAAGAGGGCGGTCGATGTCACCGTCAGTCAGTCCAATAACCGTTCTCGGTTTACGTTGTAATAACACTCCAGCTCGTCGGCTTACTGCAGTTAGCGAGAAGACTGGGGACAAAAGAGCTCTCGCGAGATATCACTGCTTTTATTGCACGGTGGCTACTTGAGGGTGTAGCTGTGTAGTAGGGTGGAGACGTGGAGAGAAGTACAAGGTGGAGGGAAGATGTGGCGAAGTGGCTGTTGGTCGGACCGGAAGTGGGGTTTAGATTGGTTTTTTTCAGATTGAATTATTATTTTGTGATTATTTTTTAATTTTGTATCAAGGTTCGATGTTATTTAAAAAGTAAAAAAAAAAAAAATTTAATTTGGGATTTTTATTTGGTTAGGTTAGTTTGGATAGTTTTGGTTTATTAAATTAGGTGGATTATGTTATTTAGAATAGTTTGGGCTGCTCGCAGCAACAACAACAACAACAACAACAACAACAACAACGTCCGCTTGTCGTAACATACACCGATGGTCCGATGAATAGGCTGCCAAGATAGTGATGTGGGACGTGTTGGAAGGAATAGAAGACAGACGGATGGATCAGTGGCTAGCACGCCGAACCGTCATTCAGGAGACCGGTGTTCGATTCCCGTTATGGTCGACCATCCTTGAAAGAAGATTTTCGTGGTTTTGTTGAAGTGAATACTGGAATGGTTCCTCAGTATCATACCACGACCGCCTCCTTCTCACTGTTCAAAAACACCCAATAAAATAAC
The DNA here is from genome assembly GCA_907164805.1 of Brachyptera putata. NCBI lineage: Eukaryota > Metazoa > Arthropoda > Insecta > Plecoptera > Taeniopterygidae > Brachyptera > Brachyptera putata. The sequence goes on from OU015465.1 coordinate 22,837,938, forward strand.
CTCTTCCATCTCATCATCCTATCATCTCATTCATCATTCATCGACACCAATAGATCTTGGTCATGAGTATAGTGCGTCAATAAACCAAATATAAATGAAGAAGAAGAGGTGATATAAGATGGAAGATAGCGAGGATGAAGTTAATGCAGGATTTCTCAGGACGCGATTTACTACTAGAAACACTACTACAATTTCAAAACACTTCAAACGTTCCAAACAGTAGTAATTTTCTGTGTGCAATTAGTCAAGTTTTCACAATTACCAGTCGGTAGAAGTGGAGCAAGTGTACTCGAGGGTAATGATTTCCCCAGCCTCCGCCCCGTAGTTCGTCCCACTGCCGTCGTTAGTCAACGCGCACCGAGCAGCACCGTCGGGCCTTGAAAGGTGACTAATTTGAAGGGAGTTCTCGCACCAAACCAATTGAAAATAAGTGCAGGATGAATTCAATCGAGTTGAAAACTTTTAATTAAACCATTTTTAACTGTTTCACGCCGGGTTAGTATACGATAACTATCAATTTATATATGTGTGTGTTAATTCATTGCGATGTGACGGCGCTGATCACCCGTGCGTTAGTGGTTGTAGGATGGGCGGGACGGTCGATTGAACCTTCAACTTTCGTGGATATGTTTTCAGATATGAAGATCTCGCTTTTATTATGCAGATGAATAATTACTTGTCAAACGTTGGCAGCACCGCACCTATTTATACTTAATTAAGTTATATGAATGATAACAATTAATTACGATGTATAATATTATTTATAAATGGATACTGAATAGTTTCTAAATAGGTCGGCGTGTATGATTTATTATCCATTAACAAACAACATACACCCATACCTAGTTGTAAACCTCGAGTTGTTGGAAATGTTATCAATATGCACTTCTTATGATGCTCAAGTGAATATTGGGATGGTTCCTCAATATCGTGCTACGACTGACTGTCCATAAGACCTGATATATTATCCAATAATCTCATTTTCCATATCATCTACCAATTTATCGAAGATAAGGTTTCATTATTAATCATTAGATTCATTACATGTAACGGGGGCATGCACGATGCTTAAAAAAAATGAATAAACTATTGTTTACTATTTTCTCCCATGTTCACGAACCAGTGTAATTTAATAAAAAGTATATCAACTACAAGATAATTTCATAATATGACATCTTATTTTTGTGAATTCAACCAATTTTAAGATAATACGTCAATGAATTTCATATATTCTTGGTATTCATTAACATGTCATCTTGAAACTGATTGAATTCACAAAAATAGAATGTCATATTAATTAAAGAACATGACATTATCTTGGAGTTGATATAAATTTTTATTAAATTGCACTGGTTTGAGAATTAATATAGAAAAAAATAGTCGAAATGAATTTCTCTGTTTATTTTACTAATAAAAATGAAGAAATTCACTTCTACTAAACCCAGCAATACAAATAAATAATCGGTGAGTGGATTCTAGATTTATGTAAATACATGCAATTAAATAATTGCAAATAAAGTAGTTTGCGTGAGTTGTGTTGCAGAATATACATCTTCCCTGCAATTCAATTAGACTGATGAGTGATAAGTAAAGAAGCTATAGACGCATAATTCTTCCTCATCATTTTCATTATATTTGAGTTTTACTCCCTTCCTAACTGAATAATATGATGTAGACGCAGTTTCCAAATATTTCTAAAACTTATGCGCAACTTTTGCTTTTATAGTAATTAACGATATTATCCTAGTTGAAATCTCAGCCCTGTCATCGAGTGGCGCAGAAACTTCAGACAGTTTCTGTGTGCTCGATCAAGATCGGTTTCTTGGCGACTAGGCCTATTGTGTGATGTACATAACAAAGAGGAAACTTGGGCCAAACTTTACAATCTCGTTGACTGATAAATAATAATGCAAAAGTTTGTCTTCAACGAAAAACGTGTCCTTTTGTTGTCGAGTTCTGATAGCAGTTGTCAAGTTTAATGACGCTGTTGAAGGTTCAGTCAAATCTAAATCAGAAATAGATCTAATAACCTAGTCATAGTAATTGTGAAGCGATGAAGAAAAATACGGCCTCCCTCGTTATAGCTCAGTCAGCTGAGGCACTCTTCAAAACCGTTGGGCGTGGGTTCGAGTCTCGCATAAGGCATGGATTTTTGTAAACGCCATCTCACTTATAGCTTCATTATCACCTGCTTATTTGTACCTCGGTATAACCTAGCTGTTGATGGGGTCGAATCATCAAATTCACTTCGTCATTTACTGACATCAATATAGACATGCGCAGTGCTTCTTTAAACCCAATATAAATGAACCCTTTATTAAGGGGCTTCATTTGTATAGGCCCAAGTTGTCACTTCCCTAAGTGATCACTTATCTCATCTGCCGTATAACTTCCTATTTGTGAATTATATTTTGTATTTAATATGATTACTATAAATTTTACACCCATTCATTTCACTCATTCATAAATAGGAAATTAATGGCACGACAGGTTTAGGTCAAGTGATAACTAGGGTAGCCACAATTCATACAGGAACGATGCCCCAGGTAATATTGTTATTGAATAATAATATTAATAATTTGTAATCAGTCCCAATTTATTACTTAGTGATGGTGGACATGTCCCCTATATACATGTTGTACAATGTAAACATAATATACATATAAGTAAAAAATACAGTTCCATGATATTAGCATCTCTTTCAACATACATTGTATAGTTAGGCCTACATGTTAAAGTATAAAACACTTTCATAATTAGTCACTGTTAGGAAAATTCGTAAAAACTAAAAAAAAACATATTGAAAGCTTTCAATATACTTTCAATAGCTTTCAATAAGTTTAGGAATTCAATGTCGATATGAATATTTTCAATTTAAAAATGAACCTCGATGTGTCGTATGTTTTTCCGCGCCATGAATATAACCAATTTAAAATCCACCAATCATAACGTGGTCGGCTAGTGGAGGCAGATACGCGACTCGATGATGTGCTCTGAAAGTGAGCTTTGAAAAAGAAATTAGCGTCAGTGGCGGGCACATTGCCCAATTCCTCTCGCGTTGTATTATTTGCACACACTCTGTTTCCAGTTTAAAAATACACAACATGTCTACATGAAACATGCGTGCGGTTCTGGAGATCTGAATGGTACATTCTGGGTCATCTATCAAACTAATAAACGTCTTTGTAAGAACTGATAGTTTTGAGCCGCCCTCGTGGCTCAGTCTACTATCGACTGCGGTAGAAATAGATTTTCTGTTTGTCGGTTTACCATGATTCCATAACAAATAATTCCATAACCAATGAAGGAATTACCAATAATTCTTGATTTAGTTCCAGTTAGGCCTAATTTAAGGTAATCAACAAAGTACAAAAATATCAAAACAGAAATTAAAATATGGTTACTCTTCCACTCATAATACAGTAAACTTTTTTACAGTAATTCATCGTGAGCTTGGTTCTTTTTTCATTTGGATATCTTTTCATTTTTCTTTCGTTTTCTTTCGTAAATTTATGCTGCAAATTTTTCCTGTCTTATCAACTAATTTTGTGTGTGTAATATAGTTTTTTTTTTTAATGTAAATTTTGTTTAATTGTAATGTTTTCTAACTTTTGTTTTCTCAATAAATGAAAAACCCAATTGTAATCGAACGAATCGTTTTTACAAGTATGACGGCGAAAACTTCATTATGGTAGACGTAAAATAATGGAATCGTTTCAGTCCATGTCGATAAAGTAGCATTTGAAATCGATCAAGCTGCAACTGCACTTCGGTTTACCCATGGCAACTTTTAATGCGATAAGTTATATAATGGTTCTCGGAATAACAGATAGTTTGTTTTCAATCGTACTACATTACATACTTTGCATATTTATAGTTTTGTATTTTCTGTACTAGACTAATGCGTTTGTGTCCAATGAATTATTTAATTTATCGTTCCAATGCACACGAGAATTGCCGGTCCGGATCGATTAACTCGAGGACGTGTAGTGTGAACGGTCGGGAGTTTTGATCCTCCAACGCTCGGCGCTAGATAATGGACAGTGGTGTAAAATCCGAATCGCACCACTTGGTAATCATCAGCTCTTTTTTTTAGCCTGCAACCTGAAATGTTTGGTTCGAATCGTGACTATATAACAAAATCCAGATTGTGTACACTAGCGGTCACATAAAATGTTTTTTTTGTTAGAAATTGAAAATGATATTTAAAATAAAATGTACTCGTATTTTCACCGGGGGTATTTTCGTTGACTCCGTGGAGTGAGTATATGTACACTTGCAGTCAAATGAAATGGTTCATGTCCGGAATTATAATTAAATTTAAAAAAATCACACACATTTAATCGCTAATTTTCCCACAGACTGTGTAGTCGGCATGCATATGCACATTGTCATTAAGTTTTAGACTTTTAGTGCGTATAATATCATTTTGTTTTCTCCATAATAGGCCCACATTTTATTATAGCTTAATTGATCGACCACTTTATTTACCGCAACCGTACATTGTATTTTTTTCTAGTTTTAGTGTGTGTAATGTCAGTACATTTTCGATATGATATATTTTAATTTACCTTGATCGACCACTTTATGTGACCGTGAGTGTACTCGCTTCACTACTAATTGAAACGTACAATTATAGAAACGGTTTAGAACGTAGTTCATCACGAATATTCATAATGACTAAATTCATTTCCTACAATTTACCAGAACTAAATCCCCGTGCATAATAATTGATAACCCTATGAATTCATCCGGAGAGTATAGCCACTTCAACAGTGATGTAGACAAAGAAAGTTGTGCAAGAGTGTGACAATATTTCAATGTTGGTACAACTTTTTCATTCATATTCAATCAATCGGAAAGAATAATATTATTGAAATCAATGAATTGTTCACTTGAAACCAATGCTTGAACGGCATGTTTTTGTTGGAATGATCACAGCTGATGATGTCATGTAGAAATCGACACATTTTAGTTTTGCATTACTATTACTAGGAAAACGCAGAATGTGCGTTGTGAGATGAGCGTAGAAGTATGGAAATCTGGGATTGAAAAATACTCTTGCCAGTTCTCATACATCTACAAACCTTGGATTACTTCAAATGCTGAAAAACCTTACCTGCAACTTGTTGCTATTTATAGATCAACCTGTCGCATATACACTTTGCATTCCATGTTATATGATCCTGATATTTGATGAAATGTATACTTTTATTGCGTTTTCTTCGTTATGTCTCATCCGATTGTTGCACAAATTATTGAAAATGTGTATGATAGTTGTTTTCATATTCTGTATGAATTTGAAAGCTTTTTTGAAAATTTTCGTTTTGAAGAATTTTCCCCCTGGGTTTTCTTATGAGGATTTTCCGAACTTTCCAAATTTTTTCCGGAAAAACCGTTCTACCGGTTTCTCTGAAAAACATTCACAACCTATTCTGGTGTGAGGCCAATATCCGAAAAAAGTTTGCAGTCGATTGGTGAATTTTCCTGACCTGTATGCCGCGTACAAAATTACACACAAAAAACAAGAAACAAAAAACATAAAACCAAGCCCAAAATTTTTCGGTATATGGAATGAAAATCTTCGCTACGCTCATCTAATAAGCCTTAGTTTCCCTCCTATATCCCCTCTAGTCCCTAAAGTCCCTATCCCGCCTAGTTTCGTTGATACAACGGTGGATGGATATAGTTTGGTCGTATTTGCAGCAAATACAGATTAATGTAGTTTGGTCGTATTTGTGTTCGGAAAGTTGGTGTGCTGCCCTTATAGCACGTTTATACTGCTAATAGTTTCACCACATTACATAACTATGTTGTTCGATTATGTTTATACATTTACCGGTACTTGGGTACGGTACTAGAAATGCCACATGGTATACAGTACTAAAATCTGTGATAACTCATAATGAGCCCAGCAATTGATCTGAAATGAGTTAATCGATATATATATATATATATATATATATATATATATCCATCCTATCCTATCGCCATCCTCATTAAATGTTCTTCCATTTTTTATACAATTTTCCTGTCTGGTATATGTTCTCTGAAAAGTCATAATGGTTTTATGCAAATTGTCATGTTTAAAGAGCAGTAATACAGTGCGTATTACTGTAATTGATTTGCTTCACTATACTGGGTTCTGTAGGGGGGGGGGGGGTAGTTGCTGTCAGTGATGCTCGAGCAAGAGGGCCGTCCACTATTATTCTCGGTGACAAGTTTTATCGAGAATAAAATGATGCCGTGAGCTATACTCTCTCCATCTCTATATACACGGCTATTTTTATCGTTGGCCGCTTGACAAAACGCTACTCATAATTTCGAAGCATGCCTTCCGTATGTTTTGTGTTTGTTATGAAATTCGTTTTGTCATCTGAAGCCACGGTGTATTAATCAGATTTTGGTGATCACTTCTATCACCTCTGCGGTTGATTTATGACACGTTGACGTCGAGCCGTCGTTCACGCGCGGTCGTGTGTGTCTATTGTGGTTTTCCACAGTCGTTAAAAGTGAACACGTTCATATTGTTCCCGATCGCTTGACAACGCTCTAATTTCGATGTACTAGGAAAACGCCATACATGCGTTGTTAGACGAGCGGATAGTAATAGTATGGGTAAAAATGGGTAAAAACTGCTTCGAGTGGTACCAATTTAGCGCATTTCATGTATTTTCTTCAAAATGGCTGATACAAGTTGGATGAGGAACCATAATGAAAAAAGTTTGAGTTGATTGCTGTAGCCGTTTGACCTGTGGAGAACCGGCAAAAAAAATCATTAAAACGAACAACAATTTTTTTTAAATATGTCAAATAGAATTCTCGCTAAAGCTCGTCCAAAAATGGTTAATGAGAGTAATAATATATTATGGTTATAGTATATAAATTTAATGTATGTTATAAATTCAATAAATTCGTTCTTTTCATGTATTTATTTATGTTTTCATTTATTCGAATGAAATATTTGTATTTACTTGAAATGGATGAGATGGTCGTTGAGTTGAAAGTTAGCTAAAAAAATGTTCATTTTATACTTGAGTTTTCCCCCGCTTTGCCTCGTTATATGTGCTATGACAACATCTTTCGAGACCTCGTGATCATCATGTTTTTACTGTGTATTTTTGAATTTCGAATATCTTCCCGTTTTCCTCGTTACACTTATGTGGTAATGTGTTATTTACATTGCGTAAGCTCTAAGTGGTGTTCCGTGAAACTCATCTCTCCCATATAATAGGCCTAATCATAATTATAATTATTACCATTATCCGTGTTACAGCAATCATTTTTGTGAACCAGTTATTATCGACCAGTAACTGATATATGATGACACTTCGGGGTTTCCTTCAATGTAATGGAACTAATTTAACAAAGTCTGAATAAGTGAACAAATTAGTGTAAGATACAAAATTAACAAATACATAACGAGATGCTTACAATATTTGCCGAAAATGCTAATGAATCAAATTTTTTAATAGGCCTACCAAAGATGGAAATAACACTCGTATGTAACACTCGATATATTTATAACAATCGATTTTTACCTTACAGGTTACCGTTCCGTACAAAACACATATTGTGAATTTATCAAGGATCGCTAATATTTCATAAGAAACCTCTCTGAATGATGTGAAGCAGTCTTACCACAATATGTTCATCCGAAAAATCACTACAATCGTTTATATGTCACGTTGACACTGAAATTGCTACGATGTGAATACGTTCCCTTTACGCAAATAATAATCAATCGAAATGGGTGCTGATTTTTCCCTAAACCGTCGTTCTCTAGTGTAGGTGGTACCAGCACGTTGTGCACGTGCCACTCGGGTGGCGACGAAGGTGGTAATAAGCAGTTGTGTTCTCGGAACGGCGTCGAGGAAGCCACACTGGTATTAATTGCTACCACTCCGACACGTTTCTTTACCACGTCGGCAACACCTCGACACGTTGTCGTGCCACCTCGCCTCTGTGGTAGCGAGACGACCTACCCCGTGACACTCCTACTGGTCGGCTGCTGTTGTACTGTATCCACGACAGAAGGTCGCGGTTATAATTGAATTGAATTGAAAAAAATATAATTAAAAATGAAGGCAGGGTCTATTTGCAGATAGACTTGGGTATGTCGTAACCCGTGGCGGGCTTTGTTGTTGACGTTGATGTTGCGAATAATCTAAATTGAGGGAAAATTACCTGATCTGAATAACTCAACCTAACCAACCCCAACCTAAACTAAGTTATTACAACCTAAAACTAACATGGTTTAATCCAAATTACTAGTTATAGGCCTACTATAACAGTGACCAACAAGGCTGTCTGTAAATAGTCACTTCGAAAAATTAATTAATTAAAAAGAAAGATTTTAAAAGAAGACAAAGGCGAATTAAAATAAATAAACATGCACGTTAGAGAAGACCGATGGCTTTGTTTTCCCCAGCACAAGTGAATTTCCAAGTAGAAGAAGCAAGGAAGATTCGGAAGAAGAGGAGAAAATAAGATGAAAGAAAAATCGAAGAAAGAGAAAATATATTCAGAAAGAAGTTTTTTCTCAATACAACTTTTGAACTGTTTCTTCATCTCTTGACTTATCACTCCCTCGTGGTGCCCCGTTCAAACAATGATACACTTTCATCCTTGGCCTTTATAGGGAAACAATGGCCATGCGTCATGTTTTCGATGTGGATAAACAAAAGCCAATTCAATTAAAGGAATAAAATAAAAAATATAGATTCTCGACCACGGGCTGTCTTTATTGCGACTGCTATTGGAATTGTATGTTATTAATTTTTATTCGGGTTTTCAATTTTTCCCATCTAGTTTTCTGCGATCTCCCATTTGATCCTAGAATCCATGGTGTCTACGTCGAATCTATACGTCATTCGATAACACAGTACCAACAAGTGAATTTGCGAAAAGCGCAAAGTGCAATTTTTGAGCGAAAAATAATCTTCCGCGAATAAAACAATAAAATCATAGTGGTTGGTGGGGTCGTTAAGCAACAACAGCAATAAATATAGTTACCCTTGGTTACGAATATTATTTTCATACCTTGACTAATAGTTCGATACTTGATACCCAAATAAGAGTTTGTAAAATCGGCTCGAAGTATCGGAATTACCGACTATGGGAGTATAGCTCTAACTGGCATAAAGTTGGTTTCTAGTAATTCTAGGATTCCCATTTTGTGATCACCATTTGACCAGTACTTTGATTTATAGCCTCGCCAAAACAATCAAACCTTACCGACACAGTGTATTAGTCTCACCAGTCGGTAGTTCGGCGTCGATTAATAATTACACGCGTGCCATTATTTTAATCTCCCGACTGTTTTATGTCTGTGCACACGATTGTCGTATGTCGTTACGACTATTACCATATTGCATGTGTGTTTGGGGGTTGGGAGGGGAGAGGGGGGATAATTTATATTAATGTAATGCGATTTCCGCCAATTATCGTCAACCGGGAACACTGATGACTGAGGGTGGAAATGTCACGAGTGTCATGGTACCCGAGGATCTAATTAAAAGTTGTGTCGAGTTGTTTGTTTTCGTGTTGTTGTTGTTGTTCGTGCGCTCAGGTTGGCACGGTGTACGTGAATAGATATACATGCGCGTTGCTTCAGTAGAAGATAAAGAATTGAGCTGGGATTTGGAAGAAGTAAACTTGAAAACAATTAAATTCAAGTGATGCTATTAACTGTTCGAATTAAAGTGTTCGAATACAAAATAGTTTAAAAAATGATTTTCGTTTTCGGATTTTCGGATTTTCGTCCGGAGACGCTGAGGTCGAATGGCTAGTCGAATGAACAAAGATTGAAGCACTTTTTTGGTAACGGATACATTTCTAGCAGTACATGAGATATTATAATTTATAGACACGGGAGTAACACAGATATTTTTAATACCTGCAAAATGATGTGAAGTAGAATAATTAACCTTGGATCTAGTCAACATTCTAACAAAATCTGTTTTTAACTGAAAATTATACGATTTACGTATTAGTTTTTACTTATACCATAGACTAAAGGGCGAATTATTTTGTCTATGCTTTTCCTGAAGGTATTGACAAATCTGTGTTTCCCCCGTATTAGAATTTTAGTAATCTTATACACCATTCAAAAGTTATAACCATAAACCTGATATTTCCCTAAATCTACTCCCATGCACTCTTGAAATTGTCAGCAAACTCCTCACTGCGATGACAAGTTTTTATATGCGCATATCAGAGAGAATTGTGTTTTTATTACATAAAAACGTCAAGCGGGAGCTCAACTGCTGTGCACATAAACGTTTCGTTATCTACTAGAATATGCATGTAATGCGTGAAATGTAAACACCGGTATATGTATAGTCGTATTCACGAGAGATGACAGCCTTCCACTTGACGCATCAACAGTGATGTACATTTTCATATATTTTGTTTTCGTTGAAAATTTTCATGTTCAAAAGCGTGAGAATTTCATTTTCATAAGGTTGAACATTTTCATTTTCAAAAGCTTGAGAATTTTCATTTTCAAAAGCTTGAGTATTTTCATTTTCAAGAGCTTGAAATTTTTTCAATTTTTTCTTTTATTTTCTCCTCGGTGGCATATAAGTTGTTACATTTGAAACTCAAGTTGTAAAGTACTATAACGATTTCCTGAACCACCAACGAACAACTTGCAATGAAAGTAGAAGTGATGGGTATAAGATAATAACTGGGTTTAGTAGAAGTCTTCACTAAATGTGTAACGTTTCGGCAATAACTACTCCTTTGTACTGTCCCATGTGAAAAGTCCCTTGAAAATGTCTTATTTGAAAAGACATTTGAAATATCCTATTTAAATGAGGGAAGTTGGTGGAAATTTTCATTAAACATTTTCATTGAAAATCTCAATCGATTTGCATTGACATTTTTTAATGAATTGAAAATTTTCAAAATGAGGAGAGGTGGTGGAAATTTTCAACGAAAATTTTCATTGAAAATTCCAATAAATTTGCATTGAACATTATTAATGAATTGTAAATTTTCAAAATGAGGAAAGATGGTAGAAATTTTCAAAGAAAATTCTCATCGAAAATTTCAATAAATTTGCATTGAAAATTTTGTAAGCATTAAAAAAATTCTTAAAATGTTCGATGTCTCATCACTAGCCGCTAGTAAGCTGCCGGTCCGCCCCTGGACCGTTTTGCCGTTTGTTTGTTCCTCCTTCTAACCTGGTTCTCTTCTCTTCTGTTACAGGAAGTCCTCCACACGATCTGCTCACCAAACGGCCAAGTGCTACGGATCGTCATATTCAAGAAGAACGGCGTGCAAGCGATGGTTGAATATCCTTTAATACAATTACATTTATCTAGAGCTAGGTGATGACGCATCTCGCGCCTGGTAAGTTGTAGTCTTGGTCAATCGATATTTTTTTTTCATGTTTATTTCAGTGCGTCCTCACTATCTCAACATCAACGACCGATGGTTTTTCGTGAGGTAAAATTAACAAATACGATCAGTCACGACCATTAAAAAAATTACACTCGAATTAAATATACACGAATATTGAAAAAAACGAATAAAATTAAACATAGGCCTATACATAACCATAATTATGTATAAAGTTTTATGAAGTTATGTATAAAGTTATGTGAATTTCGATGTTATTAAAAAAAAAAAAAAAAGTGAGATAAACAGGGGTAACGTACAACATAAATAAATGATAATAACGTAAAATACTTTTTTTTTTCAAAAACTCTGTAATCAAAAGTGTAGTTTGAAAAACTATATAAAGAAGAAAAAACTACTAGTTTAAAGATTAGTTTGATGAAAAAGGAGTAGTATATGCTCATTGAGGGAAAAATAATGTAATGTAGAAACGTAATGCGTCTCATCAAGTCTAATGAGTGCAAGTGGAGCGAAATGTCATATCAGTGCAAGTTTCACACGGATTACAATCTATCAATTGAGTCGATCTGGAATAACAAACACACATTCGTTCGTCATCATCATTAAGTCATGGCCAAGACTGAACTGAGAAGTTGATGATCTGTTTTGGTTCGTTCGAAAATTAGAATATAGGCCTATGTATACTTGTATCCACGAAAGAAGAAGATCGGCTGCCAACCGGTTAATTGTAAACACTTGGGTAAATCTAGGGAATCTCACTATAATTTTGAATATTTCATGCTTTTTAAAGATGTAGACGTGTTTCCAATATCGTCCTGGAAAATCACTGACTCTCTTTTGATACCACAACTAGATAAATATTACGGTGATATTTGTTTGTTATGTTGAATTCTTCTCTCGTGAATACAAGTATATATGTTATTAAATGGAAGATATTATGGAAGTTTTGAAAGCAATTAAAGTGTTTTCAAATAATACTTCAAGCGCTAGCTATTTTTTTCTCTGGAATTTACCTAAAACTCTCAATTCGAAGTCTCGAGTGGCAGGCATCGAGGTCCCCGGGGCCCACTCGTGACCTCCCCGGTTTTCTACCTCCGGCTCTGTGTTATCACCCCCCTCCCCCCTCCCTCCCGCCGTGACGTAATCAGGTCCCGATGAAGAGAGCCCGTATCAATGTTATTTCATTAATACACCGTCTCGGTTACGATTGGAGGAGCCAGGTAAATCTACTTGAGGAGCATCCACAAGAAGCCAATTTGTTTCAAATTGTGAACCCAATGAAATCGGCGTCCTTGTTCTCAGATATTTCTCTCTCTCTCTCTCTCTCTCTCTTTCCATCTCTATCTCTGTCTCGCTCTCTCTCTCTCGCACCCCCTCTCTCTCTCTCTCTCCCTCTCTCTCTCTCTCTCTCTCTCTCTCTCTCTCTCTCTCTCTCTCTCTCTCTCTCTCTCTCTCTCTCTCTCTCTCTCTCTCTCTCTCTCTCTCTCTCTCTCTCTCTCTCCCTCTCTCGCACCCTCTCTTCTCCGCCCCTCTTCTTGAGCCAATTACTGCGAGCTGCTCAGTTATTGCTCGCTGGGTTTGTTGATCGTTAGAACACCCGTGTATACGGAGGCAGCCAAGCAAAATGCCGTTAGAAGTCAAAAAATAGTAGGGCCTATGTAGTGTGTAGATTGGCGAATGGAGACTCTTGTTCAAGTGCCTATACAGATACACGCAACCCTTTATTATTAATAAATTGGGTTTTAGCGACACATTGTAATGATAACTTGAAATCTTTGAATGTGTATAAGATGATGCGATAATGAGATAAGAAGGTGTGTTAGATAATATGAAAAGAGTGGGAAGAAAGTGGTCGTGAACCATCCCGGCATTTACTTAGGCCACAGATAAAACCACGACTCACCTCAAGTAAAGATGACCTCGGTGGCAGGGATCGAACCCGATCTGTCCGCTATAGTTATCGCTGCGTTACCAGTGCCGGTAACTGTGTAATATACACTTATAATAAAGAAAAAGACAGGCCGCCCTCGGTTACTCAGTCAGCTGAGGCACCGCTGGACGTGGGTTCGAGTCCCGCACAAGACATGGGTATTTGTGAACGTCCTTTCACTTATCATTACTACATATAGTTTCATAATCACCTGCCCATTCGTACTCCCGTATAACCTAGCTGTTGGTGGGGTCGCTAAGCAAACAATCTAATGAAAAGAAAAGGATGTTTCGTATGTGGCTGTACACGGTACATCGGATGGTTTATTAATTGTTAATATGTGTTGGCACACGGAGTACATGCACGGTGGCAGGGGCTTAACCGTCTCGTTATCAGGGCCGGGGCGCACCCGACGGGTTTAATCAACGCGCGCCACCAAATTACGCTCTTACCGCCGGAATAAACCGAGACTTAATTCAGTTTGAGATTCATAGTTGAAACTTTAAAATTCACGGCTCAACAAGCTTTAAAGATTTCGTATCTTAGAATATTCCTGGGCTTAGTTCGTATATATAAATATAATTAATTAATTACCATATTTTAAATTGTGATAATTGTGACATTATTCAGGCTGTTTTTATTTAATAATATAGCGGATTTTCATATTTGTACACTGCGGTCGTATGAAGCGTTCTGTGGTTCTCATGGTTTTCCTCAGTCGTTCGAGTGAAGTAATTGAAGAGCGAAGTTCGAATTTGTAATTTTCTATCCATTATTTTATTGACGAACCGATGTCACACATATGAATCAATCGACAAATGAATACATTATCATTTCCACAGTCGTTAAACTCCAGGATCTCCAGGAAAGAAGCTGGCCAGACCTGTTTCATCCTCTTCTTCATCCTCCGTGTCTTCCCTTTTCCGCACCAACTCCATCCACCTTGTTCTGTCTTCCCACAATCTTACTGTCGATGTTATTTAAAAAAAAAATGAAAACATCAACTATTGTGTTTTTGTTCTGATACCTCGAAGTTGATTCTGTTTTTCCGCGAAGCCCCCGTGTCAACCCAGTTGGTAACGGGTCGTTTTTCTCATCGGGAATCATAGCGCCCGCCCGATGTGTAGGTCGCTCCGTTGCCATCGTACGATGTAATGAATCTCACCCAAGCGCGTAATTCGGCCCCAGATATTAATTATGTAAAACTGGGTCCGCGGCACGGCGAGTCCATTAATCTCTCGCACCTGAAACTCGCTCGCTAGGTGCCGGCCGCGAGAATGTTTTTAGCAAACAGCTACAGCACTATGCTGGAAAGCAAAATATGAATAAAGTGATTATATGCAATATTTAAATGATGTTTTGAGCATGGGGTTAATGAAGAGGCGAGGGGTGAACAACTAATAATTTTTTGTACACTTGATTCTTGATTTTTTTGATTCACGTAATTTTTTTTGATTCGCGTGATTTTTTTTGATTCGCGTGATTTTTTTTTATTTGCGTGATTTTTTTTGATTCGCGTGATTTTTTTTTTATTTGCGTGATTCTTGCTTGATTCGGGTGATTTTTTTTGATTCGCTTGATTTTTTCTGATTCGCTTGATTTTTTTTTTATTCGCGTGATTTTTTTTGATTCTCGTGATTTTTTTTGATTTTTTTTTCAAATGTAGGCCTACACCTGATTTTTTTAGTTGTTCACCCCTCGTGAAGAGGTCATTTTTTCCATTTTGGGCTACGTAAATCAAATAAGATTTACAAACTAACTGTAGAGGGTTTGATGTGAATTTGATTTTTCGGAAAAAGAACTAGAATAGATTAACTGAATTTCAAACATTTTGTTGTGTCTCCTATATAAGGAAAAATCAACCTTGTTCATAATCCCATGCTCAATACAACATTGAAATACTGAATAATCCCTTTAATTATATTTTGTCATCCAACATAGTGCTTTAGCTGTTTGCTAAAATAATACTCGCGTCCCGGCCCCGTCCTGCCTGCATACGACGCTCGGCAAAACGAGCCCGACGTCGCGACGCTTACTGCTAGCTCGTGTAAACATAACTTCCACGTTTATTTTCATTCATTTGATCGCATGTTATTGGTGTGAATTACGGTGCACTGAGTCGGCATGATTGAATTTGAAAATACAAACTGACAATCGAACTTGTGTTATGTACGGTTGCGGTCACATAAAATGGTTTGATGCGAAATTAACATTTTAATTCAAATGAAGTGTATCCTCATCCGTAATTTTTTTCGTAGGTTATGCGTGGAGTGCGTAAGCATATTTCTGCTAATTTTAGTGCGTATACTATGTCAGTATCTTCTTCAGAATATATTTACCTGCACTATATACCTACCACTATATACCACTAACCACTATATTTTAAAGGACATCACAACCCTGCAACTATAGATTTTAATGAATAATGATAATATTTCAATCCTCAATTTTAGAGAAAACTAGACATTTCAATTTCAGAAATAATAAATGAATTTTTCTGTCCACCAGAGACCATAAGTCAAGACGTATGGCATTACCGATTTTGTGTAGAAACAATCGAGTATAAGCCGAGTAAAAGGCCCGGGTCCCGGAGGACAAATATTAATGTATTAAAATAACTGAAATTGAGATGATGATTTCTAGTTTTCTCTAAAATTATGTAAATAATTGTAGTCATTATTCCTTTGAAATCTAGTTTCAGGGTTCATGTTCTTCAAGTATATTCAAAACTATCCTGATCTTTGATATGTACACCTGACATGTGTTTATGTACCTCTATGTATGTCACCCAGTATTGTTGTTTACCATGCTGATCACACATGATATACTCCAGTGCACTTGTATCGGCGTGTCACAATCAGCCTGCATCTGTTTCATGTTGACTGTCAACAGTGTCGTGAATATACCTGCGCCGAGATGCCGCGGAGTGAATAGATTGCTAATTAACACACAATTGTGCAAATATCAACTAGCGACAATATTGTACACTTTTTGCGTCAACTTTTATACTCGACCCGGAACTCCGTGAACACAAAGTTTTGTTCACTGTTTACCACGCGATGACGATCTATTTAAAAAAAATTGTATTGGTATTGACCTATAGTGTAGTTACTTGAATAGTCCATTGGAGTCGATTTAGCGGAATATCAGTTTTTTTATGATTACTTTTGAACGGTATGGGATATCGAAATTCCTTTTTTTTATTGTTATTAATTTTTTACATAAAAAAAACCACGCGATTTACCACGCGATGACGATCTCTTCAAAAAAATTGTATTGGTATTGACCTATAGTGTAGTTACTTGAGAGTCCATTGGAGTCGATTTAGCGGAATATCAGTTTTTTTATGATAACTTTTGAACGGTATGAGATATCGAAATTCCTTTTTTTATTGTTATTAATTTTTTACATAAAAATTACACTCAACAGTCAACAAATCCACAAAGTCTACAGAAAATATCCAATGAAGAGGATATACACAGATATTTTCAATACCTTCAAGATGGTGTAAGTAATAACAGCTATTGATGTCTCATAGCCTATTATTGTCACGCGGATACGGCTAAAACAATACATTTTTTTAACTGTATACGTGTGACAATTATGCAATATATGAGATAAATAGTTACGTTACTTACACCATCTTGAAGGTATTGAAAATATCAAAAACTGATTGAATTCACAAAAATAGAATGTCATATCAATTAAAGAGCACAAAATTACTCACTTATAATACTTAGGCCTATCATTCTTATACTAATGATTCTATTACACTGGTTCGTGAACACATGAAATAGAAGAAAAGATGAATTTATCTTCATGTGGGCGTATCCGAGTCCTTGTAAACTATTTGCGAGTTTGTTCTGAGGGATGTCCGTGTAAAACTGCACTTCTCGGTTCTCCTCAGTGCTAGCAGGTGTTTGAACCGGACGATTTATTATCAGCTATAACGAGTATTTCATAGGGATCTAAGTTATACACGGTGCTGTCGTTTGGGTTGATGGATGTTGACAGAGGTTGTCGTCAGTGCCATGCTTCTTGGGACGAGCTCGGTGCGATTAAAAGCTGATGTATGAGATCGAAAGAGAAATTGTCGCGTACGAAACGTCGAGTAACTAAGAAAAAAAATACATTATAGGCCTATATACAAGCTTACAAGTCGAACAATGTGTCATCTTTTTTCATTTCAATAGAAAAAAAGTTTTTCGCAAAATATTACATCGATAATTGGTTTTTGCTCGTATATGTTTATTCACAAATATATTTAAACAAAACTATTCTTGCGTGGTCACTCGAGTGGTCTATCAAGCTACATTAAAATGCATCGCGAAGAAAATATATTGATATTATAAGCACTTAAACTAGGAGACAGTTTGCTTCCGGATACTCCACGCATAGTCTATGATTTTTCAAATTCAAATTTCGAAAAACACAATTTTATGTGACCACAAATGTACATGCAATTTTTTTTACATCTCTGTGACTGTGGCTTTCCCTTCTCCCCCCTCCCCCTTCATTTCACTTGTTGTAGTCGTAATTCCTTTTGTGACTTCAGTCATAAAACTATTAGGACACGAGAATATTTCCAAATTAACTAATTTGCCAACTGCACGCTGACTATCTACACGCTAACCAGGGATAAGGTCTCTTAAAGATGAGTGACGATTAAATTGCATTTTTAATTACATTGTCGTGATCAAATGTACGTCCAATTGTAATTGTCACACGCAATGCACGCTGTGAAGGCACGGTATAGGCTATACTTGTAGCTACGAGAGTTGGCACGTGTCTACCAATCGATGTCTTCTCTAGTTTTAGTGTGTCCAATATCAGTATGGTCTATATTTCCTTCATGGTGCATCCAAATGTATCTTCAAAGATCACTTTATGTAACCGAAATCTGACATCTACAATTACCAGAATTTTCGAAATTATTCAATTAATATACGGCCTTCTTTTGTGGATACAAGTTCATTTTAATTTGTTTTCATTTTGTGTTCGCTCGTTTGTCCCTCCTACTTAGTTTCCTATTTCTTGTATTGCATTCGGCTTGTCAGTTGGTTGGAACAACATATACATTTATTCTTCTGTATAATTAATCACGGCAAAAGCACGCGGAGGGAAGGTTTAATCAAATGCGCCGTTCGCCGTCGTTCACTTCTATATTCGCATGTCAAAACAATGGTAATTACAGTATGGCAGAGTTTAGTGTATGTTATTTAATTTTCTTGTGTTATTCGACACTATAAAAGTAACAATAGAATGCTCTTCTAAATCCCAATATGGCCGACGAAATGTTCACAAATAAACTGTCAACAATGTTATATTCATAATAAATTACACATTTTGTGACTTTTCACAAGTTCCACTATTTTAACACTGAAAGAACCTGCTAGGTTTACTGTCGAATTTTTAGTTATTCACGTGACTCGGTGTGTTGGAATGAGTGACGTCATATCCTTTGAAGAGGCTCGTCTGATCGAACTAGTTGACTTGAATAATTTAAGAATAATTAATTCTGAAGCGCGGATTGAATTGAAGAAAAATGTATGTGAAACCTTTTGAAATATATATTCAATTCAATTCAAGGAATCTTCTATTTCATTAGTAATAATTGAAAAATGAATAAAATTACAATCACCCACGTATGTGTACCTGAATAGTTCACATGAATCTTTTAGGCGATAAACCGAAAATATTGAATTAGTAATTTGGTTCAATTTTTAACTCGAAATCGACATTTTTGACTGGATTTGTAGTCGCATCATCTAAAAACGCCCAGGATGGTCTGTATACTCAGTGATGAATGGCGTATTGAAATATCAATTTATTAATCTCTTACACGAAATTACAAATCCATTATAAAGTGGATTGATTACAGTATTCTCATAATTCCCGTAGAAATTATGTGAAATTTCCAATGTATAAATCTAAATATCTCGAAAACTTCCGGGATTTTTTCGATACTGTGTCGTAGAAAACGAATATATCGACAACCTCCATATATTCCATTAATTTAAACACATACGAGGGCGCGAAATGAACCCCTTTCCACGCAATAGTCCCCATTCAACTTGCGGTCTGTAGTTGTATACGTAACGCGGTTTCTCCTCGACGTCGCTCTGTCCGTCGCGACGCTCGGGCCTAACATTCCGCGACGAAACTTCTCTCTAGAGCACGTAATATGTGTGCGATCTGTCGCTTTCCCATCTGCCCCGAACATATCCCGGGTAAAGCTACGATATTTATTATATTTTCAGTCCAAACTGCCGTTACCGTACTTTCTTGTCGTTAGATGGATGTCTAAAACTGTCTCCCAGTTTCATTACTTGTAATAAATATTAGCTGTGTACGTATATACGTCAATACTGACCTTTTCGAAACAAATTGAAAAAACTTCCACTCGTTTTGTAATGTCGAAAAATATCGTATATTCTTGTAGGTGTAAAAAGTTTTACGCTGCATTACGTATGCGTGCACATCATCAGGTTTCAAAACAGACTTATTTTGTATAAAAGTTGGGAGAAAGTTCGGGAAGCTTTTCCCGAGCATCTCTATTGCGAGAAAAGTTAGCTAGTTGAAATTATATATACGACTTTGAACGTGCATCATTCTGTCTTTTGCCTTTTTAAGTAGATTTCATCTGAAAATATGTCACGTTTTATTTCCTCGCCAAGCATTCTGTTCGCTGCACAAGATTAGGAATCATATTCATATGTAAAATCACGACTATATATAATACAGGCGGGATGCTTGCAAGCATACGAATTACTCGTGTCAACACACTTTGTTGAATAATTCGACAGAGAAAAAAAACAAGATAAGAATGCATTATTGAGTTTCTACGGCGAAATTACTAAATAGCTATTTATATAGAGGCGAGGCGAGGGAGAAAATCTGTTACCTACTGATCGGAATTGCAAATGATGTTACTAAACGTGTACAGCTGAAAGAAATGTGTTTGGCTCGGTCGTTCGAGACGCTCTAAAGAAGCTGAAGTCAAGTTGGGCGAGGGTTCGAGTCTCGCTGGTAGGATTTTTGTTTTGTAAACCTCGTTTGCTGCAGCATCACGTGCATAGTTTCATTGCAAATGATCTGCCTAAATGTGTACAGCTGAAAGAAATGTGTGCCCGTGTGTTTGAATCAGTCGTTCGAGACGCTTTAGAAACTGAAGTCAAGTTGGGCGAGGGTTCGAATAACCCGAAAGGTGGAATATCAGTTGAATGCAGTGATATTCGATATTTTTGCTGTCGAATTTTCTAAAAATTCTAAAAACGAGAAAACACGGATATTTTTAATACCTTCTAGATAATGTATATAATAACTATGTGTATCTCATATCACTTTATTGTCAGGCGTATACGGTTAAAAATGTGTATTTTTAAGCGTACACGCCTGACAATCAAGCCATTTGAGATGAATAGTTATTTCTTACACCATCTTGAAGGTACCGGTAGTATAAATATATGTGTTTCCTTGTTTGAAGAATTTCGATATCATATAGTCATATACCGTTCAAAAGTTATCAACAAAAAACTGATATTCCGCTAAATCGACTTCCATGGACGTATAGAGACGTATACGTAGAGAAACCGAGATTTCTGTTAAACGCTCCGGGTGAAATATATATTATGCGTCTGCTCAAATGACGCCAAGATCCCACCTTCCTCTCTATAATGACATCATCTAATTCATATTTTCCATAACATTCGTTCGGATTAGCATAACACATCCACCCTCTGCTTGCTAATAGGTCTTCGTGGGCTTGGGTCATGATTACACGGTCCTCGTCACCGGGCTATGTATAACCTTAGTTCCATGGATACGCAACTCTTGCTTATGCCTAATGCATACTCTCTTCAGAGCTAGGAAGCATGAGGATGATCCGCTGGATCTTACAGTTGTGCAGGGAGAATAAAGTTCGAACTATTCAATGAATAGGATTGTTATAATTCTCAACTATTATACTTGATCGAAAAGAGTACGATTTTCTGAAATCCATGTTCTACAAATAAGATTTCGGCGAAGACAGAACAAATGTTCCGCGAAAAAATTACCGGAAAACTTATTATTTGCTTTTCTGTGTTCACGCACGGAAATGATAATTTCAACTAAGTTCATGCTCTGAATGCATAATGCAATATATAAGGAATTAATTCAAATTGTACCACGGTAACAGCACGTTTTGGTCTTGAATAGGCCTATATGTGATGTTGCCCATCCATCGGTACGATAGCTAGAATCCAAGACATAACACACACATCCACCGAGGGGTTTACAACTCGAAAATTTGGTGTACACCTGATTTCAGATTTCAAGATTTCAGGTGATTTCAGGTGATTTCAGGGATTTCAAGCGATTTCAGGGATTTCAAGTGATTTCAGGTGATTTCAGGTGATTTCAAGTGATTTCAGGTGATTTCAGGGATTTCAGATGATTTCAGGGATTTCAAGTGATTTCAGGGATTTCAAGTGATTTCAGGTGATTTCAGGTGATTTCAGGGATTTCATGTGATTTCAAGGATTTCAGGTGATTTCAGGGATTTCAGGGATTTCAAGTGATTTCAGGTGATTTCAGGTGATTTCAGGGATTTCAGGTGATTTCAGG
This sequence comes from Brachyptera putata, assembly GCA_907164805.1. NCBI lineage: Eukaryota > Metazoa > Arthropoda > Insecta > Plecoptera > Taeniopterygidae > Brachyptera > Brachyptera putata. The sequence continues at coordinate 22,859,842 of OU015465.1, forward strand.
TGATTTCAGGTGATTTCAGGTGATTTCAGGTGATTTCAGGTGATTTCAGGGATTTCAAGGGGATTTCACGGGATTTCATGGCAAGTGTACACCTGATTTCAGGAGTTGTTAACCCCTCGACATCCACCCTCTGCTTGCTAATAGGTCTTCGTGGGCTTGGGATACGATCACACGGACCCCGTCACCGGTCTATGTATAACCTGTGTGCTCATGCGGCCGCGGGGTGGGCTCCAATCGTAAGTGCAGATCACCAATGACTGGGTGGGCGAGACGAGAGAGAGAGGAGAATGCAGTGCTGGATGTAGTTCTTATAGATACACTGTGAGCTGGTTATTGTGTGAGTTATAGTTCTTTGTTGGTGAATAGGATCACAGTATATCACAGTTTATTCTAATACTTTTTCATATTACTGTTTATTACTCACTCATTATTTTCTACAATCATTTTTTTATCAGTCTTTCATCTGTGATTTATTATTATTGTGTTTTTTTCTACTTCATTAATTTTGTATGTGAATATTATCATTTGTCGAACGTCAATCATGTGTACCATCACATAGTCTTCAATAAAGATTTATATAGGCCTATATATAGGTTTCCTTTGTGTAATGAACGTGGGGTTTATTCTACGTAGTTTCCCTCAGTCGCTGAAGTGAATACTAGGGTGTAAAATCAGGCCACTATCGAGTTAATAAATGAATGAATGCATAACATAGATGGATAAATCAAAAAATTAATAGATAAAGAAAAGAAAAAGGAGAAAAATCGATAAAAACAAACAATCAATAAATGAATGAATAGAAGATAAGATACCGGTAATCAAACAATGAAACAACAAGTAAATACACATTCACACACTTATATGGTGATAATTAGAAGAAATGAAGTTATTCGGAAAGGAATGAAGACGAAGAAGATCAAAGAAAACGAAGGTTGAAATATAATTATAAGTTGACAGAAAAATGCCTCAAATTCTCATCATGAATGATTGAATTGTGTATCGTCACGGCATAACTCATTAGTGTCCTACAGACCTACCGGTATTTACACTTTGTTGAATGAGATACATTGTATTATCAATTGTTTCCTTTGAAGAGGTAATTCACCATTGTAATGTCACAACAGAACGGCGCTACCTTGTCATCCTTCGCCTTAATTGGGGAACAATGACATTGTGTATTGTTTTTTTTTCAATTGATAAAAAAATACAATCAACTCTAGCTTCTCATCCGTCTCTATTAATGTTGTACGAAAACGTCTTCCTCCCCATTCATTTGGTTTCTTTCCCCCCCAAGGCGATATCGCTTCATTTCGTTCTTCTTCCTGACAAGATGTCAATACGGGACACGTCGGCGATATCGATCGGATTTAATCAAAGCAATATCCTGTCTCTCTCAACGCCACTTGCACTGACAGCTTGTCTTACGCACTGGCGTTTCAATTCACTTCTATCTCTCTCTCTTTTGATGATGTAAAACGGTAATCGACAGCTCTGTCTCTCTCTGAACCACTCGAATGTCAGTTTGATTGTCTAACGATTACCGGCTAATAGAAAGATGGGATTTGTCATTTGGAATAATGATGATTTTTTTTTTTTTATGGCGCCAACGACTAAGCTATTTTGCGCCCGATTAATATTATATATTTTTTTTATGAACAATGAAACGTAATTGTTCTTCAATTATAACTATGGATCTTATTTCAGGAGACCGGGATTCGATTCCCACCATGGTCAACTTCCTGACTGAGGTTCTCGTGGTTTCCCTAGATGTCGTTCAGGTTTATACACTGGGATAGTTCCTTAACAACAGGCACGACCGCTTACTTCCACTATCCAAAACCACCTAATGAAATAACATTTCATAACATCATCCCATTCATTATTCAATCGAGACCAATAGATCTTAGTATATACATTGAAAAGAAAACAGCCTCGAGCTATATGCTCAAGATATACCCAAAAGACATCTTGTTGCCCTTTCGTTCCTCGATAGTGAATTCACTTCTATCCTTCTCTTTATATGTTGGAAAACTGTAATCGGCAGCTCTCCCTCGCTCTCTCACACACTCATGCACTTGAAACGGGGCGTCGTTATCGGCGCCGTGGCCACGTCTCAAGACGGCGGGTTAGGTGCGGTCGTAGATTTTTATTGGGTACTATAGCAACGTATAGCGTTCCAAGACGAAGTCGACTAGTTCTCGTTAGAGGCTAGTTATTTGAGGGTGGCCCACCTAATACACTTGTCTAGATCCGCGAGAGAAGACGGTACCGATTGACCGTCCCCCCTATCCTGCACCACTAGCCGTCAGGTGGTTCGATTATTCGACTTTCACGGATACAAGTAGATCGACTTGTGTAGCCATGAAATGAGAAGGTTCCGATTGATCGTTTCTCCTATAACACATCATTAGCGCACGGGTGGTTCGCTCCTTCTTTCGAGGATACAATACTTGTAACTCCACTCAAGAAGGTTCCGATCGTTCGTCCCTCGTATCCCACACCACTAGCGCACGGGTGGTTCGTTCCTTCTTTTTCAATGGATATACAAGTCTATAATCTGGGCTGTTATTTTACCTCGATTGGTTTTTATTAGCGCTTTGATTAACGACCCTGCAATTGGAGGGATTAAATTGGGGGCAATAATTAAACGTCGGAGCTGTATTGTTTTTTAATTACGGGAGTTAAATACGGTTTGGCGCATAATTCGTTGATCGTCGTTTAATCTCGTTTTAATTCGGTTTACTGTCGCACCGAGATCCTTATTTTATTAAGAGGAACTTGACGTTTAGTGGTCTAGTAATTTGTCTCTTCATTTCAATATATGAAGTGATATTTTTTAAAGTACTTCTGACGTGAATGAAGAAACCTATAATTAAACGAAATATTTTAATTTATGAATTTACTAGTTTCTATAGGAGAACTATAATTACCTAATTGATGCCGTTTAATTGTTTGAGCATTATATCGTATTTTTAATTCCAGTAATGGTTGTCGAGGCGTCCTCAGTATCTATTAAGCCAGGATCTTTACCTAATACATTTCGTGCTAGTGCTAGCTAGCTCCAAGAGTCTATGACTATGGTTATTGTTTACTAGCAGAGCTACCTGTCATGGCAACATGTCTCAGTGCATTCGATAGTAAAACTTGCTGGTACGCTGTCAGAGGTAAACATTGGAACTTGTGAAAAGTCACAAAATAAAGCGGGAGCATATCTCAACAATGACATTTATTAAAAATATTACATTGTTGACAGTTTATTTGTAACATTTTGGCGACCATATTGTGATTTAGAAACGCATTCTGTTGTAACTTTTAGTGTAAAATTTCCGCTGAATTGTTGGCTCACAATCCTAGCCCCGTTTATGAGGTGGGATTTGAAATGTGATGAATTATTCAACCTATAGAAGACCATGTATTTGTTATTATAATATAATATATTGTATAGGTAGTTTTTTTAGTCAACAATAACCAATCAAAGTTTATATTTATATATTTTTTATCAACGACAACATATAAAACTTGACACAAAGCCGTTGTTTCCCCATAAAGGTAAAGGATGTAGCCGGTTTATGAGCGTTTGAACGGGGCACCACAAGAGCGACCTTACCACCCCAAAATGAAATATCTAAGATATGTCTCAAAGTAAGAAATATCACTCAAATTCATGACAACTTGTCACCACCAATAATTGCTTTCTTGGTTATGATAAGACACCGTCGGCTTACTATCTAACCCACTCGGTTGAGGGGATGGGAAGGGAAGGGGAGGGGGGAATAGTGCGCGAGATAAGGGACCGAACTTATGCCCGCCTTGAAACGACGCCGGCGACGTCGACGACGCTCGCGTCTTAACGATTCGAACGTGCGCACCGGAACCGTGGCCTAATGGCGCGGAAGAACTGATTTGAAAGTTGCGGGGGTTTGTGCGCCGTCGGCACGATATCTATAATCTGGCCATCACCAACCCCCCCAACCCAGGGAGATAATTGACTTCAGACTTGGCTTATTCGTCGATATGTGAACTGTACTGTTTAAATATGCTAGGAAAACGCAACATCTTGTGCGTTGTTGGATGAGTGGTATGGGAGGGAATATTTATATGGAATGTGGGGGTTGGTGGAAAGCTAAAACCTGTCCACCCTGAGTTACAAATAATTATGTCACTGCCTTCCTGTGTTTTGTTCATTTCTGATTTTAAAAACGTTTCAAATCAATTGGTGACACTTGTTGCCTAATAGTGTTCATTGATGTAAAACAATTACATTTTTTTTCATCAAAACAGCTGATCTGAAAGGAAAACGAATAGAGAAAACATACAAGAAAACCGGTCCGTAAAATCCGACACGGAAAACCGGTCCGTTAACCTAGCATGGAAAACAAATCGAGAAAAACATTAAAAAAAAAACGGCCCGGGAAATCCGACCCGGAAAAACCGGTCGGATAACCTAGCATTGAAAACGAATCGAAAAAACATTCAAGAAAACCTGTCCGGGAAATGGCCCGGAAAACATTATGGAAAACCGGTCCGGAAAACACGACCGGGAAAGACCGGTCGGTGATTACCGTACTTATCTCAAATGTATACTGTATACGCACGTATTCGTCGACATACTGGATACAATTTTGTTAATCATTCTGTTTTTCCCGTTGACTTTCGGTGTTTTGTTAAAAAGTAATAAAATCTAATGATTAGTGACTAAAGACGTGTTTGAAGTAGAATTATGTTTTTTTTTAATGATGAGAATTTCTGAGAGCGACGTAAACAAATAATAACGTAAACTCCTTAAATTGGATCTAATTAAATTTTATAAGTATCCATAATTTATAACGGTACTCATATTCTACATAATTACCAGTTGAATTAACCGTCTTACTTCGAGTAAACAGGTCGCCTCTAATAAGTTGAAGGAAAGTGAAATTCATATTACCCCCTCCCCCCTCCCTCCCCCCCACCCACCAGGAGGAAGGGTGGGGTGTTATGAATTCAACATTTTATAACCTTCTCTATATACACGCTTTTCTATACTGCACACGTTGGAATTTCGTCGTGCGCGCACACACAATTCAATTTCATATCCCATTTTTTGTAACGTTTCTCTGTAATATAAAAATTTTGTCGGCGATTCACGTTACTCACGATCGTTCTGTTTTATTGACGTTCGAAAACTCGCTTGTGCCCATTTCGCTCCACTCGTATTACACTTGTCGCGATATTTACAACGTTTTGTGCTGTCGAACATTACGGGTATGATTACGTACGTCGTATACAAGGTACGCTGCTCAATTGTTTCCGTTCGTGAGACTTGGGTTGGGGTTCGATACCCGTCAAGGGTTACATTTCTGATGTGAGGTTTTGCGAGGTTTTCGTCAGTCGTTAAGGTGGTGATACTGGGATGGAAATGATTCCATAAGACTAGAGAGGACTGTAATCGATATAATTATAGATATAATAGATTAATAGATTAACTGAATGGTCTATAGAAACTTGACACTAAGTCATTGATCCCTAAATTACAAGTGCATGGGAGTTGATTTAGCGAAATTTCAGTTTTTTGGTACTTACTTTGGAACAGTAAAAGATCGTAAAAAGATTAAAGAAAAAATATCAAAATTCCAATAGGGGGGGAAAACAGATATTTTTAATACGATCAAGATGGTATAAGTAAAACCAATTCAATATATATCTCATATAATTAACAAGTTTGGTTGATCAAAAGCTCGGTGACCATGGTGATCACGAGAAAAGTACGAATATCCAACTTTCAGATTCATCTAAAATTCTGAATATAGGCCCTATACCCAGCGTTTTAATTAGCTACCAGATTGCGTATTCGAGCTCTATTAAACTCGCCTTTTATGAGATCGCAACTATACACATACATCACTTGAAATCAAATTAACATCATACTATAAAATCATCCAAATCCTAATAAAACTCGTTTTTGTGTGTAGGTCAAATCTTTTTTCCATGAACATATTGCTATACCAGTATACATATGTGTGTGTTGTTAATACTGGTTGGCTGCGTGTATTTCATTACGTACTCGATATTCCCGACTCCCAGCGGTATTCGCAACAAACCCCATCTATCCCCGGTCCGATGGTTATTGCCCTTCCCTCGGACCATTGACCAGATGGGCTCGGGTTCGTAACGTGATTGGTGTGTGCGTGTGCGTGCGTGTGCGTTGATACGACCTAGTCGGGACATGTTGGCTCCGTCAATATCATATACCCGTGTTCATGGGAGATGAAGGTGAGGGGAGGAGAGAATTTTTCTGCAAGTCGGTTTTTAAATGGGATTTTTAATTTTTCCTCATGTTTTGTTCCAATCTTTATTAACCACAATCCTTTATCTACAACAATGCGTATATGCCAACACTTCCATACAAAAGTCACCAAACCTATAGTTATCTAAGCCATCTTGAAACGTTTTCCCTTTCATATCGTTAAACTATTAAATTTGTGAATTGAAGTAGGGCCTACAATGCTAAAGGCTAATTCATATCCCCTCTTTCTTTTTTTTTATCAACCAGAATAAAATAAAAACATAACATAATTTGTGACTTGTGTAGATATTTCTGATTCTGTGGTAAAAGTGAAAAAAAAACAAAGACCCCCGAGGCAGTTACGCTAAACGGTATCCCACAGTGACATATGCTCTGTAAATCTTGGCGTTCCCATTGGTCAATTCCAGTCCCATTTAAAAACCAACTTGCAAAAAAATTCTCGCTGCCGGGATGCTTCTCACTTTCGTATCTATAAGAAACCTGCATCTCATTAATCATTCAACCGACGCCAATAGATCTTATATTCTTCATTACACGGTGTGTCGATGAACTCTGATATAATTATTCGAAGAGGAAGGTGTCTTTCAATCGATCATAGTAAAAACTTGGTTACCTATATAGTCTCGCTGCAACTTCGAGGATTCAACACTTGAAAAATGCAGTCGCGATTTTTTACCGTAAAAACCCTCGTCCTGAAAAATCGTACCACCTTAAAAAGACCACAGCTATATACTTCTATATGTTACGTTGGTAGACGACCTTCTTATGTGCATACAAGCGTTGTTTGGTTACTCGGTATGAGCTATGGGGGATTGCGACTAACTCTAAACAAATATCCGTGATTTACGTGTATCCACGAGAACAGACGGTTCCGGTCGACCGTCTCCCCTATCCCACACGACTAGCGCACGGGTGGTTCGAGTCGTGTACAAGTGCATGGTTTTCTGTATAATGGGCACACAAAGTTATGGTTTGTCAACAGGATACCATTTCCCAAGTCACCTGTTAAAGTGGGATTGTAGATCTTGTCCTAGCTCCCCCCCCCCCCCGTGTCACAGTCAGCTAAGGCACTGCTTTAGAAAGTGGAGGCATGGTTTTTTTGTGGAGATCGTTCATATATCATCCTTTCATTCGTATCTCCAGATAAAGTGGCTGTTAGTGGACTGGGATGGTTAGGTATTAACATCCATCAGAGCTTGTTCTATATCATTCAGGAAAATTCTCAGCGCAATAAAATACTGTACTCGGTAGGCTTTTTTGGGGTATTTCTCACCTTGAAAAAAACCATTTAAAATACACACAAACTTGAAAAAAAAATCGTAATTTCTAGTCATTTTGCTACTCTATAAATAGTTATTGCTGCCCATTTTTATCTACAAATTGTTATATTACTACCAATTGGTTTCACACATACTCGCCTCTTGAAACTTTCTTGTTAATTATAAATCGGTTTTTTAAAAAAACTTGTAATTCATATAGAAATTTTCATTTGTATATTGACAGTTTAATTTTCATTCATTTTTTTCGCAAGTGTATGCCGAATCGAGAAAACAACCAAAAAATTCGATTGGTATTCATTTACTGCATTTTCCACAACTATGTATCTAAAGATTCTCAGACCCAATAAAAAAATCCGCGTGGTCTTTATTTAAACCAGCATTTTCTACCAACCCTGAATTTCTAAAATGTTTTTCTGGTGAAACAGAATCATTTAATTTGTCCATTTCTGGCCGCCTTCCTAATCACTTTGCAGTCGGTGCAGCGATCTCTATTGTCGGGACCGAAATAACGAGTCGTCACTCGCGCTGGCCAAATACTCTCCCGTCCGAGGAAATTGTTTCTCGTGTGTGTGTCATCAATCTGCGCCCTCTGCATGTCGTGTTTTATAAGCTCGTACGAAATAACCCATCTAAATATGTGCGTCAAAATGATGGACGACCCTCGTTTACAGACACGAACATCCGTGTGGCTGGTACATTGTTGTATCGGGCTATTATTGCAAAAATAATCAATTCTGTCTTCCCCCCTCCCCAGCCCCTCCTCCCGCGCTCACATTCCCTCACACCGCGAACCAATATTCTAGTTATTATAATGGTTATTGCTCAAGTTTTTCTTCCTCTCGCGAACAATCTTTTCCCGAAGTTCGGGAATTGTTCCGAGATGGCCCTGAATTGCCCGCCGCTTCCGCATTGAATTTCCGTTTCCTTCGCTTTGTTATACAAAGTCCCGACTCCGCCGTTAAATGCTTCGTAATTTCGTGTAATAATAACAGTGCGGGGGTAGTGTTAGTAAATCACATGACTATGTGTAGCAGGCTGGTGAGGAAATGGGGTAATAGGAAAGCAGTTTTAGGGGTGGGGGGGGGGTACCAATAGACACATGCATGCCCTTAGGATTTAGATTCAATTAACGCGAAACGAATGCTGTTTTCAATGTTTATGATGTAGCAGCCAAAATAGTCTTGGAAAATTTAACAACGGATGGAAAATATACGTAAAACATTGAAAACCTGTTGATTCGAAAGTAAAATATGCGTTGGGGCTGAGGTGGGGGGCGTCGGATTAATTCAGGTTCAGAATTCCTTGTTATAAATGTAAACAATGAAACTATCGAATGTATCTAATGTAATTACTATTTTCTGTCTCATGTTGTATGTTGTTATCGATTGAATTGTGTTCTGATTGATTCCTTAACTCTTATCTCACGTTCGAGAACGTGGACGCGGCGAAGAGAGCCAAAGACGCGCTCGGCGGCGCGGACATCTACTCGGGCTGCTGCACGCTCAAGATCGACTACGCGAAGGTGAGTACCACAACACATTAAACCACTGATATCCATAGAGCTTGAGATTCGTAGAGTGCAGCGCATAGATGAAGCCGACATGCTTGGTGGCGCGGGGTCTGCGAGGTGCGAACGTATATGTCACGTGCTTCGGTGACAGCAGTCTGACTGGGAATGTTAACACGTTACCTTCATGACGGAGCTCCGAGTCAGACCAAATAAATGACTTTATTCATCGATTGTTATGACTGGTGTGGTAATTCTACTGAGAAATATACTTCATGATAATCATTAATCAGCATTTATTTCTGCGTCTTTTCATGTGACTTACATCCACGTTATTGTATTCAGTATCCTCTGAAAATCAAAATAAAACGGTGTTGTGCGTGTTCGCCGTACAACCCTATAGGCCTATACTATGTCTGCCTGCCTATCTCTATCCGAGTCACGTGGTATTTCCCCTCCGGTCAGACAAGCTATCACGGCCTCGCTAACTATCAATGCCGCCAGTGTTATTTTTTGCGTCCCGCCTTAGTCTGATATATTACTATGTCTTTGGTGATATCCTCGTATTTTCATCTCCGTTATCTTTATATTTCTTCTGTCTTGAACTTCAAAAATAATACACAATTCCACAGAAAGCAATTCGTGATATTTTAGTAATGTTCACTAATAATACGCAATGCTACAAATATTCAATTCGTGACTATTTTACTGGTGTTTATAAAGGACCCAATACAGCCATGTTATATGGGGGTACGAATGACTGTAATATTTAAACGATATATAGTGATAAAAGGTAGATAAAACCCATACCTAATGCGGTTTTCGAACCCACGTCCGACTTGACTTTCTATAGCGGTGCCTCAACTGAATGAGCCACGGAGGCGTCTATCACGTGACATTCCTTCGGGTAACTTCGATTGGTCTCGATAGCTGTCGTTAATCGACCGGAATAAACGAGTGATCCTCTTATTTACCCAACTTCTTTGTCTACCCAGTTTTTTGTGTTGAACTTCAGACTCACAATTCCAACTCTTTGTTACGATTGCACATCCGATTTGTAAAGCAGATGTCATCTCCTTCTATTCCGTTTGTCAGGATCAAACGTTCCAAGGGGATGCATGCACGTGCTTGTACAAATACAGAAATTCATCTTTTATATATTTTTTTATGTTCACTAACCAGTCTCATTGAATACACAAAGTGGATAAACTCCATAGATAATTTTATGCTCTTTAATTAACATGACATTCTATGTTTGTTAATTCAATTAGAGACGACTGTACCAACTGATGATTACAAATTAACTAGTTAATCATTACTTAAGGTACAAAAATAGCATATGTATCCAAGGGTAATAACAAGTTAATTTGTTAATTTTTGCTTAATTCACTAATCATCACTTGGTACAACCGGCTCTTAGTTTTGAGATGATTGTCAATTAATACCAAGAATAGGATGAAATTCATTGACCTATCATAAAACTGATCTAATTAACAAAAATAGAATGACATTTTAATTAAAGAGCATACAATTATCTATAGGGAGTTGATCTACTTTTTCAATCAATTACACTGGTTCATGCACATGAAAAAAATAGTAAAGATGAATATTCTCGATTTGTATAAACACAGTGCATGCATCCCCTAGAATTGCGGTGCGGTAAATTAAATTGCGTTTATTTAAAGCGGCCGTCGTGTCCGTATCGCAAGCGCTAATAAACCGCCGATCGTAAGCCTTTCTGTGCTCTCTCGACCAACTAATTTCACTCAAAATTGTTTCCGACTTGTACGAGCACATTTACATACGTACTGACTAATTAATGAGTACTCACACAGGGAATTAAGCGTGTGACAGCGTGCAATAAATATCTCGCATGTTTTTATGCGCTCGGCTTTTTTTTGTTGTTGTTGTAATGTTGACAGAACTTGCGTGAAACTTTACAACGTGTATGTGCGCAATATATATATATGAAAAGGTTTTGATTTGAGCGTGACTTTGACTCTTAACCTTTAATGGCATTACGACGTGACAAGGTGTATATATAATTACGACAGTTAAAACCGAGAGTAAACTGTCTTTCAAGTTTAACTGAAATGTATATATACTATTATAGTTCTGCACGTAAGCTCTGTACACACACTAAATGCAATGTTTATATTTCATTGCGCCGTAAATCTAACAATTCTTTTCTCATTGCTCGGGACATGTATTCAGTCGAAATAAACGACACTTAGAAGTGAAACAATTTAATTGTGGATTCTTTTTATTGCAACTGTCAATTTGCCAAAGAAACTATAGTACAATTATGTATCGAGACAGTTGGACAGCCGGCCCCCATTAGGGTTACTATTTAAAGATGCAGAACTATAAACACGCGCAATCAAGCTAGGAAAATGTTGATGGGTGTGCTATGTTGTTGTTGGTGGTTGTCCCACCCCCCGTGGGGGGCCGGCTAACGAACGACGGCGGGGGGTGGCACGTCGCTTCGAGCTCTAATGTAGCGGCGTCGATCTAATTATGCTCGCACGTTGGCCACGCTAGATATACCGTAGGGAGTTGTCTTCTGCGTTTCTTTTTTTCAAGTTGGTGGTGTTTGGTTTCTAAACGTGAGGAATTTTATATTGCACATGCTATTGTTGAATTAAAAGGGTTGACTTTAGTGAGATATGTCAAATTTTTGCTCTAAACATAGAGATGAAGATAGTAGTTATCGCATCCGTTAGAAAGAGTCATTTAAGTAATTGCAAGTTGATGTAACTGAAAAATTGAGTCGGGTTAATTGTCCTATAATTTTCAATTGAATAAGAATTCCTATGGATAAACTAGCTATACATGTCTGTTTGATTTTTTGATTTTTCGTCAAGTCTCTTTAAAATTTTAGTGAGCCATGAAAGTCATGAAAATTCTGCATTTTCAAGGTATTTTCACCATGAAAATTATGCTTTTCACGGTATTTTCACCATCAAAATTCTGCATTTTCACAGTTTTCAACGTTGAACGGTACGGAATATGTCATTTAATCTACTGTAGATGGTCAATTTTTCGGAAATTATTTTGTCTTCTCCATTATTTTATCATCCTCAGACCACTGGAATTGTGCACCCGAGTGTTCGGGTAACCGACTCGATGTGACACGGCAGTTACCCGCGTGGAACAAGTGGTCGATATTACCATATACCTATATGATGTAACCGTCATGGCTTCCACGGCGCTTTCCCGTTCCCAGTTACTGGCACGCTGAATTGAGTCCTCCCCCGCGTCCCCAGCGGGTATAACATGAAATTTTGACTGCATCGTAAAACGAGCGAGGAGTCGTCATTGGCACGTGAACCGTAATAAAGATTGATTGCTTTTAATATTTAAAAAGTTCGACGGGTTAATTATTATGTGAGTAATTATGATGAGTCGGCCGTTTGTCGGAATTTATAGACGAGAAAAGTGAAAAAATTCAACCCTATTGCAGGGAAAAAGTATTCATATAATGGACGTTCTGTCGTTCTGTCATACGTTTTTACGTAAGACTTATGAATTTGAAAATTGTTCAAAAATAGATACCGGTATCGATTATTTCATCAACGTTTAAAAAGTGACAAAAACTCAATTAAGGATAAGGATGACAAGGTAGGATCGTCCGGACGGGACGCCACGAGTTATATTATTATACCTTCTAATTACATATATATATATATATATATATATATATATATTTTTTTTTTAATGTTGCTTAACGACCCCACCAACAGCTAGATAATACGGAGGTACGAATGAGCGGATGATAATGAAACGATGAAGTGATGATGAATGAAAGGACGTTTACAAAAACCCATGCCTTATGCGGGACTCGAACCCACGCCCAACGGTGACTTCAGTTACTACCAAGCTAGCGATAATTGACTTAGCCACCGGGGCGGCTAATTATAAGTTATATTATTGAAAGTGTTAATTGAGTAATATCATTATTAAAATGATCATGAAGAATTTTAGTAGTCCCTCAAAATAGAAATGATTAAGTTCTCCTGAATTGCCAATGAAATTGCGAATATTTCGAGGAAGTCGGTGAAGAGTGATGATAGCTAGCTGCTCGTAGCTCCTAGAAATGGGCCAGAAACTTCTGTAGACCGAACATCCCAGTAGCCCTGTAGCCCCCTGGATACCATATCATTTTGATGAATCGTGAATCCAAGGTAAGTAGTGGCTTCTATTTCCCCATAAAAGATGAGGTATAGCTAATATCGGCAACATCGAATATGCACAGATAAACGTTCTGCCCGAATAAAATTTCACCCTCGATGTAGTTTTCTTCTGATACAGTTGGTTTCCATCTCATCGATCCTCGATCTGTAAATCGTGGCCTTGCCCGCGGCGCGCGGTGTTATAAATCATTTCCTGAGCCCCTCGGGCTGCTAGAAGATTAAACGGGCGGTGTTTAGCGCTTGCGCACAACGGCGTATTGTTGTTATCTTTGAGTTGTTGTCATAGCCTGTAGGGGTGACACATTTCTAACGCCATTTTAGCGCCTCGTCCTGGAGTTATAAAGCTATAAAGATACCTAATTTCGTGCATCATTACAAAAAAGTAGTAGAGGCGCATTTCTCTATTTGTATAAGCACCGTGCATGCATCCCCACCCCCTTGAGGCGCATGAGAGTCAATTTGGCGAAATATATTTTTTTGATAATAACTTTCGAACGCTACATGGGATATCAAAATTCTAATATAGGGAAAACACAGATAATTTCAATACCTCCAATTTATGGTATATAAAATCTTAACTATAAAGGCCTATAAGTCATGTCGCATATTTATCAAAAGCGTAACAGCTAAAAATGAGTTTTTTCAGCTGTATACGCTTGACAGTTATGTGATACAAGGTGAATACTTATAGCTAGAGCAATACCTCCTTGAAGGTATTAAATATATCTGTGTTTCCCCCGTATCTTAATTTTGATATCTCCAAAATCGTTCAAAGTCATCACCAAAAAAGTGACATTTCGGTAAATCGACTCCCATGGACTCTTAACATAATCTCGTGAGAGTAAGCGACTGACTCCGTCGTGCCCCGAGACCACTTCTCTCTCAGGACAACGCGTCTGCCATTGACAGAGGTCAGGTCTGTCCGCCGGAAGTGGTCGGTCTCTCCCAATCTCACGATCTCTGGCAACGCGTCGTTGGCTGCATTGTCAAGGTGACGGTCGCGTAAATAGCGCCGGTAGCAAGACGATTAGTGCGGGTCGTACCTGACGGTATTACGTCACACATTTCAGAACAACCTTCTATCGGCGCCGTTTCACACTAATTGATCATGTATAAGCATGAAGCCATTCCTGATATTACTCTTTTTTTTATCGATGATGGTTATTGGTTTCTTAAGGGGGTGCATGCACGGTGCTTATAAAAACAGAGAAATTCATCTTTACTATTTTTTTTCTTTATCACGAACAAGTGTATTTGAATAAAAAGTATATCACACCCAAGATAATTTTATGCACTTTAATTATTATGACATTCTATTTTTGTTAATTCAACCAGTTTTAAGAAAATACGTCAATAAATATCAAGAACATGATAAAATTTATTGACTTATTATATTAGAACTGATTGAATTCACAGAAATAGAATGTCATATTAATTAAAGAGCATAAAATTATCTTGGGTGTGATATACTTGTTCGTGATAAAAAAAACAGTATCTCTATTTTTATAAGCACTGTATGCACGCATCGCCTTAACGACTCCCACCAACAGCTAGGTCATACGGGGCTACGAATGGGCTGGTGACAGTGAAACTATGAAATGATGATGAAGTGAAAGGACGTTTACAAAAATAAAAAACAATGAACTTTGACACCAGGACTGCGCTATCTCTGACCATACTTTTTCGCCGCAGATGATTCCACCTCCCCTCCTCTCCCCGTAATTTTGATTCATTAACAAATTGAAAGATTTTGTATTTAGCGTCTTTTTCAATTCTTAGCACTATTCGGTAGGAGATTTAGAATATATTTCAAATTGGTAATTTATTATTGATAAATATGACCGTTTATCTACACACCGTGACTTGACAAAATATATTTATGACATATTTTGAACCGATTAATATATTCTGTTTTTTTAAAGAAACCAAACGCGACGTTATAATTTGTCAAGCCACTGAAATACGTAACAGAGTGGGCCTGTTAGTGTCTGAGATTTATAGTCCTCGCTGGATCAGACTAAAGAATATACCTTCTTTATCTAACTTACTTGTGTATCTACAGTCTATAGCTGAACCAACGAATAATAGACTTATATAGTCTAGTCAACTATTGTAAATTGAAGAGAATCAATCGTATTCACTAAATTGTTTCATCCTGTATTTTATTTTTCATATCATCAATTAACTATTTGATATCTTCCGTCTAACTTGGTGCCGCAATTACTAACGTGAGAGTAGCTCTAACTGGCAGTTTAAAGTTGTTATCACCTTGGTTACCCATTCTGTTTTCACCAACTCTCAGATAAAGGCTAACTGGACTTGGTAATACCGGGCCTTAGTGAAGCCGATTCATAGTAACACAGCTGCACGGTTCTTACCTTTCCGGTAAATTCCGTGAATTGTATACGTGACCTACCGGGACGGGAAAAAACGGAAACCGAGCAAACCGTATTTCACTATAGGTCTATGAATCGGGCTCACGCCGAGGAAGTCAGTAGGCATATACCTTGAAAAAAGTCTGACGTTTGTTCGAGACCCACATAAGTTTCTTTTAGGTCAACATCGTTCGCATATCATCCGTGTGGTCCCCCATTTTACCAGGTGTTGGTGGGGTCGTCAAGCAATCAATAATCAGAACACATTTGAAATATGTGGTTCCTATATGAAGTTATGACATTGCCCAGAGTGCTCATCAGTGATCTACTAATGTAATTAGCGTTGCATCGAAGTGCATGCAGTGTTTAATCACGGCCTCTGTTGTGACGGGATGCATGCACAGCGGACGAACGGTTCGCAAGGCGGTGATGGAAATGCGGCACTTCATTAAACTCACATCATCTCGGTGACACTCTGCCAGAAACACGTCTTGGAAGTTGTATAGGCCTATACACTCGAATACACGAAAGATAGTGTCCTCGACCGACATAACAAACACTAAAGTCGTCGTTTTTCTTCGTCTGGTTTCGTATTTTTAGTGTGTTCTGATTTCTCAAGTTTTACCGTGAGAAAAGTCGATGCACAATTCAGAGGCGTTGAGACATCACAACTGTGAAACTAAATTTTAACGAATCTAGTGACGATATTTCCCCAATTTTCGAGAAAACCAGAAATCATCATCTCAATTTCAGAAATTATAATTGATTTTTTGTCCTCCCGAGACCGATTCTGTATGAAGACGTAAACAGAATCGAGTAATGTCTACGTCACGACTCGGAAAAAGGGCCAAATGAATTGAACATAATTTCTGGAATTGAGACGATGATTTCTAGTTTTCTTTCGAATTAGGGGAATGAATATCGTCAATTCGTTATTCGTTGAAATCTAGTTTCAGGGTAGTGATGTCATTCAAATTCTTATAAATACACTTGCAGCGAATCGTTTCCCAAGTTTTCATAATTATCAATTTTAGTTCTATAGCAATGGTATTTTCAGGATAGGTGATTTATTTTAGGACGATATTTAAGAAACAACTATGTATTTCAAAATCAAAATCGTTCAATATCAAAGACTAGTGAATTTCTCTGTACAGAAGTTTTGTCAACTATTTCTCCTGTAAGCGACCATCTTCTTTCGTAGCTACCAGTGAATACATGCATACACAATGAAATGTTCCCATATGTTACGTCTATTCGTGAGTGAATCATCCCAACCATAGAAACAGTGTCAATTTATTTCTGTGTCACACACGCATTCTTGGCGCGTTCGCTCCTCTGTTCCCTCCCCGCCCACTGAACAGGTAACACCTCTCCAACAATGATCGCCACTGTTCGTCATTCCGTCATTATCTACGAACAAAATCTTAATGCACAACTGCTTTATGAAAATAGGTTTTCATCGCTGGCAGAGATATGTGTTTTATAGAGTTGTAAAACGCACCGAGACGGGTGTATATAGGTTGGTGGTTGGCGCGCTGGACGGTCATTCAGGAGGTTAGGGCGCGAGATTCTTTTTGTAACTCTGTTTTAAATGGGGCTAATCACAACATTTATGTAGATATTTTTGTTTCTGTGGTCAAATTGAAAAAAAAAAAATCTAAATCATAACCCTGCGCTTGAGTCAATATTTGACAGTTATTCTGCTAAAAAAAAAAAAAAAAAATGCTTCGGGAGTCGAACCGTGGACACTCAAAACGTGAGGCAGCTATGCTAACAGTAGCGCTACACCGTTATGTGCTTGGGGTTCACCATGTGTAATTCATCGTTCATCAAATGTGATTCATCATTCACCAGCGCCAATACATCTCGGCCATCATTAAAGTACGTCATCAAACCCAATATAAATGAAGCAATCATGTTCTACAGTTTGTGGACACAATGATGTTGTAAAACTCGTAAGTGTATATATATATATCCTGGCAAATCAATTCAAAGTCAGTTACTATTAGATATATAAATTCAAGTCGGGAGGCTAAATATTTTTTGTTCGTATTCTTTGTGCGCTCTGTTTTCGCCGGAATGTGGCGTCGTGTGCCAACATTTCGTATGCCAGCGTGCACGCAGGGGCCCATGTAGCTCTGTTGACCGCGAAAATCGTATTGACTAAATTGTTTCATCATGTACTTTTTTCTTATTATCAATTAACTATCTGATATCTCCCGTCTAACTTGGTGCCGCAATTACTAACGTGAGAGTAGCTCTAACTGGCAGTTTGAAGTTGTTATCACCATGGTAACCTGTGCTATTTGTTTTCACCAACTCTCAGATAAAGGCTAACTGGACTTGGTAATACCGGGCCTTAGTGAAGCCGATTCATAGTAACACAGCTGCACGGTTCTTACCTTTCCGGTAAATTCCGTTATACGTGACCTACCGGGACGGAAAATCGAAACTGGGCTAACCGTGTTTTTAGACGAGCTTTAGCGAGGATTCAATCTTACATGCGGTACTGAAAAAAATTGGTGTTCGTTTTTTTTTGTCGGTCTCCACAGGTCAAACGGCTACAGCTATCAACTTCAAACTTTTTTTCAATATGATTCCTCATCGAACTAAGATCTGTGTAGTTTTTCGGCATTATCCTGTGATAACTTTTTTTTATGAATTTTAGAAAATTGCAAAATACCCATTAGAATAACACAGCGGAAAAAATTATTTTCCAAAAAATGTTATTTTGCGTGAAGTTTGATACACATTTCACCTTTTACAATACCGGTGTAAGAGAATTTCTTTACTCCCCAGTTTCTTTACTCCCCAGTAAAAAGACTACATAGTAAGTTTACTCCCCAGTAAAGAAATCACATGATAAGTTAACTCCCCCAGTAAAACGATAATATAATGCTATTACTCCCCTTGTAATACTTTGACTCCCTTGCAACCGTACATTTCATGGGGGAGTAAAATCGTTATATATAATAGAACGACTCCCTAATTTAATAATAATACAGTTTGAGTCGATAACATTAAGTATAGGGTACCCAAAAATATCTGCAGGTATAACAGTACAAAAATTGTATATTCCAAATACAATATCAGATACTTATACCTATGGGGGAGTATCCCAATTATACCTAGCTATGATGCTATTACTCCCCAATCAAAATAGCGTATTCAATTGTATACACATTATATAAAGTACCAGTATCATGTTACGTAACACAATATTAGATACTTATTCTTAAGGGGGAGTATCCAAATTATACCTAGCTATAATGCTATTACTCCCCAACAAAAATAGTGTATTTAATTGTATACACATTGAAAATAGTACCAGTATCATGTTACGTAACACAATATAAGATACTTATACTCATGGGGGAGTGTCCAAATTATACCTAGCTATAATGCTATTACTCCCCAACAAAAATAGTGTATTTAATGTATACATATTATAAATAGTACCAGTATCATGTTACGTAACACAATATCAGATACTTATAATTATGGGGGAGTATCCAAATTATACCTAGCTATAATGCTATTACTCCCCAACCAAAATAGTGTATTTAATTGTATATACATTATGAATTGCACTAGTATCATGTTACGTAATACAATATCAGATACTTATACCTATGGGGGAGTATCCCAATTATACCTAGCTATAATGCTATTACTCCTCAATCAAAATAGCGTATTCAATTGTATACACATTATATAAAGTACCAGTATCATGTTACGTAACACAATATTAGATACTTATTCTTAAGGGGGAGTATCCAAATTATACCTAGCTATAATGCTATTACTCCCCAACAAAAATAGTGTATTTAATTGTATACACATTGAAAATAGTACCAGTATCATGTTACGTAACACAATATAAGATACTTATACTCATGGGGGAGTGTCCAAATTATACCTAGCTATAATGCTATTACTCCCCAACAAAAATAGTGTATTTAATGTATACATATTATAAATAGTACCAGTATCATGTTACGTAACACAATATCAGATACTTATAATTATGGGGGAGTATCCAAATTATACCTAGCTATAATGCTATTACTCCCCAACCAAAATAGTGTATTTAATTGTACACACATTATAAATAGTACCAGTATCATGTGACGTAATCTACACTATTTTTGCTAGGGAGTAGTAGTATTATAGCAAGGTATTTGGATACTCCCCCATGACTTCAACTATGAGAGTACCGTAGTGTATTATTGGGCATGATAGTAGTTTTATCACATAATGCGTATGCAAAAAATACACTATTTTCGTTGGGGAGTAATAGCTTTATAGCTAGGTATAATTTGGATACTCCCCAATGAGTATAAGTATCTGATATTGTGTTACGTAACATGATACTAGTACTATTTATAATTTGTATACAATCAAATACACTATTTTTGTTAGGGAGTAATAGCATTATAGCTAGGTATAATTTGGATACTCCCCCATAACTATAAGTATAAGAGTACCATAGTGTATTATTGGGTATGATAGTAGTTTTAATACATGATGCGTATGCAAAAAATACACTATTTTTGGTAGGGAGTAGTAGTATTATAGCTAGGTATAATTTGGATACTCCCCCATAAGTATTCATATCCATGTTTTGTGTTATCTAACATGATACTAGTACTATTGTATGTGTATACTTTGAAATGCACTATTTTTGTTGGGGAGTAATAGTATTATAGCTAGGTATAATTAGGATACTCCCCCATAACTATAAGTATAAGAGAAGTGTATTATTGGGCATGATAGTAGTTTTATTACATAATGCATATGCAAAAAATACACAATTTTTGGTAGGGAGTAATAGTATTATAGCTAGCTATAATTTGGATACTCCCCCATGAGTATAAGTATCTTATATTGTGTTACGTAACATGATACTAGTACTATTTATAATTTGTATACAATCAAATACACTATTTTTGTTAGGGAGTAATAGTATTATAGCTAGGTATAATTTGGATACTCCCCCATAACTATACGTATATGTGTATTGTGTTACGTAACATGATACTGGTACTATTTTCAATATGTATACAAATAAATACACTATTTTTTGTAGGGAGTAGTAGTATTATAGCTAGGTATAATTTGGATACTCCCTCATAACTATAAGTATAAGAGTAGTGTATTATTGGGCATGATAGTAGTTTCATCACATGATGCGTATGCAAAAAATACACTATTTTTTGTAGGGAGTAATAGTATTATAGCTAGCTATAATTTGGATACTCCCCCATAATTACACGTATCTGTGTGTTGTGTTATGTAACATGCTAGTATAATTCATAATGTGTATACAATAAAATGAACTATCTTTGGTAGGGAGTAATAGTATTTCAGCTAGGTATAATTTGGATACTCCCCCATTTGAAATATTTTTGGGGATTTATGAAACACCCTATATCTACTCATAATTATCAGGTGAACATTATAACTGCATACTAATACATTAAAGTGTGTTTATCTGGGGGAGTAATATCATTATGGGCATAATAGTTTTACTCTCAACACTTTTTTTAACTTGTGAAGTGAGTAATAACATTATATGGGGAGTAAACTTATTTCATAATGGTTTTACTGGGGGAGTAGTTCTATTATATAATGCTTTTACTGGGGAGTCAACTTTTCGGGGAGTAAAAACATTCTGTTACACCGGTACACATTTTCATTTCATTTTGATACACATTTCTGGAATTTTCAGCTTGATCGGGTCAGACATTTTGAAGAAAAAACATGAAATGTGCTAAATTGGTACCACTCGAAGCAGTTTTTACCCATTTTCACCCATACTTTTACTATCCGCTCGTCTAACGCTCGTTTTCCTAGTACTAAATGAATCCCCGCCAAAGTCAGTATACCTTGAAAAAAGTCTGACGTTGGTTCGAGATCGACCCACATAAGTTTCTTTTCGGTCAACATCGTTCGCATATCATCCGTGTGGTCCCCCATTTAACCAGGTGTTGGTGGGGTCGTCAAGCAATCAATAATCAAAACACATTTGAAATATGTGGTTCCTATATGAAGTTATGACATTGCCCAGAGTGCTCATCAGTGATCTACTAATGTAATTAGCGTTGCATCGAAGTGCATGCAGTGTTTAATCACGGCCTCTGTTGTGACGGGATGCATGCACAGCGGACGAACGGTTCGCAAGGCGGTGATGGAAATGCGGCACTTCATTAAACTCACATCATCTCGGTGACACTCTGCCAGAAACACGTCTTGGAAGTTGTAGGCCTATACACTCGAATACACGAAAGATGAGTGTCCTCGACCGACATAACAAACACCAATGTCGTCGTTTTTCTTCGGCTGGTTTCGTATTTTTAGTGTGTTCTGATTTCTCAAGTTTTACCGTGAGAAAAGTAGATGCACAATTCAGAGGCGTTGAGACATCACAACTGTGAAACTAGATTTTAACGAATATAGTGACGATATTTCCCCTAATTTTCGAGAAAACCATAAATCATCATCACAATTGCAGAAATTAGAATTGATTTTGTTGTCCTCTAAAGACTATAAGGCATTACCGATGCTGTATAGAAACATTTACAGAATCGAGTAATGTCAACGTCACGACTCGGAAAAAGGCCAAATGAATTGAACATAATTTCTGGAATTGAGGTGATGATTTCTAGTTTTCTTTCGAATTAAGGAAATAAACATCGTCATTATTCGTTGAAATATATTTCCAGAGTAGTGATGCCATTTAAATTCTTGTATATACACTTGCAGCGAATCGTTTCCCAAGTTTTCATAATTATCAAGTTTAGATCTATATAGCAGTGGTATTTTGAGGATAAGAGATTCATTTTAGGACGATATTTAAGAAATAACTATGTATTTTGAAATCGTTCAGTATTAAAGACTATAGTGAATTTCTCTGTACAGTTATAGGGTCTATAGCCTAGTATCTGTACAGAAGTTTTGTCAACTATTTCTCTTGTAACCGACCATCTTCTTTCCTAGCTACCAGTAAATACATGCATAGACAATGAAATGTTCCCATATGTTACGTCTGTTCGTGAGTGAATCATCCCAACCATAGAAACAGTGTCAATTTATTTCTGTGTCACACACGCATTCTTGGCGCGTTCGCTCCTCTGTTCCCTCCCCGCCCACTGAGCAGGTAACACCTCTCCAACAATGATCGCCACTGTTCGTCATTCCGTCATTATCTACGAACAAAATCTTAATGCACAACTGCTTTATGAAAATAGGTTTTCATCGCTGGCAGAGATATGTGTTTTATAGAGTTGTAAAACGCACCGAGACGGGTGTATATAGGTTGGTGGTTGGCGCGCTGGACGGTCATTCAGGAGGTTAAGGCGCGAGATTTTTTTTGCAAGTCGGTTTTTAAATGGGACTAAAAACAATAGTTGCTAAACACAACATTTCTGTAGATATTTTTGTTTCTGTGGTCAAATTGAAAAATTAATCTAAATCATAACCCTGCGCTTGAGTCAATATTTGACAGTTATTTTGCTTAAAAAAAAAGTTACAGCGTCGGGAGTCGAACCGTGGACCCTCAAAATGTGAGGCAGCTATGCTAACAGTAGCGCTACACCGTTATGTGCGTGGGATTCATCATGTGTAATTCATCGTTCATCAAATGTGATTCATCATTCACCAGCGCCAATACATCTCGGCCATCATTATAGTACGTCATCAAACTCCAATATAAATGAAGCAATCATGTTCTACAGTTTGTGGACACAATGATGTTGTAAAACTCGTATATTGTGTATATATATATATATCCTGGCAAATCAATTCAAAGTCAGTTACTATTAGATATATAAATTCAAGTCAGGAGGCTAAATATTTTTTGTTCGTATTCTTTGTGCGCTCTGTTTTCGCCGGAATGTGGCGTCGTGTGCCAACATTTCGTATGCCAGCGTGCACGCAGGGGCCCATGTAGCTCTGTTGACCGCGAACAATGAAAGTGTGACAAAGGGAGGCGAGATTTGTTTATTTTTAGCGGTGACACCCGTGCGACTGGTTACACGACGTCTTGACTGATCTGCCCGAGTCGCGGACAAAACTGTTGTTGTTCCCGAGATCATTCGGGATAGTTCGATAGATCAGTTGGATTCGCGTGGCTATGGCAGTATATCAAATACTCGAAAAAATTTAGAATACGTATATTTTTGAAAACCCATTTGTCCGACACTTCTTTTACTCGACTGACCAAATCTTGGAGAATCCATTTGTCGACTGATCAAATCTTAGAGAACCCATTTGTCGACTGCCCAAATCTTAGAAAACCCATTTGTCCTACACTTCGTTCACTCGACTGACCAAATCTCGGAAAACTCGTATCATTGACAATAAAGATATACTGAAGACGTCCCATATAAGTTACTTCACGAGATTCAAAACTCTTTCATTATTTCCTGAAGGAGCGAATATGTGATTTTTTTTCAATTTTTCATTTTATTAGCATTGAAAACTAAAGACACAAAACCATTGTTTCCTTATGAAGACAAGGGTAAAAGTTTAGGATCGTGAAATTGGAATTAAAAAAAGGTTAATTTGTACCAGAACGCACGTTTTTTTTGTGTATGATGTTAATAGGTTTACAACATATAGCTGTTTTTCTGTTCACATGCCCAAGTGTTTTTTCTTTACTTTATATGTTGACACTTTTTCCAATGTTCGTTATTGTTTTAATTGGAATGTGTTGAAAATGACGTATTTTCAGTCCTCTAGCAGCATTGGTAAGAAAAGTTTCAATGAAATATTTTTGGAAAAATGACTTCATTTTACGTATTGTGGTTTAGGAATGTGTGTGGGGGGGGCTATATTTTTTCGTTTCAGTTCTTTTAGTTTTACAATATGGCCCGTGACTGAATCTCAAAGGCTATAGTTGTGATTATAAATTCGATAAGACTTTGCCAATTAGTCTCCCAAGGGGACAGACAGAGAGATAGACAGACAGGTAAAGACAGGGAGACAGATAGACATGCGAAATTGAATTGAAGAAGAGACAAACTTCTCCAGCGAACCATTTTACCCGACATTCAGTTTGATTCGATTTTCTTTTAAAATGAAGATTTTTGATCAGTAAAAGTTTTCCCTCGAAAACTAGTCGACCCAAGGCATTGGAAAAAACTCGGGGAGTATCCGTAATTGTTCAACTTTAAGAGTCCCTGGGAGTCGATTTAGCGGAATATCAGCTTTTTGAAGATGACTTTTGAACGGTTCAAGATATCAAAATGCTGAAAACGAGGATACACAGATGTTTGTAATACCTTCAATATGGTGTAAGTAATAACTGTTCATCTCGAATAGCCTGATTGTCAGGCGTATACGCTTAAAAATACACATTTTTAAAGCTTATAAGCCTGACAATTAGGCGATGTAAGATGAATAATTATTACGTACATCGTCTTGAAGGTATTGAAAATATCTGTGTTTCTTCGTTTTCAGAATTTATATCTCATACCGTTCAAAAGTCATTCTCAAAAAACTGATATTCCGCTAAATCGACTCCCATGGGATCTTAAACTTCGATCCATGGGCATTTCAATGATGAGTTATCTCCGCTTTCATTATTGATTTTATAGCATCGTAATTAAAAACCAAGAAGATGTGTAACTAATTTCGTCTTTCAGTTTCGAACTTAATTAATCTTTCTTGGAATTCTTGATGTAAAAATCGAGGTTATTAAATAGGTCAACCCCTGTGGGTGCGTTTCTGTACAAAATAAACCCAGTGTTAACTTGAATACGTGCTATAAATGTATATTGGAAAAACCGGAAGTAATTTGCTCTAACCGGATTAAATCGTACAGGGGGCGGGGTACATTCCAGTACGATATAATCCGGTTTTAGCGAGGTACTTCCGGTCTCACTATATATGTTTAGCACAGGTTTAAGACTGGGTTTAGGTTAAGACTGGGTTTATCTTTTACAGGAATCTTGTATTGTATTCAATAAAGACTCCGGTGAAGGGCTAATTTGTTTAGTGAATAGCCGCCTTCGGTATGTTGGAATGATGGGAAGGAGACGGTCGTGGCCAAGTATTGAGGTACCCCCAACAACGACACCCTGCTCTGGTGTTATTGTCGACCACGACGGGAATCGAATCCCTGTCTCCTGAATGACGGTTCATTGCACTAATCCACCCGGCTCAGTAGGCCTACTATACATGAGTGGAGGCGCCGGGTTCTCGGTGCTATAGCTACGCACCGTTGCAGTCAGATGAAGTGGTCACTCGAGCTGCACTAAAATGTGTCCTGAAGAAATTATACTGATATTATTCGCTCTAAAACTAGAAGACAATGTGCATTCGCACTCCACGCGTAGTCTATGAAAGAATTAATGGTTAAATGTGCGTAGATTTTCTTTGAATTTATATTTTAATTTCGGATTGAACCATGTGACTGCAAGTATACCTTTCTATACCTACTGCCGAATTTAATTGTCAGATTGTAATTGAATTGGGTTTTTTTCTAAATCTCATTTGAACATGGGCTGTTTTTATTTAGATGAGCGTAGAGAAAATTTCCATTTCACTTATCAAAAAAAAAAAGTTCATTTTTTTTCTCTCTCGAATTTTGTGCGTGACATAGGCCGACAGGACGGGAAGAGTAACCAAGTTATTTTCCCGAAATTAAAACATTAATTTAAACGAAATCGACGCATATCTATTTAACCGCTTACCTTTTCATATGCCATCCATGAAATGCGTTTTCACACTGTCTTCTAGTTTTAGTTCGTATTTTATCAGTCTTAGTTTCTTCAAGATGCATTTTAATGCAGCTTGATCGACCACTTTATGTGACCTCAACCGTACATTGTTAGATTCACGTACTCCTATAATGTCGTAAATTTCTTTCCGAATGCATTTTCATTTGGCTCAATCGACCCTCTTATATGTGACCGCAACTCACAAGTGCACATTGTCGAATGACGAATCGTACACCCCCCCTTCCCCCCCCCCCCCTCCCTCACCACCACCTCCGCAACTGAATGGTAAACTTGTTAAAATAATCGAGTAGGTGAAAGCTATCGGCTTCTTGTGTAAACAAGGGGCGAAAAGCCCGTGGTACTATGCACACGGATAGGGTTTCTTTCTTCTGTAACAACCAGTTCCATGTGTGTTTAAACTGTGGCACCCCGCCGTGCAATCAGTCAATGGAGGATCACGTTTCACGTCACGTTGGAGGGCAAGGGAGGCGATTTAGCGAAATATCAGATTTTTGTTATTAACTTTCGAACGGTATAAGATATCAACATTCTAATAAGAGGGAAGAGATATTATTATTACGTACAACCGTGGCTTGGTAAACCATTATATGTATCCATTTGGAGCGTACAGTTGAAAATTTACTTTTTTTAGCTGTATGCGTTTGATCATTATTATGCGATATAGGTTGAATAAATTTCACTAATATAGTCATGAAGGTATTAAAAATATCTGTGTTTTCCCCCTCCCCCTGTATTCCAAAAATTTGTCCACAAATTATTCGCAGGGTATGTTTTTCCCGTGTATATTTTATCTCCTGGGTGATAATTCCCCACCATAGTCATTTATTTCCTGGGTGATATTTGCCCCACCAGAAAGTCGGGTACATTATTTCCGGGTATATTTTTTCCTGGGTGATAATCACCCACCAGAAATTCGAGTACATTATTTCCGGGCATATTTTTACTGGGGGCTATTTTACCACCAGAAATTCGGGTACATTATTTCCGGTATATATATATATATTTTTTTTTTTTCTCACAATAGCACACAGCACGGAGTGAGTTAGTGAGTTGATTTATTTGTCTCGGTCTTCTGAACACGCGGAGCAAGCGCCTGGTGGATACGCTTGAGCTTGACAACCGGCCAGCCACCAGTCATAATGAAATATCCCGTGTGACACCCAGCGCTTTATGGACGCGATTAACAAACATTTAAACTGTGACAAGCGTAATCTCGTGTGCTCGACGTAAACACTACGTACCTTCATGCAAGCTCATTACGATGACTGGTTTTAGATTGCTACTTGATTAAGGGTCCATGGGAGTCGATTCAGTGGAGTATCAGTTCTTTGGTGAGTGTTTTTGTATGGGATATCATTTTTTTTTTATAACATCGAAACTGGATACAAAATCACTGTTCTCCAATTAAGGCTATGGATGAAAGATGAGATCGTTTGAACGGGGCACCACAAGGGCGATCTTACCACCCCAAAAATTCTTATAAAGAGGAAATACAGATGTTAACAATACGTTCAAGATGGTGTAAGTATAGTAACTATTTATATCATATCGCATGATTGGTACGCTTTTACGACTGAAGAAACACATTTTTCAGCCGTATATACGCTTGACAATTATGCGATATGAGATAAATAGTTACTACTTACACCATCTTCAAGGTATTACAAATATCTGTGATTTCTTCTTCATTAGAATTTCGATATCTCATACCGTTCAAAAGTTATCACCAAAAAACTGATATTCCGCTAAATCGACTCCCATGGACTCTTAAGATGTCAGCTGATTCGTGAATACGTTCATCTTAACTTGATGTGGTAAATTAGAATCCGGTTATTAAGGAGCAATTAATATTGTAATATTTACAAATGAAATAAATTGGCAATTACTTCTCTAGATCCGTCACATACAGGGAGATGATTGTCGGGTTACCATAGCAACTATAATAATTATAGAACAAACTAATATCGAAGTTGTGATTGGAGAACACAACTTGGGAACATTGTTGTGGACTTACTGTACAACAATGTGTGGCATTACTCAACAGAAGTTCACACTTCAGGAATGTTGTTCGTTGCATTTGATTGGTTCTTAATGGCCCCACCAACAGCTATAGGTTATATGGGGATTCGAATAAGAAGGTATGATAATGAAATGATCTAACCTCCCGTCTATACAGCTATGGATACGAACCCGCACGAGGGGTCAACAACTTGACAGTTTAGTGTACACCTGATTTTTTATTTTTTTATTTTCTGCGATTTTTCTGATTTTCCGTAATCTTTCGATTTTTTCATAATTTTTTGATTTTTCTTGATTTTTTGTGATTTTCAGGAGATTTTTAATTTCTCGTGGTTGTACATTTCCTTCTTGATTTGTTTTATTTGTCTTTGATATGGTATTGGATTTTTCTCTGATTTTTGGGATTTTCCTTGGTCCCTGATTATTTTTTATTTTTCTCAAAGTGTACACCTGATTTTGTCAGTCGTTAACCCCTCGAACCCGCACTATAGTCTGGTTTCCGATTTCACAGCAGTGCTTCAACTGTCTGAACCAACCGGAAGGCCTTGTTTAATTGTTTTCACAGATCGCATTATACGACCGGAATTTGTAGATGCCCGCCGTACAGTTGTATCTTTTACATGTTAACTGCACTGAAGAGGAGATACGCCATCCAGACAATTAAACTACTGAGACGAGCCGTTTGGACGTTTGAAACCTTTGAAGTTTGATGGGCCAACATTTCGCAACATTGATGTATCACTCACACACAACGACGCGTGGAAATGTATATAATTCAAATAACACTTCATTGTACTTGGGGCCACTTTCACGAAGTATTGATAATCGTCAAGTAAAGTTGAAATATCAGATTTAACCTAGGGTATAACAAGTAAATGGATGAATTCACAAAATATCAGTTCGTACAACCGATTGATGAACTGAGCAATAATTCTAGGATCAACTTGTAAATACTATACTTTTGATTACAAATACTTTTATTACCTCAATCAAAAATTATTCTTATTTCAATAAAACGCTGTTTCAGAATTGAATATATATATATTCACACCAAAATTATTCCAATTGTATACGTTTTCATTGTTTACTTTTTAAAATTATTGATATCGAAATTTGCTACAAAATCATTGTTCCCCAATCAAGCCTATATGTATGAGAGTGTGATCGTTTGGACGGGGCACCACAAGGGCGATCTTACCACCCCATCTCCTCTACTCTCTATAGTTCCGATTCATCTGACGAACAAATGCAGCCGAACGCGAGACGGACGCGTTCACAGCTGGCTGGCACTTGGTAAACATTATTCCGTGTCGAAGTTGCCGATTGATCGATTCGATTCGTGATCGATCCGTGTATTCACTTGTACTCGTACAAGTCGGGATGCTTGAAACGGAAATACTGTGGGAATCGTTCTCCACCAACACGAACTAAAGTGCTAGACTTGTAGCCACGAAAGAAGATCGTCTTCAAACAGAACAAATAAATAAATCATCTGTGGATCTTTATAGCCGTGATATTCTCAGGGTGTTATGATTTTTCAGGACGAGGTCTACAATAAGATATGAAAGTACATCTTTAATAAGGGTTAAATCCTTGGAAGTCGCAGCGAGATAACGTCCTTCTTCGTGGATACAAGTGTATATAGTTTTGAATAGTTGAATAGTTTTTTCTCTTTATTTTTTTATAATAGTTTCAAACATATTCAAAAATCGCGACCCCGGGACTTAAACCCGGATCTCCAGATTGCCGGTCTGACGCGCTACCCATTACGCCTGAGAGGAAGGTCTTCCTGAACAGTTTTAATTTTTCATATCTTTCGTACAGTCACAAATTTTTAGACTCGAGGATTGTACCTCAAATTGACAGGAAATTGTACTGTTTGAGCGACATGTATCAGCTAGCCCAGCTGATAGCCGTCAGCAGTGGAGATGAATATATACATATATATATATATATATATATATATATATATATATATATATATATATATATATATATATATATATATATATATATGCACTGTAGTGTAATTATTAGTAAATGATCCCATCACCCGAGATTCTCTTTATGACCATTGCTGCAGGGGTGAACATCCTACCAAGCACGTCGCCTGTATTTCTATTGTACTGCGCAAGCGTGAGCGTTCACTGATCGACGGTTCTACACGTAATAAAATACGAATAATATATTTTTTAATTAATTTGATTTATGGAACAATCAACCAACATTTATAGTTGAATTACGCGTTTTTTTTCCAACGTAGAAGTAATGAGGTAACAAATTGCATTTTATTGAACGTTTATTGTCCGCGATGTGATGATGGTGATCTCTGGACGTCGTGCACCAGTGCAGCTGAGTGTATGCAGATGCCCTCCGGCCGTGACCAGAGACGTGTGAACGGGATCTGTACCGTGACGCGGTTCCCGTGGTCCATCGTCTCGGGGAGCGCGAACAATCGTCGCGTAAATAACCTGTGAAGATCGAGCGCCTCGTCTATAACGTCGCGTATTACACGAACATCGATGAATCACTGCGTTTTGAACAATATCACTTGATCGTTTATATTTTATATATATATATATGATATATATATATATATTATATATATAATATAATATATATATTATATATAATATTATATATAATATATATATATATATATAAATTATATATTATATATATATTATATATATATATATGTGGGATATTTAGCCATGTCATAAAAGATAGTCCGACGGAAAACGAACCGGGACCTCAGATTGGCGTCTCCCACGAGCTGCGAGTATTACTCTTTATGGCATACTGGTAACTTGAGAGTTTAGCACGTATTGACTAGATTATTCACTGTGAGATGAGAATGCTCAGAATTTTATCGGATTGGAGGTTCTGACTGACCTACGTCGACCTAGAGGCCCCTAAGAGTTGATAATGCATTTTTTATATTTTTAATATATATATGGATATTAAAGTTTTGGTTTGTAGTATATAACAGTAAACTATCTATGATGTTATATATTAATTTTATGTATGGTCGTGCTCGAGATCGGGACCTCCGGGTACCTTCATGGACTTCACGCTACAACAACTGTTGCACCATCAACAAAAGGGTTCACACTTCGAATGTTGTCGTCCCTGCATTTGTTGTTTTAATGGCTCCCCACTAGTTTAGTTCATTGGGATTTCGAATAGAAGTTTTATGATTTTGATGACCTCACGTCTTTACAGCTTATTGTTACAACCCGCATGTCTCACTGATTTATTGTTCCCTTGTTTTTTGTTTTTTTTATTTTTGCAATTTTCTGATTTTCCGTACTTGATTTCATATTTTGATTTTCTTGATTTTTGTGATTTTCAGGAGATTTTCTTTCTCGTGGTTGTACATTTCCTTCTTGATTTGTTTTATTTGTCTTTGATATGGTATTGGATTTTTCTCTGATTTTTTGGATTTTTCTTGGTCCCCGATTATTTTTTATTTTTCTCAAAGTGTACACCTGATTTTGTCAGTCGTTAACCCCTCGAACCCGCACTATAGTCTGGTTTCAGATTTCACAGCAGTGCTTCAACTGTCTGAACCAACCGGAAGGCCTTGTTTAATTGTTTTCACAGATCGCATTATACGACCGGAATTTGTAGATGCCCGCCGTACAGTTGTATCTTTTACATGTTAACTGCACTGAAGAGGAGATACGCCATCCAGACAATTTAACTACTGAGACGAGCCGTTTGGACGTTTGAAACCTTTGAAGTTTGATGGGCCAACATTTCGCAACATTGATGTATCACTCGCACACAACGACGCGTGGAAATGTATATAATTCGAATAACACTTCATTGTACTTGGGGCCACTTTCACGAAGTATTGATAATCGTCAAGTAAAGTTGAAATATCAGATTTAACCTAGGGTATAACAAGTAAATGGATGAATTCACTAAATATCAGTTCGTACAACCGATTGATGAACTGAGCAATAATTCTAGGATCAACTTGTAAATACTCTTGATTACAAATACTTTTATTACCTCAATAAAAAAATATTCTTATTTCAATAAAACGCTGTCTCATATTTGAATATATATATTCACACCAAAATTAACCCAATTGTATACATTTTCATTGTTTACTTTTATAAATGATGAACATCGAAACTTGCTACAAAATCGTTGTTCCCCAATCAAGCCTATATGTATGAGAGTGTGATCGTTTGGACGGGGCACCACAAGGGCGATCTTACCACCCCATCTCCTCTACTCTCTATAGTTCCGATTCATCTGACGAACAAATGCAGCCGAACGCGAGACGGACGTTCACAGCTGGCTGGCACTTGGTAAACATTATTCCGTGTCGAAGTTGCCGATTGATCGATTCGATTCGTGATCGATCCGTGTATTCACTTGTACTCGTACAAGTCGGGATGCTTGAAACGGAAATACTGTGGGAATCGTTCTCCACCAACACGAACTAAAGTGCTAGACTTGTAGCCACGGAAGAAGATCGTCTTCGAACAGAACAAATAAATAAATCATCTGCGGATCTTTATAGCCGTGATATTCTCAGGGTGTTATGATTTTTCAGGACGAGGTCTACGATAAGTACATCTTGAAAGTACATCTTTGATAAGGGTTAAATCCTTGGAAGTTGCAGCGAGATAACGTCCTTCTTTCGTGGATACAAGTGTATATAGTTTTGAATATAGTTAACTAGTTTTTCTCTTTCTTTATTCTTTATAACAGCTTTAAACATTTATTCAAAAATCGCGACCCCGGGACTTGAACCCGGATCTCCAGATTGCCGGTCTGACGCGCTACCCATTAGGCCTTCGCCTGAGAGGAAGGTCTTCCTGAACAGTTTTAATTTTTCATATCTTCCGTACAGTCACAAATTTCTAGACTCGAGGATTGTACCTCAAATTGACAGGAAATTGTACTGTTTGAGCGACATGTATCAGCTAGCCCAGCTGATGGCCGTCAGCAGTGGAGATGAATATATACATATATATATATATATATACATATATATATATATATATATATATATATATATATATATATGCACTGTAGTGTAATTATTAGTAAATGATCCCATCACCCGAGATATTCTTTATGACCATTGCTGCAGGGGTGAACATCCTACCAAGCACGTCGCCTGTATTTCTATTGTACTGCGCAAGCGTGAGCGTTCACTGATCGACGGTTCTACACGTAATAAAATACGAATAAATATATTTTTTAATTAATTTGATTTATGGAACAATCAACCAACATTTATTAGTTTGAATTACTCGTTTTTTTTCCTACGTAGAAGTAATGAGCTAACAAATTGCATTTTATTGAACGTTTATTGTCCGCGATGTGATGATGGTGATCTCTGGACGTCGTGCACCAGTGCAGCTGAGTGTATGCAGATGCCCTCCGGCCGTGACCAGAGACGTGTGAACGGGATCTGCACCGTGACGCGGTTCCCGTGGTCCATCGTCTCGGGGAGCGCGAACAATCGTCGCGTAAATAACCTGTGAAGATCGAGCGCCTCGTCTAATAACGTCGCGTCGAACGTCCGCCTTACATGAACATCGATGAATCACTTGCGTTTTGAACAAAAGCACTTGATCGTTTATATATATATATATATATATATATATATATATATATATATATATATATATATATATATATATATATATATATATATATATATATATATATATATATATATATGTATATATATATATGTATATATATATATATATATATATGTGTGGGATATTTTAGCCATGTCATAAAAGATACGTCTCGACCGGGAAACGAACCCGGGACCTTCAGATTGTCGGTCTCACTGAGCTACCGAGATATTACTCTTTGTCATGGCTATACTTAGAGTTTAACTTTGAGCTTGTACTTGTAATTTAACGACGCACTGTACTGATGACTAAGATTTATTGACGTCAGTGAATGATGAATGAGATGACTGGAAGATGAGATGAAATTTGATTTGATTAGGTATTTCTGGATGGTTCTGAACGCTAGAGAGAAATCATGAAAAAACCTTGTCAGGATGGTCGACCGCTGCGGGAATCGAACGCCGGTCTGCCCAATAACGGGTCAGCCAATTCGTCTCAATTTGTATATATATATATACATGTGTTTCATGTGTATATATATGTTATATATGTGTGTGTATGTGGATATACAATTTATTAGTATAATTTGGAAAACGAGTGACACACCCTCGCACTTCCTAATTGACCCGCATTCGACTTATAAATCATGAGCTCATCTGTCAAACCTTCTCATAAATTCGACCGAGCTCGCGTTTTCCGTCACATCGCGTAGCGTCCCGATAGCGTCCCGAGATCGCGGACCTCCCGGCGTACCTTCGCGCGACCCGACAGCTGACGATCCATTCCGCTGCAGTCCCCGTCATATTTCATTAGCCGACGTCGCCTCTCCTCTCTATCTCGCGCGCTCTCTCTCTCGCGCGCGCTCTCTGTCGCTATTCATCTCACTCTCGCTCTCGATCTCGCTCTCTGTCTCTCTCTCGCTCTCTCGCCGCCATACACAATTAATATCCGCGGTGTTTGTGTTCAATTCGAACTAACGTCCCTTTCATCTAACGTGAAATAAATGACGCTCGTTTGTTGGCGTCGGCTCACGTTGAGGTGTGTGGAGCGACAAACAACAAAATGATCTTAATGCGCCGTACAAATATCACGTAAGGTGTATAAGTGACTGAGAGTAAATCAAATACACACACACACATATTTATATATATATATATATATATATATATATATATATATATATTTTTTTTTTATATATATATATATATATATAGGTTATATCATTTATTCGTTCATTCATTTATGTTGAGTTTAACGACGTACTATACTCATGAAAACGATCTATTGGCGTCGGTGAGTGATATATATGAGACGATGGGATGAGATGAAAGGTCATTATATATATATATATATATATATATATATATATATATATATATATATATATATATATATATATATATTTCACATATATTTTCACTGTTTTGGAAGTGAGACGGAGTTGGACATGGCCTGTTATTGAAGAACCATTCCAGTATATTATTGACCTGCACGACAGAGGGAAACCACGAAAAATCCGTGTCTGGATGGTCGACCATGGCGGGAATCGATCTCCGATCTCCTGAATGACGGTTCAGTGTGCTAGTCACCCACCCAAGCACTCTTTTCAGTTTGGGTATAATCTGTGTTCGCATGTTATAAATACACAATTGTGGAGATAAATAGTGACTGCTGTCGCTAGATAAGAATGTTTTACATCCATAACTCGCACAGTTTAATTAAATTAATTAATCTTTTGGCTTACAATTAAGCTATGACTGGTGCCGAGATTTTAATTGTGTGCGGTAATTTACTTTGACTAGATTTCCGGGGCTACACACTCGGAGATATTCGACTTGTAAAGTTCTACCGTCTGAAACTTGTTCACGACGGTATGGGTTATGGATGTAATAATATCACTGATATACTGCCAAATTACCAATTATAGTTTATTCTCGGGTATACATTTTTTTTACTGGCGTTAATTTTTCCATTTTTTTCTCATGTTTTATTGTGGTTGTGAGACGAACTTCTAGCTCGATGTGGTTTTTTTCCCGATATATCGTCCCTCTTCGTGGGAGTAATTCATGTCAACCTCTTTCAATTCAAATCTTCCAATAGCAAAGTGAAGTATGGTCAATTACCTCTTTCTGTCGACTTGGCTATCATGTGCCAATCTGTGGAACAAAAAATAAATATATAAATAAATGAATAAATAATTAATCCTGTTGAACTACACTGCTATTGACAGGAAAGGGGGACGCGGTTTACGAATTGTCAGTCTTTTTTTATATTAATATAAAAATTGTCACGAGGACACAAATAATTGTAAGTTGAATGCAATAATCAATTGGTAATAGGCCTATAAGAATTAAAATCATGATGAGATGATTCGTCGATATTTAAAAAAATAAATCCGACTTTTGTCGGATCCCCGAAAGAAGTTTTTCAACCACGCGGAACAGCTTTGGAAACATCGTTATTTGTCTAGAATTCCCCCGCAGTTTGAAACATTCATCTCTTCAGAAAGATGTAGTCGTGTCTCTGATCTCAATCCTCGTCCTGAAACATCGTCACACCACAGCCACACGGATATAACGGTGATATTTGTGTTTTGTTCTGTTTTGTTTTGTGTTTTGGTGTGTTTTGTGTTGTGGATCGGCGACCCTCTTTCATTGCATGTTATTCACGCATTATGAAGAAGCTAACCACCCGCGCGCTAGTGGTGTGAGATAGGCAGACGGTCGCTCGGAACCTTCTTACCTCATTGATACACGTATATACGTGAAAAGTTACGAGTACTTCGTTATAATTGTTATTTTCCAGAAGTTGAATGAAGGTGACAAACATAAAGAGTATTCATTTGACACATTGCCATTGTGGTTATCTAGCTTCATTTACGTAAGTGTTGGAATATTTCAAAAGACAAGAGTATATATTGTACACATAAAATACACAATACACACAAGTTATAATGAAGTAAAGCGAGTGTTTTTTTGACATACGGTGAGAAGAATTTATTGTTGGAATGACTTGCATATTGACTTTACTGAAGTTGACTGTTTTCCCCTCCAGTATATCAATTATATACGAGAAAACACTCACGGTTGTATTACTTTATATTCCGAGTGTCAGATTATTGAGAATATTTATTTTGTTATACTAACAAATACTTGAAACGGAAAGTGAAGCGTATTAGTTCGAAGTTACCCCAAATGAGTTTGTTAGTATAACATGCTTCATCTGTTTTTGTTGTTGAGTTTGATGAAAACTGAGCTTCCAACGGTGGTCACTAGCGGCAGATCATGCGTATTCATTAAATTAAATTTGATTTAAATTTTAATGAATGTTCATTTTCTTTATGGTCGCTGTTTTTATTACCTTATAGCGCCCCTAACCTGGCCTCTACTCTAGAAGCTGCTACATGAAATGCAGAGGAGGCACTTTGAGCGTTGAGGTGACTTCTTAACGTAAACATTATTACCATAAAGAAGGGAAAACACCTTCGCTGTTGATCTACCTTGAGACTGACAATCGCCAAGGGAAGGCATGTCGCTTTTTACGCGGTATTAGATCAGAAAGTTACTCAAATCTGCATCGTATCTCGACAACAACTCGACGTACCTTGGAGCTATATTTCATGAAGATAAAATACTTTTTTTTCAATTTGACAAACTCGCGGTCACAAATCCTCCCGTATAACCTAGCTCGTGGTGGGGTCTTTAGGCAATCAATAATCAATCAATCAATGATATCACAACTCTGAAACTGGACTTGATTTTACCTGGTTTAAGTGAAAACTCGAAATCATCATTTCAATTTCAGAAATTATAAATTATTCATTTGTCCTCCAGGACCCAGCCTTTTGTGTTTATGTGTCTTCACAATCAATAATGCTCACGCCAAAGTATCTGAAGGACAAAAAAAAATCGAATTTATGAAATTGAGATGATTTTCATTGTTTTCTGGAATTGGGGAAATGAATATCGTCATTATTAATTGAAATCTAATTTCAGGGTTGTGATGTTCTACTGTATACCTGTCCTGACTTTTCATTCTGTATAGCGTAACATGTTGTGCTAATCGTCTGCCACTGCATAACTCGATCAACTCAGATCGGGCGTGAGTTCGAATCCCGCATAAGGCATGCGTTTCCATAAACATCCTTTCATTTTCATCAATTGATCCTTTCAATATCACCCTCTCATTCGTACCCCCATACTACCTAGTAGTCGGTGGAATCGTTAACCACCATCAAAGAAGTTGCATATCTATATAAAGTGAGTAGGCCTATAGAGAGCTTTGACAAAAGATTAGCGCAGAGCCGGTGGATTTAATTCAAAGTTTGATTAGACCCCTATAATAATATTATGCATGGAGTCGATCTACTGCGCGGTGCGTAAGCTCACCGAGTCCCGAGTAGGTCGAGCTTGAAATTATATACAGGGGTTGTAAATTCTAAATCTGAGTAGACTCAATGACTTCTCTTCTAGATACAGAAGAGCTATACCGATGGGATATTACATTATTATTTAATTGAATATATAGGCCTATATATATATATATATATATATCCCATCCACGAGAGATAAAAGTGGTTTACCAACTGAATATACTCGTAATAATCTTGGTAATTGTACTCCCAGCATATTTTAATATTTGGCACTTTCAAAAGGAGTAATTGTGCTCCGAATCGTAAATCATGTCCCGAAAATTTACTGGCCCTGAAAATACGTTTTTAAAAAAATGATTGACATTTGCATTTGTCATGTTGGTAGGCGACCTTTTTCTTTCGTGGATTATATATATATATAAATATATATATATATATATATATATATATATATATATATATATATATATATATATATACTCATATATTCACATTTTTATTATACTTTATATAATTATCAAGTTTCCAGAACGAGCGTCATATGTATATATATATGTATAGAGCATGTATTCATATAATGATGTGTGTAATTACAGCAATAACGAGTATATATACGCTATGAATAGCTCTTTGAGCATGATATCAACTCTATATTAATAATATGCACTACTTTTTATTACAATCGTCCTCTCTTCTTCCCGTTCCATTAATGTTAATGTGCACCTCGTATATATAGCAGGGATTTGGCCTGTGAATTAATTGCATGTACTTGTGAGTACTCTGGTTCGTCTTATTCTTTTGTGCTGTGCGGTATGGAATCTAATGGAATGCTTGCTCGTAATTACAATGGTGAAACGCAGCGATGACGGTCTGTATTGAAATGAGTCCTCCCTCCGGACAGAGTTGAAGGGTTAGAGGGGTTCGAACTGTTCTTTGTCTTGCTTGTAGATATATAGGTACCAATTAAAGGTGCACGCAATAAACAGAGGAGTGGTTTGATGTTTTAATAGGGTGTACGTATAACGATGCAAATCAAAAGAAATCACAATCAATTAATAGAATTCAAATACAAAAATGATATTGAACCATTTTTTTCATGTTTTCCATTATAATAGTTGTCTCGGAGCCACCCTCCATGGCTCAGTTAGCTAGGGTTAATTTTATTTATTGTATCTGATTTTTGTATCTTCATTTATAAGGTATACCGCTTCAGAAATTGGGAAGTCACCGTTGGGCGTGGGTCCGAGTCCCACAAAAGACATGGGTTTTTGTAAACGTCCTTTCACATATCATCGCTTCATAGTTTCATTGTCACTTGTTTTTTCTTACCCCCGCTTAACCTAGCTGTTGGTGGTGTCGTTGAGCAAACTATAATGAATAGGCATGTCGTCCGGTTGAACGACGAACAGTGAAGTTGAGTAAAATTGACCTCGTTGAGTGAAATTATGGGAAGAGTAGATGATAGTTGATTGTATTCGTCTTCGGACAGTGGGAATGGGTTGCGGTCGCGGCCTGAAATTAGGGAGTCAGTGCAGTTTTCACGAAAAAACACGAAAAACCTCGGTCAAGATTTTGGACATTCGGCCAAGACGGGAGTATTCGTTTACTTTTCAGAATTCATCATATTATACCGTCAGGTCTACTAGGCCTATACTGAATCGGTGGAAAATTCGACATTTCCTTTTCTGATTTTATTCTTCGATTCCAACTGCCATGCATTTATGTATTTTTTTCATGTAATCATATAACCATACCCGATTTCATCGTAACATACAATCCTGAATGATTTCTTATTGATGATTATTTATGTACATTTTTTGCAATATTTCCGAGTGTGTGAATTTATATTTATTTATCAACGCCTACGAAAGTGTAGCATTTTCGCCACGTTTACAAGAGATTACTCTCGCATAATGTAGCCCGTCTAGTATTTAATTGGTTTTCCCTTCAACTGGAGACGAACGTTCTTCTCTCTCGCACCAACGGCGTCCGTACCTCTGTCTCTCTCGCACCAACGGCGTCCGTACCTCTGTCTCTCTCGCTCCAATGGCGTCCGTTTCTCTCTCTCCCTCTCTCTCTCTCTCTTTCTCTCTTTCTCTCTCTCTCTCTCTCTCTTTCTTTCTCTCTCTCTCCCTCTCGCTCTCTCCTCTCTCTCTCTCTCTCTCTCTCTCTCTCTCTCTCTCTCTTTTTCTTTCTCTCTCTCCTCTTCTCTTCTCTCTCTCTCTCTCTCTCTCTCTCTCTCTCTCTCTCTCTCTCTCTCCCTCTCTCTCTCTCTCTCTCTCTCTCTCTCTCTCTCCCTCTCTCTCTGCCCGCCTGAACGGACTGCTAAGTGTTGGCGCAGCCGGCAGTCCGTGAAGACGGCTGACGTTACTAATGAACTAGAATCTTATTTTTACTCGCGACAATCCGCGAGGAGGCGAGGTAATAATTGTAAGAATGGTGCGCTATGTTTAAAGAAACCTGTAACTAGGTTTTAACGAACAATTACGTTATTTGTTTTCCTAATTTCCATCGTCGAAAACTTCGAAAAAAAATACATCCGTTTTTAAAAAGTTCGTAGAACTCGAAACACAGCGGTGATTCACATTCACATTTTGAAATGAGTGTTGCAGCCATTTGAAGGAAAAAATGATCGAAATTTCAAATGAAATTAATAAGAGCTGAAAGAACCTAGGTCTCAAACCAAGATTGCAGTCAGATTCTTTGTAAGCTCTTTGGCTATACCTCATACAAAACTCGCTCATCTTACAACGCATACAAAATGTAGGACAATTCAGAAGAGAATGTTCTAGATAGATCAAGAATGGTAAACTTAATTCCAAAAGTGATGAAAAAATGTCATTTCGGGATGATCTGTGACAACCAAATTGGAGTTATATTATTGTACATCTATTATTATTGTATTTTTATTAACATTTTATTGTAACAAACTGTATCGATATAACTCTATGTCAAGATAGCACTTATCTACTAAAAAATAAATCACTACTACTATACTTCCATACGCGCTCATCCTACAACCACATGCTGCGTTACTGCTCTTCTTGTTCTATTTCTCGATTTTGGCAAGTCTGGAAATCGATATATTTTGGTGGCGATGACATTGTTTCAAGGCTGCTGACGTTTTCGTGTTCGCGGTGGTGAAACATGCGGTCAGCATTGCATCGTGTCACACCTATATTTACCTTCAAGCCCTCAGTTCTGTCGCGTTAACAGATGTCACAATTACTGTACATTGTCCTCGCTGCACGGTCATGTTTGAGCCACTTCGAACGTGTTGGAACATTTATTCGGTTTTGACTGACTGACTGGAAAAGTCAGGACTGGCGTCCAAAAACGTATCCACGATGTAAATTGAAAATGTTGGTTTGTGGTTAATTTATAAAGTCGCCTTTTGGTTGTTTTTTATGGTCTCCATGGTTACCGATCTCACCTACAGCAAACTTCTGGATTCGCTGACTCCAGATATTTATTCGAAATCACTATTTGTGGAACCGGAAGTAGATCTTAGATTGGTTTTAGTTCATATTGAATTAGTTTAGGATGTTTGTTCGATTAGCTTAGTTAGTTTCAGTAGTGTGGGGTTGATTAAGTCAGGTAGATTGGGATTATTTAGGTTTATTTAGGCTGCACGCAAGAACAACAACAATGTCCGCATGTGGTGACAGCCTAGGGTCTGATGAATAGCGGATGCCATATTTATTTGCGCTTTCCAATGTTATTATTAAAATAAGAGTTTCAACAAATTTTCCTCCGGGCCGTTATTCTATAACTCTAGAACGAAACGGAAGCGGCACATCGTCGTAGTGTTCCGAAGATTCCCGCTTTCGGCGATCTTTCATTTCGTTTATAGCACCGATTATTATTCACTTTTACTCTCGTTTTTTTTAAACCATCGTACAGTTCATATTAAACCTATTCATAATTGAAACCTCCCTCATAATTCCAACACCCCAAGTTTCAAAACATTCATTTCAACACGCTATTTTCGATGACGCAACGCCTTGCATCCGAGCCGACGCCATCCCGCAAGACAGCCTGATTTATCGTTCAATTGTGTGATGCTATGGAAAGGTGTACAACGGGGTGATTAGTCCGAGTTAATTATCCGTGTTGTTAGCCGGTTTCGAAACTCGAAAATATAACTATATCGTCAAGTCATGAGAGCTGAACGCTCTAATTAACGACATATAACTTCGCTAGACAAAGGAGGACGATGTCGTCTCGAAATACCGCGCTCCTGAAGTTGACTAATGGTGAACGTTAGACGGCCATATCTTTAATTAACGCGGTTATTGTCGCGGGTTCACGTGCGTGCCTGCCTGCGTGAGGTGCACGACGCTTTTTAGGCGTGATGTATTCACGGAAGATGAGGAAGTTCGTTTACGAAATCGAAAATCTTATCGTCGGGTTAATAATAGATGTTTTTTCTCTTCACAATCTATATGTTTCAATTGTTCAATATTCTGAAATTGTTACCTCGAAATTTATGTTTGAATCTGTTCTATTATTGTTAATTATTCTCTGATGTGGCGAGAGCGCCCTTCCAACATTGTGCCTGTCCAAACGATTCTATATACTTTTCATCCTTAGCCTCAATTGGGAAACAAAGATTTTGTATCAATTTTCAATGTTGATGAAGAGAGAAATATTCAAAAATACTTCGCCATACACTATCTCGTCCAATATTATGATGATTTAACGCGTCGTTTGAAACGGGGATATTTCTATTGGTAGTGTTGGTAGACAAAAACCGTGCCCTTCCTGGATACTTCTGTAAAAGTTTCGTCCTGAATTGTCACTATTGTGTGATAATAATATTGAGGAAAGTGTTTTCCGTGAGATTTGACTGATGCAGATCTTCGTAGTCAGTTCTTGTTCGTCGTCTTTTCATTTTTTTGTTATGGAAATATTAGTTGTTGTTCTTTTTGAAAATCAACCATGCTGAAACTCGACACTCAACACGAAACATAAATTGATTACAGATGTTTCACTTTTTATATAAATCCACAAGTTAAGAGTCCATGGGAGTCGATTTAGCGGAATATCAGGTTTTTGGTGATAGCTTTTGAACGGTATGAGATATCGAAATTCTGAAAACGAGGAAACACATATATTTTCAATACCTTCAAGATGATGTAAGTGACAACTATTTGTCTCATATCGTCTAATTGTCAGGAATGTTTATTTTTAAACGCATACGCCTGATAATCAGGCGATTTGAGTTTAATAGTTATTACGTAGACCACCTTGAAGGTATTGAACGATTTTCTTGTTTGCATAATTTCGATATCTTATACCGTACAAAAGTTATCATGGACTCTTAATTTAATGATTTTTGATTGTCGAGGTTTTCAAGGTGTTAATTGAATGGATCGTTCTGAAGAACCTGCACTATCGTGCGAGACGTGCAAAGGAAGTCATCGAGCCAGTTCGTTGATCTGCATTTGTGCAGAAAAACGCGGCAATAAAAACTGTCAAGCCGATCAAGGCCGTCCAATTTATTCAGACAGGAATTCAAGATATTCACTTTGATCTAAAATAAAAAAATGTAATATATTATAATGTTTAATTTCCACTAATGTTTGATCTGTGTCTAATTGAACGTAAATGGAACGTGAGGAACTCCCCAGATCGCTGTTGACTTGTAATGGAATTAATTAACTCCGCCGGTGGCGCGGTGCGATGGGCGTGGGATCGAGTCCCGCATGAGACACCATGGTTTTTACGATCTCATTCGGTCGTTGGTAACCTCACAGCTATTCGCATGTTCTCTTGTGGTATGCATGGCTTGGAACAATGCGAGTTCAGGTTCAATTTATTATCAAATATATATATATATATATATATATATATATATATATATATATATATATATATATATATATATATATATATATATATATATATATATATATATATATATATATATATATATATATATATTTAATGCTGCTTAACGACCCCACCAACAGCTATAGGTTGTAGTGGAGTACGAATTGACCGGGTGATTTTGAAACGATGAAGTGATAGGTGAACCTTATTGCCTTATGTGGGACTCGAACCCCCCACGCCCCACCTTACTCCAGTTTCTACTGCACCAAGTGACAGTTGACTGAGCCACGGGGGCGGCTATATATATATATATATATATATATATATATATATATATATATATATATATATATATATATATATATATATATATATATATATATATATATATATATATATATTTGATAATTGATTGAACCTTCACTTACTCTCATTGTTCAATTAACTATCAAAAATACTGTAGACATGTAAATTGTGCGCGCCAAGACAGTTAATTGGCAGACCCGATCGACCGTCTTCCCTGTGTGCATATCGCTCACGAGTCTATAAATCCGCCAACACTCGTGGGAAGAGGGAACATTTTTTTCATCTGTAAGTTTGTCTTGTTTCTCTTTGTTCGTTGTTGTAAATAGATTTACCAGACAT
The DNA here is from genome assembly GCA_907164805.1 of Brachyptera putata. Classification (NCBI taxonomy): domain Eukaryota; kingdom Metazoa; phylum Arthropoda; class Insecta; order Plecoptera; family Taeniopterygidae; genus Brachyptera; species Brachyptera putata. The sequence goes on from OU015465.1 coordinate 22,904,714, forward strand.
GAACAGGCGGGTAAAAGGTCGCCCGAGGAGCAGAACTTACATTTATAAAAGATCGGTAAAACGTCTTGCTGTATAACTCATTTCTTGGTTTTACATTAGACGAACGATATAACTTATAGTGTAGGCCAAGACACTCGAAGCTTAAGGCAAAATAAAATTGGAAAATCCCTGCGTATACCTCTAACCTCACTCGCATTTGTCTGTTATCATTGTATCTTCGGGACGCCTGAAGAGCATATACTGGAGTAAAGTTGACTTTGTTGTGTGATATGGGTTTGGGTGTCCACCTTTCCTGAACCCTAACCATATTCCATTGAAATATACCCCGAAGACATTGTCACACGACCGATTCGACTTTATTCCGGTATACGTTCTTCAGCGCTCCTGGATCTTCCTATGGATAGAGAGCGTGCAAGCGGGCTGACCGATAGCCAATTACAATATATAGTCGAGCACGCTTGTCGCGCTTTGTGCTTCGGAGGATGTACTACAGGATGAGAAGAGTTAAAAGGGAGAGGATATAAAGAAGAGTGGAATATGTTTATTTCAATTTTTATTTTTGGGTTGTTGTGCGATTGTCTTGTCAGTACCTCGTACAAACGAGCCTACCTTTCATACTAAGCCTCCATTAATGGGGAGTATAATTATATACGTTCCGCTAAGTTCCGTTGTCAACTTTGAAAAAATCAGCATTGTGTGACTGCTTTCGTCGATGATTTTACTTTCGTAATAGGACTTTTGACAATTGAAATACCGGTACTTCTCGGCGAAAAAGTATGTTCACAACCAACGCAGTCCCGAGGTCAAAGTTCATTTTTCCTTTTTCACAATTATAAGTGTAAATATATTATAATATATATTACCATTATTTATAATACCTACCGTGCTTCAATAATATTTGCATATAAAAAAAACGAATTTGCACAGCCATTTTTTTTGTTTAGTGTGCCCAAGACCTCTGCGCCCGTAGTATAGACTGCACCCGGGTAGGCCTACATCTCCTTGCTATAGCTGTATACATTATAAACCCTAAACACAAAATCTATGCCGAACCGAGCCCCTGTTGCTTTGCTTCATCAAGGACCTCCGCTGCCGAAAGAAAGTTTTTTCCTGTTTATTCGTTAACTTTTTCCCTCGAGAGAAAACTTTCGGAATGTTGGAATATAATTGTATTTTCGTAACTTTTAAAATTACATTTGTGAATTTTCAACGTCCCGACGTAATGAAATCGTGACGTTGAAGAGTGCTCGTCGTCGACGTCGACGTCCTCCACTATTTACACATTCATCATATTCAAGGCTCCGAGGGACAGGCTCGCATTACCATCCATTGCCGAGCCGAGAAATAATAGCGACAAGGCATAAACTCTGTATAATGTATTCCTTTTTTCTTCTTAAATATATATCAACTTCGTTTCGGCGAAAGAAAACGGCTTATCCGGCGGGCTCTGTGCGCGAGGAAGATTGATATCGGTGCGTACGCTTATCGCATCAGTTGGCATGAGCATCGAGTGATTCTATTCCGACAACTCTGGGCTAAGGGTGACGTCTGTGTGACGTAGTCACGAACATACCGACGTAGGTCATATAGTAAAAAGAGACGATGAGGAAAAAATCAATGTCGGTCACTAAAAAATCATTTCGTCGCACCAAACGCGATCTAAAGTATGTATATATTTTTAAAAATTAACGCCAATTGGAATTGAACCCTGGCTCTCACGTATCGGAGTTGTACGCCGTACCACCAAGCCACGATGAGCTGTGACGCATAGCTGGTTAGAAGAACGTTTGCAAGATATCGTGGTATAATAATGTCCTATTGCATCGCAACCTAAGTCATTTGTTGTGTTTTTTCATTTTTTGAATATTATATATTGATAGTTTTGGCCATGGGTCACGAGTGAGTTTTTTTCTTTAGTGACCCTGTTTTGATGGACTTTTACCAAATATGGCAGATACCTTCATGTAAATCCATCGTCTTCGAGGAAGTTTTAAACTATTGAATTTTAAAATTTTCCACGTGCGGTGGCTTCATTCAATAGATCTAATCAAGTTGTACTAGAAAATACCAATTAGGTAGAGGATTTAAAAAAAAATGAAAATTGGTCGCCATGCACTATACGACAATTTTACTTCTATCTTTGGCGGCATCAACGCTCTGACGCATCGGGTTAGCCTATTGTTGTCGGAACAGTACCCTCATGCGGAGAGGAAGAAGATTGATATCTGAGCACTCGCGTATCGCATCAGTAGACACGAGTATCGCGGTATCACGTCACTCTGCCGGTGCTTGTCTGGTTATCTCTGCGTTTTCGTCTCGGTAACCTCGTTTGCCCGCTTCTGTGTGCCCCCCTGACTCGATAGACTGACGGTTTACGATCGAGACGCACATGCCATTGGGTGCACCCGTCGTACGCATATAGACAACCCCGCAGTATTCGATTTGCGAGTCGTTGGCTGTGATGAGAATGATGCTGTACACTTGCGGTACCGTAAAGTGGTCGATCGAGCTATAGTAAAATGCATCTTGGAAATGAAATTTTCTGATGTAATTCACTCCTAAACTAGCGAACGTGTAAAGCTTGTACCAAAGTGAAAGTATCTTTTTGCTAAATCAGTCGACCTTGTGGTATTGCATATTGGATTTAACAGATAGCAAGCGAAAAGAAACACACCTTTAATCTTTAGTCGAGCATTACACACGCACTCCACGCACGGTCTATGAAAAAATTGTGCGTTAAAACATGCGAAGATTTTATCATTTAATAAGTTGGCCTATCCGACTTGTGCCGTGCAAAAAGAAAAGTAATGCAAGCTGGGAAACTGTTGTTGAGTAACTTGAGTATAGAAGAGTATCATGAATATAGTGGCAGACTGACAGCGATACATGTTGTATTATTCAAATCCCAGATAACCGACTGTTAATTGGGCCAGGGGGTGCTTTGGTATAAAACCTGGCTGGCGATTCTGGATTCGGAGACTGCTGATTCCGAGTCCTCCACTTCTTCACTCTTCATCGTCCGAAGCAGTTCTTCACATTTTCCCACCGCGATCTTCTTTCCATTTCTATATTTTTCTACATTTCTCCTCCTATCCACCCGTCTTCCATCTATCCCTTCCATCTCTTCTCTTCGGTCTCAATTTCATAGCTGACTCAAATTCGGCTCTCGGTATTCTTTTTCATCCTCACTTCTCATCTGTCCGTAACACCATAATCTTTCGCTTCCCATCTAGAACAGCTTTCTACTCCAGAGTCTTTTCTGAGCTTGCTACTTATTTCCTTCCATCTTTGAAACACCCGATATCAGCGCATGCGTATCTATTCAGATATCCGATATATCAGCTATCCGATCCAGGGATACTTGAGAGAGTGCAATTATGCATTATGTTGGTGACAGCTGTGGGATTAAATTAAAATATGAATGTATCAACTTTAGGCCTATATAGTGATATATTTTTGTGTATCATTAATTAGTATCTAAAAGATACTTCGATATACTTCGTAGATAATTCGACTGTAAAGAAACGTGTGTTCATTTAATTTAGAAATACTGTGGATATGTGACCGCCATTCAGACCCGATGTATCCAACGAATTGACAGGATTATGAAATCTATCTTCCACTTGAAAACCTCAAGACAATAGATTTGGAGGGCCGAACTTGAAGATGAATTTCGTCTACAGCTTTGATAAAACCCGACCCATTTGATAATAACATGTACAGATTGCGTTATTTTCTTCTTCATTAATTTGATGTGTCTTCGATTTTAAACATGGACAATTGAAACAGACATGAAATTCGACGATATAAAACTCGATTTATCGTTTTCTTACTCCTCCAGCATAATACATCAGTGTGATGTTTCATACCGATATTTTCTATTTCGAATTGCCATCCGCTCCGAAGTTTGACCCATTGTTTTCACGTCGATGCGGTTTCTCTCTCTCTTTCTCTCTCTCTCTCTCTCTCTCTCTCTCTCTCTCCAATCTTTCTCGCGCGCTTGACTGATTTCTCTACCCCTGTCACTACCACCAACCACCGTGTATTACTTTCCGTTGATCGACTTATTCTGTTTCGGTATGTGGCCCTGCGGGTGACATCTGGCCACGTCCTCTTCTCGGTTCCTCTCCATTGATTATCGCTCCTCCTCCTCTCCTCCTCCCACACCGGCGACTCGTCATGCAGATACATGGTTCTCTACGAACGCCACATCTATCTTGCTGGCTTTTGCTACTGTCGGATTCCCATCGTATAGGCGAGATGACCACAAGCCCTCCATCTATTGTCGGCCATCGTCACGACCCTCCGAGCAAACGCCGCTGATGGATGGTAGACCAATGGCTATCATTCATCAGCGGCGTCGGGAAACTAGTGGATGGGCTTAATGACTGTTTGCAGTTGGACCTCTAACCCGATGTGAACCTTTTTTGTCAATCAGGAACTATATTCCGTGAACGCCCGGTTTTACCAACTGATTGTGAGTGGATCAACTTGGATCACCGTTGGTTACGCATGTTATTTTCGTAACTTGAATAATATTTGGAGGATCAACACTCAACCAAGATACGTAAAACTTGCTCTTGAATTGGTATATGAATCAGCATTCATCATTCTGTTAATGAACCATCCCAGTATTGACCTAAACCAGAGGGAGAAATCATGATTCTCTTCGTGTGAGTATAGTCCTCTTTATTTCACTAACTCATTAGCTGCACTTGAAATACGAATTTCGAAGACGATATATCGACACCCTAGTAGAAAAATGAGAACAACAATTATTACAAATCGTGTAATCAAAACAAATGGACGTGTTTTGCGTACTCTACACACTCTAAAAAAATATATATATACGAGGTTTTGCAACTAGGCTATAGATATAGCTCTTTAGTAAAAGGTATATAAGTTATATATCGTACACTATAATGAAGCAATTTTGTAGGACGAGTTATGATCCGATCCCTCCTTAAAATATACTTCTGCAGATGGGCCAGTTCTTGCTTCTGCCATGAACATACATGTTGAGAAAACGAGCAAAATGTATTTTTAATAACTAAACAGTAATGGGTTTAAGATTGCTCATAGTGTCGATCTATTTTCGATCACCGGAAGTCAGTGTACCGATGGAACTGTTTTTACGTTCGTTGACGAGAGCCTCTGTGGTGTAGACCCTTGCCAACCAGATCCAGTGGTCGTGTAATTAGTCATAATTTGACTCGAGGAAAAGAAACGTTATAAATAATTCCGAGACGTGTATTAATCGTCTATTATAGTCACCGACGCGACAACAACGCGACGTTGGCGTAATCTTTCTTTCATCTTCTACGAATATCCTCATTTTCGTTTATAAGTTACATTCCTGGTCTCAAAGTGGCTGAAGAAAATATGTACTGACATATGCACTAAAACTAGCAGACTGTGTATATAGGCCTACTGCCACGGTTACATAAAAGATTTTTCCGAAATTGATTGCATAAGCACATTTTACTGCTATTTTTTTCACGTGGAGTGCATATATACAGCTTGCACCGAGTAAAATAAGAACCCTCTTTCCATCGGGATAAACCAGACAGCCTTGTGACATAGCATAGGATTTAACAGGTATAATACGAACAGAAAGCGGACTATTACTATACATAGACTTATAGAACATTATGTCTAGATATCGTTTATTGTAATTTGTATGTCGTTTATCGTTTATTTGTAATCGTTTTTTTTTTATTGTTTTTTTTTAATCCTCGTACAGCGTTATACAGTGGGAATACATTGATGGATTGTGCAGACAATTTTATTTTCACTTGAAAATTAATTTTTTCGGTCATCAGTTTCGTTGCGTAGGCCTATAATATCTCTGTGAAATTACTTCAGGATTTTACTGTGGCTTGATCGACCACTATATGAGACCGCAAGTGTACATATGCACAGCAAGTAGCCTATGGTAAACCATATAAAAAGATGTGCGATAAAATAAAATTTGCAGATTTTATTTAACTATAAATTTCGTATGAAACCATTCCTTGGTACCGCGAACGTACATTTCTTGCTGACTACACAATAATAGATATATCTCTTGTCCTCATTATACGTCAGTTACTACGAGTATGACTACGAGTGACTGCGAGTATTGTCGTCTTCAGTCATCGTCACCCAAACCACGACTAGCAGACTTCCACCAACCAGTCTACTGCACCGGTGACAAGACTTATTCTTACAAATGTGCTGAAGGAACGCGCGTCGTGTCAACGTTGAAGCGATGTTAATAATAGACGGTGAATATAGACATTCGCCTCGTCGTCAATTCGTCGTTATGTCACAGTATAGACCACAGTGGATAATGGCAGGTCCGCCAATACATCTCCAATAATAATGTAGGCCTAATTAAGTTGTTTATTCCGACGCCATTAGATCTGCGCTATCATAACAGTGCGTCGTTAAACCCAATATAAAAAAGTTGTTTACTGTCTTTTTTTACATTCCTTTACATTTAGCTAATTAATTGAGACCTAACTACATATAGACTATTAAAGACAGTCAGATAAATATTATATTATTGGTAATAAAGTTCTAATAACGCATTGAAAAATGTTATAGGCATTAACTGGACAGTAAAAAGTTGTGAACAAAAATTATAAAAATTATAAAAAAAATATGCCTGATAACAGAGATATCAACTAATTCACATGAGCTCTGTCAACTAGATTTTACGTTTTTTACATTTGTAATTGTATAGCCTACACTCCTATACCAGCACCTTCAAAAAGGCAAGATTTGAACTCGTATTAGGAAAACAAAAGCTAATAGCAATGTAACATCCAGTAGAGTATACCAAAGTTCACACTTTCTTCTTACAGGCCATCTGCTTTGTGGGTAAGGTTGCCGTAATTTTTTTCATTCCATAAACCATACACACAAGTACTAAACCACAAGTTTTTTATTGTTGACCGTCAAGTAGAAACGAACGTCATCATCTTGAGATACTTCGTCAGAAATGTATCAATCTATTTTGATGAATAAATCAGTGAATTAAAGTGAGATCCAATTCGCTTGAATAATAAACATTGAGCCGTCCCCCGCGGTTTATTCAGGTGAGGCTCCGCTTTAGTAAATGGAAAGTCGAGTCGAGTATGCTGGGTTCGAGTTCGCATTAGGCATGGGTATTTGTAAACGTCCTTTTCCTTATCACGTCGTAGTTTCATTACCACATGCTCATTCGTATTCCCATATAACCTAGCCGTTGGGTGGAGTCTAAAATTCCAATTAAAAAATATATATAAATAGTATTTATATATTATTTATTCATAAATATATATGTATTTGTATTTAATACTATAAATGGTATGACATTTGTTGACGGGCCATAATTGAGTTACGCGACGAGGATATTGGCTATTGAGTGATGGGCGTCGAAGGCGTCGTCGTGCTTCGAGACCGCCCGAAGACGCTCTCGAAAAGAAGGAAGAGAATGACTTGAAGTGACAAAAGTGGGGGAAGTCACTGTCAATATTATCAATAACCGATAAGCAATCGCTGTCCCTCAAATACTATTCTCTCTTGTCTGCGCCATTGACAGTAGACCCTATAGACACATTTTAGGCATATGTATAGGTCTCTATGTGTTTATTAGACGAGCTTTAGTGAGGATTCTATTTGACATACTGAAAAAAATTGGTGTTCGTTATGTTTTTTTTTGTTTTTTTTTTCGACATACCGGTACTGAAAAAATTGGTGTTCGTTATGTTTTTTGTCGGTTCTCCACAGGTCAAACGGCTACAGCTATCAACTTCAAACTTTTTTTCAATATGGTTCCTCATCTAACTTAGATCTGTGTTGTTTTGTGGCATTATCGGGTGCATGGTAACCTTTTTTTATGAATTTCAGAAATTTCAAAAATACCCATTAGAATATCACAGAGGAAAAAAAAGAAAATATTTTCATTTTCCAAAACAATGAAATTTTGCGTGAAGTTGAATTACATTTTGATACACATTTCTGGAAATTTTCAGCTTGATCAGGTCAGCCATTTTGAAGAAAAAACATAAAATGTGCTAAATTGGTACCACTCGAAGCAGTTTTCACCCATTTTTACCCATACTATTACTATCCGCTCGTCTAACAACGCATATATGGCGTTTTCCTAGTAGATCCTCAACACGTTTATCTACAAAAATGTTTTCTTAGTCGAGTTGGGTCATACATCATGCATGATTTGAAGTCCGAACGTGTCTACCATGAATTTTCCATGTATATTCGCTAATGCTGTGCGTTTCTTTTCCTCAAATTGGAATACTTTATTAGTTTATGTAGCTGTAAACAAGCTTTTTTTTACATAAAATTCCGTTTCATGATTGAATTAAATCCTCATTCTAGATGAAATCTTGACAGCTTGCACGGGATAAAGGGATGTTAATTGAGTCATGCACATTTCAAAATGTACTTAATCTCGGAGTAGGGTATATAGTTTTCATCCTCTTATAAAGTCTCTCCATCGTTTGGGCAGCAGTTACGAAGTAATTCGGAAAATAATTCTACATTGGGGAAATTCAAGTCGAGCGTTATTGAACGAGTATATTCTTGAATAGGAATTGCAGCAGAAACAATGTCACAGTTTTTCGTTGGATTTACGGCACTAGATACTTGAAAGATAATGTCAAGTTACCATTTTGACTTTATTTTAGTGAAAACTCCTCTCAATTTTTCACTTTAAATGAGTAGCCTAATTAAAAAACGAGAATAGGTATGCCTACATATATTTATTTGTGTTCAATTCCATTCATAAAATCAACATCTACGCTCCAATTAGTCAATTTTATTGAATTAATTTTTAAATAAAAATAACATAACCTCTGAGGGTTGCTTCTTATATGAAAATGAAATATCCTATATATTTGAATTATTAATGTGTATCTCAAAATGTAGCCCTGTTTTTATACCATTTGCTAAAGACTCGATCTGCGATCAACAAACAATGGTTGCCATAATTGACACAGAATAATTGATCAGTGGATAGAATAATTGAAAGTATGATACTAATAGATCAAAGAAAATGTAAAACTAATTAATAAATAAAAAATAAAAACCCAACACTGTAAGAAAGAAAATTAATAATTCGTTCTGAACAATAATAAGCCTAATGCAGTTTCTATCCAGCACATCTGTCAGAATCGACTTACAAAGATTCATAAGTTTTTCATTACTCTGATTAAGTCAAGATGGAGAGACTTCAACAGTATCCCCAGCTTTTCTCTTTGTGTATTTATATCTGTATATATTTCCATTTCCATTTCCTTGCGACCCTGCACGTTGTTGCTAAGGTTAAGAGCACGTGAGAGCTTTGTAAGTCGACGTCGTTTTTGAGGAATTGTGCGGTAGCGTCTCGGTGGCTTCTTACATGATGCGGTGCACATGTAGGCGTACTGGAACTTCATTGGGGATTGTGGTATTGTTGATGTGGTATTAATTTATACGATTTCTCACAAAACACGAGTTCAAGCCGTACCTCTGAAGGTAGGAAGCAAATCCAGAGCTAGGTGTATATATATATATATATATATATATATATATATATATATATATGCGGTGAAATCTAATTTCACAATCGAATTGTTTAGTTTTGCGAGTCGGCGTCGTATCCACGAAAGATGAAAGCGCGAACCGTTCGCTCGCCAGTGTTCTAGGATACTGGGGACGGTCGCTCGGAACCTTAAACTCTCGTGAAACCGGTATAGTTGTGTTGTCGAGATCGAAGGCGCGAATCACCCGCGCGCTAGTAGTTGTGGATAGGAGGAACGGTCGCTCGGAACCTTCATCTCTTTCGGTTACAAGTGTATATAATGCCCAACTCGCAGCACTTTGAAATGATTATTCTCTGTGTTAATTGTATCCGTAAAACCACGTAAAACCTCGTAAAACCATTGAAACCCGCCCCTGTTCAGGCTATACGTATGTGTGTTCTGTGACCTAATATGTTATCGCCATCATTGCCCCGCGATTAGTCATTACCGCCCGCTACTCTAATACATTATTTATTCCTGTTTTCAGCCCACCAAATTGAATGTATACAAGAACGACGCGGAGAGTTGGGATTACACCAACCCCAATGTCGGTGAGTCAACAACCAATTACTTATTTATTACGTAGAAATATGTTTGTATACATTATCGTGTATATATACCTACCTCATCCCTTATGTACATGGTTTTAATATTCAATCTGGTTTACTGCCTGGTGTTTTCTTGTCTCTGCCATCTATTTGCATATATCACGAAGAGTCGCTTCTCGTTGGGAACGGTCCACGCAGAATGTCGTCCTATACACGGTACATACATTATAACATGACAAGACACAACCTCTTAGCGTATACTTCTTGGTTTATATATCGGGCAGAGCTTGAACCCGAAGGAAAATTCCGTTTTCTGATACCTAACAAATCCTTGCAATGTCGCCATAGGTTGACTTGTTCGGCTAGTTAGAAAAAGGACTTTTACTTTCGGTTTTAGTTGTTGGTCTACCAAGTAGGTGCTACTAATCTAGGTGTATATTGAGGGGTTGGGAGTGGGAGAGCGGTTGACAAGGACCGACTCTCTCGATACATATTGGTATTAACATTAGTGAAATACTATATTCTACTATTCGGATTAATTTTCGGGCTTTTGGGTGCACAAAAAATCTTGCCACGGCCCTGAATTCAAGCCAAGTTCACCATCGTGTTTTTGTGTCAAGCCCGCCTCATAAGTCTTGAAGCAACCGAGAGGTGTCGCTCTTATACGGCCTCATTAATCCATCTCTAACCTTATAATTGAGAATCAATGATTCGATATCGAGATTGCATTGCAAATTGTCAACTGTTTCAAACCGACACTAATAAAATTCAATAAAGAAATGCAGTTATTAGGTTTTATACATCAACATTCTTTCTTACAAGTATAAAAGTGTCTATCAAGTTGTAGGTAATACCCCCTCCCCCCTCATATCTCTCGTCTTATCCCCGGGAGGGGGGGGGGGGGCAGCCCTACTTCAGGCGCCGCGTCGCGGATAATTACTTTTCGTTCGTGTCGATAACATTTTACTTTGGAGCCCGAGATTGCATTACTTCATTTCTATGCAGGAAACTCAATTACACCCCCCTCCGCTCTCACCGCCCCCACGACCGCCACCTCCTCCACCGGGTCGATGGCGGTGTTTACGTACTGCTGTTTCGTTTGACTTGTGATCAGCCACCGCAGATCAAACACGGCAACCAACAACTGATATCTCTGCCGATATACTTGCGTCCACGAGAGACGCGCAGACGACATCGGTATTGATGAAACAGTCATCGTGAATGAATGAGGCCAACCCGGTGGTTCAGTCAGTTATTGCTAGCGGTAGAAACTGAAGTCACTGTTGGGCGTGGGTTCGAGTCCCGCATAAGGCGTATGGGTTTTTGTAATCGTCCTTTCACCTAAATCACCACTTCATCGGTTCGTTATCACCCGCTCATTCGTACCCCCGTATAACCTAGCTGTTGGGAGGGGTCCTTAAGCACCATTATAAATTGAATAAATGAATGAATGATTTTTTTCTTCGTGCCAGATGAACTGTTAGTCGCCAACTGACATATTTTGATGTCTATTGCTCTAGTTTAGTAATTGGTTCGATATTTCTACACAAGGTCTTATTATCCCTGTGAATAAAGCGAGGCTTGGAGAATAAAACTCGCCAGCTTAAACTCGGCTTAAACTGAACTGTCAGAAATTTATGACACGTTGCTTTGGAAATGTCAGAATTTCACTACAGAATTTTTATTGCTTGAAACAAGCTAAATTATTAGGCCTATGTATATACGAGTGAGTCTATATAGTGACTGTATATTTTATTCTCGGCCTATTCACAAAACCAATTTCGCTTGATTATGTTTATTGTATAAAATAGGCGTATATATATTTCACAGGATATGCTTGTACATTAGCAGTAGAGATGAAGGTTCCGAGCGACCGTCTGCACTATGCTGCATCACTAGTGCACGGGTGGTTCAAGCCTGCTACGATTTATGTATTTTACTTCCTGAATTTTCTACAAAAAGAAACATTATATACAGGGGGTTCGAGTCTCGATTAATAAATAAACATATGTGCTTTTAATATAAATCTAAACTGAACGAAATGAACAAATTCAAACTAGAACAGAATCAGAAATGCTAAATGAAATATCTCGACAATTGTTCTATGAATCCAATCACTTTTAATTATTTATTTATGTTTTCATTTATTTATTTGTGTTTGGTTTAACGACGCACTGTACTGATAACAAAGATATATTGGCGTCATGAGATGTTGGGATGAAAGGAGGCGAATGAACGTCAATGAAATACGTCAATGAATACCAAGAATGTGATTAAATTCATTCACGTATAAAACTGATATACGTGATCGAAATACCTAAAACTGATTGAATTCGCAAAAATAGAATGTCATATTTATTGAAGAGTGAACATTATTTTGGAGTTGATCTACTTTTTTATTCAATGACACTAGTTCGTTGAGGGTCCATGGGAGTCGATTTAGCGGAATATCAGTAGCGCCTGATTGTCAGGCGCATACGGTTAAAAATACACATTTTTCAACCGTATGCGCGTGACAATTATGTGATATGAGATAGAAAGTTATTACTTACAGTTACACCGTCTTGAAGGTATTGCAAATATATGTTTCCTCGTTTTCAGAATTTCGATATCTCATTACGTTCAAAAGTTGTCACCAAAAAAAGTTGATATTCTACTAAATCAACTCCCATGGACTCTTAACATAGACAAATAGGCCTAGTAAAGATAAATTTGGCTATTTGTATAAGCACCGTACCGACACATGCAGCGCAGTGGTTAACGCGCTCGCTTCATGTGTTCGAACCCAGTTCAATCCCCGCCGCCGACAATCTTTACAGGGGTTTTTCATGGTTTCCCTGATGTAGTCTAGGCTAATGCCGGGATGGTTCCTACAATAAGTCGGCCATGACCGCTTCCTTCCCACAATCCTTCCCATTACCCAAAAACCTTCATCTCATCATCCCATCATCTCATTAATCATCCATCCGACGCCATTTAAATCTGCGCTATCATAACAGTGCGTCGTTAAAACCCAATATAAAAAAATATATAATCACCGTGCATGCACCCTCTTAACGACCCCGTTCATCCACAGCTATAGGTTATCAACCGCGCCTTCTTCCGTGGATATAAGGTTTCAGTTGCCGGGTTTACGTTTTGATTAGCACGTTTCTCCGCGTCTCCATCAAGCCATACAGTACAACACCGCCATAGTTTCCGTGACTTGCGAGTGTTGTGTGGCCCTCGCGAGTTCATCCCGTCTCGAACTCGCGATCTCGCATCTCGTGACCCGACCGAGTAAATCAAGCGGCCGTTAATTGCCCCGGGGTCACGCGGGGGGGGGGGGGGGGGGGTGCCCAACAGTTGGCCGTAACGCGAACCATTTGTTTGGTAGAGAGGAGGGCGGTAACGCGGATTATCTTGCATACACACCGAAGTTGAATCTAACAAAGATGAGAGAAGTCGTTATATATGAAAAGGTTAATTTTTTATTGTTATCTAAATGCTGGTAGTGCATATATCAAAATAAATAGTCTCGCTTTTACGTACTGTATATATACTTCACCGCTTATATCCCCCTCCCCCGCCCCCTCTCCACCGACCCACCCATGTATAACAATCATAAAGCTCCGACGAAATATCTTAACGTATTAATATAATTCAAGCGCATCCTTCAATGTTTGTTCTTCATTTTCTCGTGTCGTTTATGAGTTGAGTTAAACAGACTGCTTTTTATCACTTTCGTTTGAACCATTTAAAAAATAATAGTACTTTTAGTAAATACCAGGTCCAGTATTATCTTGATTGTACACGTTTTTATATAAAACTTTGATCCGCGTACGAATGAGGCTCGAACCTGCCGTGCGCTAGTGATGTGGGATAGGGGGGACGGTCGATCGGAAATTTATTCTTTATTGCATACCAGTATGTATCAATTAAATGTAATTATGAGATGTACTTGAGCGTATGTGGTTAATTGGTTCCATATACCAACGTTTTGTTTTAACTCTTATTTTCGTTCGCATGCCGGCTTGCATGTTAAGGCGTCGCCGTTCACCATGGGGCAAAAAGCTACCACCAGGGTGATTATTTTTGAAAATATTTTGAATGTTATTCGGGATCGACAATGTTTCAGAAGGTATTTCTGCACGCTGTGAAGCAATACGTTCATCCGAAAGCCACCATATAAGTTACGATTGTTTATGCTTGTGTAAATGGTCACAATTAAAACATGCATCTCACGTATAGGCCTACTACATACATGATTTGATTAGTTATTGAAATATTTTATCGTGTACGGTATCGAAACTGCTTTTGGGGTATACTAAAAATGAACACTTTAACCATGCGCTTGGATTTGAAAAAAAGGGGAAAGTTACGCCTTTTTGTAAATCAACGTAAAATAAAATATGTATTTCTATAAAAACGGGTTTGGGTGTGCTGATGAAATTTAGTTTATCTGCATGATAGAGGAAGGTTTACTCAACCAACGTATCAATTGTTATCTTAAACGGCAAGCCAACTTTCCGGTTCTACGTATTTTTCAACTAGTTTTTCCAACATTTTCTCGGAATTTTCAACTCTTTTTCATTTTAAATTTTTAATATAGGCTACTATTTTAACATTCGTACATCAGTTAAATGGAAAAAAATACACATTTTCGTGGGTGTGTTCCCCTTAAGCGCTAGTAAAACTCGAGCCGATGAGAATAGTTGTGCAAGAAGTGTGCACATCCGGTGGGGTACAAGTACATGCCAATATTTGCCCAGAGGAACAATATAATTATGTGTTTGAAAGTGAATTGTTTCACTCGAAGTCGGTCTGATCATTTGACGTGTTTTGTGCAAATATCGTTTCGAATACACGCACATAACGCTCGACATCATCGAGTGGACCAAATTAACTCGACAGACTGACAAGAGTACATTATCAAAGTGGTGTATTTTCAGAATACTATCTTGAAATAGAAGTCCGATAAATAATATATTTCTTGACTCTAGTATTGAATCAAAACCATGCACTCGACATACCGACGTTTTCTCCATCCATGTAGGCCTACAGTTAATAATATTTGCTCTATGCATTAGGTTCTATGAATTTTTAAAGTGACGAACGTATTTATAGTAGGCCCTATTCAGTATATTGGATTAAAAAACAGAGAAGTTTGACGAATTACTATCCAATGAATATCCGAAATAATAAGTAAAGATAATAAAAATATCAAATTAATAGAATGTATAATATTTAATCTATCATTATCGAGAACACGCTCAAATTTAAGCTATTTAAATCAACAGAAGATGATCATAATACATAAATTACCCACAAAATGAGGCTAATCAATTAATTTTCAAATCATTATTTTGTCACCATTGGTTCACGACGTTAATTATCAATTCAATCAATTATAAATCATTTTATTCACATGTCTAAATCAAGCAGAAAACTTACACAGACAATAAAAACATAAACACCAAGAATACTAAATGAAAATGAACATTATGAATTTGTAGTTTGGGTTTGCTGAACTATTAGGGCGAGAGGATTGAAAGATAATAATGTGAAGCCCGCGTGTAAGAACAAAAGTTCTTGTGTGCAGGCTGACTAATATTGTGTCAACAAAATAGGAACTACAGTTGACAAAAAGAAGAAAGAAAAAAAACACACACAACACAACATCGTATTTAGGAATCGAGTAAACCGGGTCACTAGATCTCGCCGTCGATGGGAAAACAAGATGGATTCTTAATTTTTTCATTTGGAAAATATTGTATTGTCATAAATCCGAGTGATAATGCGTTTTGTTGAATGTAGGAATAAGTCTTGTGTACACTTCTTCGCGAAGACAAAGAGTCGAGTTCAGCGGAGAACAAAAGAGGGGTTTACTCTGTTGTGTCAATAGGCCTACTCAAACAATGGCGGTGCTTACTTTATAACAATGCACATTGCTGAAGCGTGCTCAAATTGAAACAAATTGTTTACCGGCTCGAAACAATCACTCCAAGTCGCGAGAAAGTATTAAGGGACATCACAGCCTTGAAACCAGAGTTGAATGAATAATGACGATATTTGTTTCCCCCAATTTTAGAGAAAACTAGAAATCATACAATTTCGGAAATTATGATTCATGTTTTGGTCCTCCAGAGACCATGAATCATGACGTAGGCATTACCGATTCTGTATAGAAACATAGCCCGAAACGAGTGGTGTCTACGTCACGATTCAGAAAAAGAGCGCATAGCATATACGGGAATAAAGTGTATTCCGTTGTCTTTTTGGGTTTCAGGTAATTTGGTAGGGCGAAGAGAAGTTGTAGTTAGTGCTAGTCGAGTCAGTCCCTATAGGTTTCCTTCTTGTATTTTCGAAGTGGCTATTAGTCGGTCCGGAAGTAGGGTTTAAGATTGGTTTTACTTATTGAATTAGTTCAGGATATTTGTTTGGTTAGGTTAGGTTAGTTTGGATAGGTTAGGTTCATTAAATTATCTAGGTTTGGTGATTTAGGTCAGTTTAGGCTGCGCTCAATAACAACAACAACGTCCGCATGTGGTGACATGGGCCGATTGTCCGACTTGTATTTTGCTTAGGTTTAGTTGAAGAAGGTTTACACTGCATTTTCTTCAAATAAAAAGGATACATTCCCTGTTTATTTAGCAATAATTGAAGCGAGTTGGCGTGTTTGTGTTGACGCGTCCGGCCGTCAGAAATGCGACAGGTCGTGGCACCTCTGCAGGGAGATTATTTGTGAACCGGTGGTCCGCGTGTCGCAAACCTCTTGGCCGCGCGTGTCCCATACATCAGCGGTAATTGACGTGCGAACTTCTCTTCTGTGCACAACAGTTGGATCTCAGAAGTTCGTCAATGACAAGCGGGATTGATGGCTGTCATGTGTTATTTCTGTGTTTATTTATACAATCCCATTCGAAGTTACATGCTATTAGAAGTAGGTTTTGGGTTAGTTTTAATTCAGATTAAATTAGTTATGTGTGTTACGTTACTTTGGGTTAGTTTTGATTTAGATAGTTTAGATTGGGTTGATTCAATTTTATTCAGGGTGAGCACAACAACAACAACGATACACTGACGGTCTGATGAATAGAGGCTGCCAATCCCATGAGAAAATAAACGTGAGATTTAGTTCCTTCAAGTTTCTTCATTGACATCGAAATCTTGATTTACAATTATTTTTATGAATTGGTAAGAACGTTCGTGAATGGAATTGAATTTGGTTTCTGAACTAGCGTTTTCTGTGTATATGAATAGTATGCATATTTTTTAAATTTTAGTCTCCTCGATTTAGTAGACGAGCTTTCGCGAGGATTCAATTTGACATACTGAAAAAAATTGGTGTTCGTTTTTATGTTTTTTTGTCGGTTCTCCACAGGTCAAACGGCTACATCTATCAACCTCAAACTTTTTTTCAATATGGTTCCTCATCTAACTTAGATCTTTATAGTTTTGTGGCATTATCGGGAATTAACTTTTTTTTTATGAATTTAAGAAATTTCAAAAATTCTCATTAGAATAACATGGCGAAAAAAGGAAATATTTTTATTTTCCAAAAAAATGAAATTTCGCGTGGAGTTGAATTACATTTTGGTACACATTTCTAAAAATTTTCAGCTTGTTCGGGTCAGCCATTTTGAAGAAAAAACATAAAATGTACTAAATTGGTACCACTCGAAGCAGTTTTTACCCATTTGTACCCATACTATTACTATCCGCTCGTCTTACAACTCATATATGGCGTTTTCCTAGTTATTTAAATTTATTTTTTTGAAAAATAAAAAAGTGGCAATAGTGCATTCAGACCGACTTTCACCCGTTCACTGAAGATGAGGACTATAGGCTTTTTACATGTTTATATCCTGGTTAATTTAGCTTTGCTAAAGTTAGCTATTCGCCCCTCGGTCAATTCTGTCGCATTTCCACCTTTTTTCTACCTCTGTGGGCTTTTACGTATACTTTTTAATTGCATTCTAAATTATTCAGCATTCGCTTTCATGATCTCTGTATTCACCGATGTTCGGTCATCTATAGTACGCAAGTGTTCAAGCCTGGCAAAAGTTACTCTGTGTCCTTTGTCCGCTCACCGTATACTCACTTCAGGCTATAAGGATGCGTTAGCAAGACCGTTTTGAAACGGCACCTCTTGGTTGTTTTAAGACTCCATTGCGGTCTTGTCACCAATTCAAAGAAATATCTCTGAACTATTTTAAATGAAAAACAATGAAGTTCGACAAGTAGGACTGCGCTATCTGTGGATGACTACTATCTCGCCCAGATAAAAGTCTTTCCGTTTCCGAAAGATGGGAATTTACATTATAAGTATAAATCGTTTTTGTGATGTATCGGACATGCCAGCTTCGGTATAAGATGAACTAAACACATGAATGTTGATGTCTTCCACTTTGAAGCCATGTTCACTTCTTTCCATTAACAGCAGATGTAAAGCTTATCATTATACAATGAAAAAAAAGGATAGTGAGAGGCCTAAATTGGTATAATTGGGCCTTTCAGTATACTAATTAATGGTCGTGGCCAATTAGTACTCCTTCCAAGCATTTACTTCGAGGATTGTGGGAAACCACGAAATACATTTTTTTTTATTCTTATAGTTAGACAATTCTTAGACAATTATGACTCCAACTTCACAAATGTAAAGTAGGGATTATATCAGCCATTCATGTTATATATTTGGTTATTTTAATTTTCTTTGGATCTGATATTATTATTATTTTATTTTTATTTTTTCATTTAAAATTCATTTTATTCTTACAATCATTATACAGGTATGAAGTTTATTTATTTATTTATTATTTATTTATTTATTAGTGTTTCTATACAGTGTAATACATTATATTACACTGTATACAGGTAGTGAGAATAGAGCAGGAGCCCCGTAACAACATGTGCCTCACTACCTGCATAATAATATAAATTAAACAAATTATAATGAATTGAGAAAAAAATGAATTGAGAATAAAAATAACTAAATATGAAATACAAATGCCTAAAATAATCCTTAATCTGAAATATATGAAGTTTAAAGTATCAAAAGTTTGAAATATATAAAGTTTAAAGTATCTAATTAAGTAAAAATGTTCTGAGTTGCCTACGAAATGTATCAAAAGAATCATCTGTTCTTATATTGACAGGTAAAGAGTTATAGAAAATGGCAGACCGAAAATAGAATCCTCTTTGATACTGCGTGGTTCTGGCGAATGGAGGTTTTAATGTGGCTAATTGGTTTAATCGAGGCCTTAATGACGCATTGAAAACCACTCTCTCGGAAATATCCATGTCTAGGATCTTCAAAAGTAATTTCTTAAGAAAGAGCATGTCTATTTCCTTGAGATGATTCTCAATGGTCAATAACTGATTTCCATCTTTTTCTCCTGCGATAAATTTTAATGCTCGATTTTGAATGTGCTCTAATTTTGAAATATTGCCTAGAGTTGTTGGATGCCAAGCCGGACAACCATATGACATGATCGGCCTAATCATCCCCAAATAAACTGTGTTTTTTTACTTTCGTATTAGCCCCATGCAATACTCTACCCAGAAAACCCAAAGTCTTGGCAGCCCTGTTTCTCACAATTTCAGTTTGCATATTCCATTTGAGATTATCAGAAACAACAATCCCAAGAATTTTCATGGTTCTATCACAGTGAATTCTAGTTTCGTCCACGCAATAAAATGTCTTCCCATTTCTATTGGATTTGGATCTGGTTATGGACATAAGCTGGCATTTTTTTGTATTCAAATGCAAAAGATTCACTTCACACCAAACACTGACGTTATCCAAATCCAATTGTAACATGTCAACATCCTGCTCTGAATCTATTTGCCTATAAATGGTACAGTCATCAGCGTACTGGCACATTGTGGATGTTACACACTGTGGCAAGTCCAACATGAAGATTGTGAACAGGAGCGGACCTAGCACAGACCCCTGAGGAACCCCCGAGACGACGTTCCGCTCATTGGAGAAGTAACCGTCGAAGATCACTTGCATCTTTCGTCCAGTGAGAAAACTTCGCATCCAGGAGAGCATATCACCAGAGACGCCGTATACTCGAAGCTTAGCTAACAGGCGTTGATGTTGGACCCTGTCGAATGCTTTAGCCCAGTCAAGGGAGACGACATCCACTCGTGTGCCCTTGACCGAATCAAGCGACTGCTGCCAATCATTTATCGCACCCGAAAGCATGGTCACACATGATCTTCCTGGTAAAAACCCATGTTGTTGCGAGTTGATTGCATTGATGTTTTTCAAGTGTGCGAGGAGTTTGGTATGAATAACTTTTTCCATGATTTTCCCCACAACCGACGTCACAAGTTACAATTTAAAAGTTACTACGTAAGAAGCCCACGTAGAGTATGAAACTGAGTATGTATACTGATAAAATTTATATTATTATATAGTGAGGCACATGTTGTTACGGGGCTTCCGCTCTATTCTCACTACCTGTAGACAGTGTATTTCCGTCTGTATAAAATCCTGATAAATAAATAATATATGAATAAATTGTGAATTGTTCACATTTTCGATTACGTAGTATTGCGTCTCAGACGACCTCTGTCAAATGGACCCGACCCGAGATGTCTTCTCGCAGACTTGGTGACATTTTTCAATCTCAGCCGGCTTTATCTTGAACCAACGAAGCATGCAAAACGACTTGCAATTGTTTTCCTTCCAGCGATCTCGTTGCGCTCCGTCAGCTCCTCTTTCTTCTCGCCTACCTGTACACAGTATATACCCAACAACCTTTACACTTCGCCAAAATGTGCTCTCTTTTCTTCCTCTCTCGTTCACTCGCTCTCTATTAATATTTATGACGCACTCTCCCTGTAGGCCCTATAGATCTACTTGACACGGGAGCTAGCTGAATGGAAACAGAACTAGACTTTTAGCGATAAGAATGATCGAATATTCGTTTTCTCATTATAAAAATGTATTTATGTACATGGCGTGTTCAAGATGAGAAAGAAGACTGAATGTATACACACGTGTTTCTATGCGAAAATATACTTCTATACACGAAAGAAAAAAGTCGTCTACCAACCATATAATTATAAAAGCTTTGGTAGTTACCATATTGTCGTTGCAACTTCGAATGTTACCTCTTGAAAGATGCAATTGCGTTTCTAATCGTAGATCTCGTTGAAAAAATCATGATACCCAAAAGAGCGACCACAGCTAGAATGTTTATATTTGTTTTTGTGATGTTGGTACGCGACTTCTCGTCTTCTCTCGTGGAAACAAGTGTATAAAGCTGTAGTTTGCTATTAATATATGCCGTCTAGCGTCTTCATTGGCTTCTATTGGTCTTCATGAAGGGTTACATTGTTGTGAGGAGGAGTAGCAGGCGAGCTATTGTCGATCGTCGACCCGTCGTTCACGCTTCATGGCAAACAGAAATAACCACAAGACTTACGTACACACACTCTCTCTCCCCCCCCCCCTCTCTCTCTCGGTCTTTGTTGCTCTATTTTTCTCTCTCTCTCTCTCATATTTTTTCTCTCCTTTCCCTTCTCTTTTTATTCTCTCTCCTTTTCCAAATTTTTCTCCTCTCCCCCTCTCTCTTTCTCTCCTCTCTCTTTATTTATCTGTCCTCCTCTCCTCTCTCTTTAATTTTCTCTTCCCTCACATATTTTTCCTCTATCTCTCTCTCTCTTCTCTCCCTTTCTTTCCTCTCCATTTTTCTTTCCTCTCTCGTTCTTTCTCTCTCTCTCTCCCCCCCTCCCTCCCTCTGTCTCCCTCCCCCTCTGTGTGTCACTCTGTGCCTCTCTGTCACTCGCCACCACGCAAGTGAGGACGCCGTCGTGCTTATTATTATCATCACGAGTATTTTGTCTTGAACGGGTGGCTTAGGCAGTCGTCCGTCGTTAAATTCCCTCACAAATGAATACATTATTATCACGTTGGCAACTGCCACTCGTAAATGGCATATTTTATCGATCGTAAACATTGAACTTTATGATGCAAATTACAAGCGAATATTATAACAAACCAGTCATTAGAGAGAGAGGTGTCCATGCAGCGAAACTTGACACTGTTTTGGTTTTTGTTTGACTTCGAAATTATAACCGATACAAAAATTAGGAACATATAGGTTTTTATATAGATGTAGTTCAATACAGTTTGATTTCAACACGTTTTCGTCTGCAAGTTTTCCACTTGTACCAACGCGATCGCTACTTGGAAAAACGTATTTACCTATTTTTTTATGGTGCTCAACGACTCCACCAACAGCTAGGTTATTTTACGATACGAGAGTTTGTAATAATGAAAAGGTGACGACGGTGAAAGATGACGTATGTTACAACAACAGTGCCTTATACGGGACTCGAACCCACACCCGCCACTTGACTCCATTTTTATAACCTTTGCCTTTTAGCCGAATGAACCTCTGAGTAGGTGAGGGGGGAGGTGCGGATTTTCCGTTAGTCAGGAATCTTGTAATCCGTATACCTTTACCAAAACAATGCCTTATACGGAACTCGGAACCCACGCCAACGACTTGACTCTGTTTTTCAAACCTATGCCTTTCAGCCGAATGAGCCTGGGAGGGGAGGGGGGAGGGGGCGGATTTTCCTATCGTCAGGAATCCTATATAGTTAATTGTACGATAAATTGTGTTCTTCAAGTCGAAACAATCGCGTAATTACATTTCTATTGTTGGAAAACTTACCGAAGTGCAATTTCCTGTCGCTCTCATCTCTCCTCCCCTGTCTTCAAATCGTTCCGCGGACTTTCACTCGCAGAGACGAGAGACAACCGGGGAAAGCAAATTGGACGGCGCATCTCAAAGTTTACTTTTCCTCCCACCTTCTTCGCGGGGAACGGATTGGAAATCCTGTCGATCTCTGGAGAGATGTAATTCCTTGTGTTTTTCAATTACCAAAACTTGTGGAATATTTATGTCCGCACGTTCGGGACTTTTTGTTCTTGGTTGGTGAAGGCCGGTGTTCTGTTGCTCGAGCCAATCTAGCATCGATCTATTTATATTAGATTCCTGAGTGACACCTTTCACTGTGGACTGACGTTTCATAATACAGAAGTTGGCACGGCTGTGTTTTCTCTCGAATGCCGGAGGTTTTTCTTCCTACTGGTCTACCTCATCAATATAGGTCTACGTTATAAGTGTAATGTATTCATTCTCTGTGGGTTTAATTTGTTTTCATTCCACCTCGCAGGGTTATATTTGTTTATTTGTATTAGGTTTAACGACACCTTGTAATGGTAATTGATGGTGAGCTTGAGATTTGAGACGGAGAGTTATTTTATTAGGTTTTGGATGAACAGGAAATAGTTGTGTCCTGGTATTTACATTTAATCGCTAAGGAAAACCACGGAGAAGTTTTCGTCAGGATGGTCGACCATGGCGGAAATCGAATCCCGGTATTCGGCGTGCTATAGCGATTGATCCACCAGGCACGATCACAGCTGTATTTAGATGTAATTATAAGTAACACATTGGTCTTAATATAAGTAGGCGTACTTGACTATATTTGACGAGACCAAATTTGTAATTCAATGTAGGCCAACTTTATCTTGTTCGAAAATTTAATTTTTGAATCATTAATTCTTGTTTCAAAACATAATTTACATAAAAGTGAAACCGAATCTAGTTAAGATAAATCGGTGTTAACTGTGTGACTACATTTGATTGAAGTTCAACGTACTATATAAATACAACGAGAAACCCGCGTAAGACTCTTGTGTGCGGGCTGCCTGGAAGAAGTTGAGTGAGAAGAAAATAAATAAACAATTACGTTCATGAATATTACAGCTGGATCGAACTTCGAAGACAAGGTTCTTGATAAAAAAATAATTAGCACAATTATTTAAGTCTTTATATAAATAATACATCAATCAACAAAACGTTGAGGGTTATTATTTCAAGAAATTCCATAGTGACGTTAATATAAATACATAGTTGAACACATGAGCTAAACAAAGACACTATGATAATAATATAATCGGTAAATGCGTGGAAGAAATATATTTACGAATATGAAATCAAATTGAGCATATTGAGATTGTTTTCGAAACGAGTTATCATCTCGCAAATTGAGCTATCTAACACACGTTTGTAAAAAAAAAAACAGTTTCCCTCTCACAAGACTTGACAGGGATCCGATCCGAAAGACCGAGCTTCGGGCATCTCTTGTGCCCCGAGTGTCACCTTGGCAATCGACCTTCCTTCTCAACCCATCTTCCCCGAACACCCACAACACACAGGTATCTAGGCCTACATTATGTCGAGAGAGTTACAGGTACACTGGCGGGCATAGCAAATGGGCGATAGAGTCGGTCCATGGGAGTCGATTTAGCGAAATATCATTTTTTTTTGTGTGAACTTTTGAACGGTATGAGATAGCAAAATCATAATAAGAGGAAACACATATACTTTTAATACCTTCAAGATGGTATAAATTATAACTATACTCATATCGCATGATTGACAAGCGTATATACAGCTTTTGAAAAAATCTAGCTGTATACGCTTGGCAGTTATGCGACGTGAGTTTTATGGTTATATTTTATACCATCTTGATGGTATTGAAAGTATCTGTGTTTCCTCTATATTCGAACTTTGATCTCATACCATTCGAAAGTTATCACCAAGAAACTAATATTTCACCAAATATACTCCCATGCGGTCTTGGAATGAGTCCGACGAAGAAAATTGACTGACCTTATATAGGCCTACACGCCTAGACTTGTCAACTGACCTTACACAATCTAAAGGCGTACGATTATAATATCATAGGCGGTAGACCTATACTACGAGTAGATCACGTTTACATTTGATTTTAAATTTTAGCAAGAGTCATTTTGCCGCCCTCGATAGCTCAGTTAATTGAGGCACCACTTCAGAAACTTGAGTCACCGTTGGGCGTCGGTTCGAGTCCCGCATAAGGCATGGGTTTTTGTGAACGTCCTCTCAATTATCATCACTTCACAGTTTCATTATCACCTGCTCATTCGTATTCCCTCATCCATTAGCTGTTGGTGGGGTCGTCGAGTAGAAATAACAGCTAGTAGAGTAGAGCTATTTTATGTGACCGCACGTGTACATGGAACACGAGTCACGTGATCTTTGAGACTTGGCTGTATAGTGAAATGTAAACATTTACCTGCTATTTATGCGCATATCAAACGATACGGCCTACCCAAGGATGGGATGTTTCGATCGTATATAGGGGCCGTGTAGTGGGGTAGGGGACGTTTTTTTCTGAGCAACCCGCCTCACTTTATAGATGGAGACCTAAACGGCACGTATTTAAGGTCACTGTGACTAGAACCATAGAATAAATTAAGTCTTTATTCTATGCTATATAAACATTCTAATCAACAATCGCTATTCAACATATTATAATAGCCGTAATCAAACAGCGGCCTGAATTTCCGGACTCCAGCGTACGTCACGCTTGCTCGGAAACATTCGGACTTACGGAATATTCCGAGTGTTCCGAATAGAAACGTATCTGATCAGAACTGAGTTATAACTACTCACCAATATAGATTGTGTACTTACCTAGCGGATAAGCTATCTTTTTATGAATCTACGTAATTTCCGTTTACTGTTTGGTTTTATAACAGCACGCAGTAAGGTATCACAGTAGTAGGGCACAGTAAGGTATCATTCAAGGGATTTCATTCATATTTAACTTTCAACTGAGGGATTTACAACTCGCAAGTTAGGTGTACACCTATTTTCAGAATTTCAAGATTTCAGGTGATTTCAGAGATTTCAGGAGATTTCAGGGATTTGAACTTATTTCAGGAATTTCAGGAGGATTTCAAGAGATTTCAGGGATTTCCAGAGATTTCAGGAATTTCAAGGGATTCAAGTGATTTCAGGGATTTCAAGGGGACTTCGGGGATTTCAAGGGGATTTCATGGCAAGTGTACA
Source organism: Brachyptera putata (assembly GCA_907164805.1). Classification (NCBI taxonomy): domain Eukaryota; kingdom Metazoa; phylum Arthropoda; class Insecta; order Plecoptera; family Taeniopterygidae; genus Brachyptera; species Brachyptera putata. Next base: position 22,930,718 of record OU015465.1, read on the forward strand.
TCGGATTTCAGGAGTTTTTAACCTGTGACCTATATTATGACAACCCATATGGTCGTGCACTCTGTATCCCCATTAATAGTAAACAAGTAATTTACAAATATTAATAACCAGTTATGCATAATAATAATAATAATCATAATTTACAGTTATGGTGTGTGTATAATACCAGCTTACAGTTAATACCGACGTACTAATTCGTGCCGGTATTTATGTACTTGCATTAATGTAGGCTCGAACCACCCGTGCTCCAGTGGTGGGGTGTGGGGGCGACGGTCGGTCGTAACAAGCAGTTCTCTCGTCGGGAAAAGATGCACGTACGAATGAAGTAGATTAGTATTCAGTACCTGACCCGCTCTGAACACGGCACCTCCACCGATATCTAGAATCTTCGGAACTTGAAGCTCATTCCAATATACAGTTGACTTTCTAATTCGGTTTTCGTGGTTATTCGCAAGCAAGGACCAATTCAGCAGTAAGAAAATAAAACGATGAGATGGTGGTAGTATTAGTAATAAGAGTAGTAACGTAGTTATATCTTTCATTTAGCAAATATTTGCCATTTTGTATAGGCCTACATAGTTATAGCATTGGTTATAGTTACAAATAAAATGATTATACTACTAGATATAATGATAGATAAATATAAGCACAAATCTTTTCTTAACTTTTTTCTTCAAAGCTTTTCTTGACAAATTATTCTATAGTACGTCCTTATATTTTACAATCTCTCACTTTTATTTGGAACTAATTCAAACCCTCTTCCATTAATTTCCCACATCTTCGAAATCTTCCGGTTTATTTACGTATCGCATTTGTTTAGATATCCTTTTATATATCATACCTTTTGTATAAAATAAATTATCTTCAAAGTTATTTCTACATCTATTAGTTTTTGTATAGAAGAATTATTTTCAAGATTTTAATTCATCTAACAGAACTCAAATTTGTTACAGAGGTATTCGGGAGCTAGCCGTTTGGATATCCTGAATATAAATATCAACATATTCAGAACTATTATCTCTTTAACAGTCGTCCGAACTAAGTCTTTGCACATCTTTTTAATCACGTATTACACCCAGAATGCTGTGCATAGCATTCTGAACCTTTTTATTATTTTTATTAAATTCTTTTCCGAAGTGTTTGTTCATTGCAGAAGTTGATCCAATTAGGTGACCACTCGGAACTTTTGACGTTGTTGGCAGTTTGTAATCCTATTGACCGGCGCTTACAACTCGAAGTGAGGTCAGGAGCAAGGTTAAAGTTCGCATACATTGCTCTTACGGCTAATTCCTTGCTGATCACTGTGTGTTGTTAACGGGGACATGACGTATTATTGGTCAAACCTTGCTCTCGAAGATAAATTTACTGCTAATATATGTTGAGAATGTATCTATAAGCATTAGTGAATACACAAATTATACGTACCACAATATTGTATTTTTGCTATAACTCGTATACATATTCTCATGACAAATAATATATAATAAATAATAAATTATCATAATATTTTTCTTTTCGTGGTTGAATAGTAGTTTATTGACACTCATACACAATACAATTCATGGTTCACTTTTTTCCACAAAGCCTAAAAGAAGACTTATCTGTGGATTATCTGTGGAAGCAGAAATCATTACACAAAATAGAAACACCATAACTGCATCTAGAAGAGGAAAAATTAGAATATTGATAGAAATAGATTATAAGTTCATTTTGACAACCAATTTTGTAACAATTGTAACAAATTAAACTCACAATTACAATTTTACACAATGATAATAATCATACATGATGAATAGGTCTAGATTCGTGAAATATAATGTTCATTCATGACCCATAGCCTGTAAAATATGTTCCCAAGGAGTCTATAGCCCGTCAGTTGAATCAATAAACAAACCATGTGCACCCGGGCACGGCGCCAACAGTTATCTGTCATTATTTTATCTCGCTTGCACTGAATTACATCTCGTTTTTTGCGTTGGCACATCACTCGGCGTCTCATTCATTGAGTAGCGCACTCCTTTCCTGCAATCAATCTTCGGCCTTGTTTAAACTCGGCTCCTCCACCAATACACCGTGCATGCTTGACGAGCCCGCCGACGGCTAGGTTAGGTCAGGGTACGATCTGGTAGAATTGGGTGTAGGCCTACTAACGTCAATTAGTCAATTGCCTAATGTGGGACTCGAACCCAAGCCCGAATTGACTTCGGTTTAGAAACCGAAGGCCTAGACTGACTGAGCCAGGATGGGGAGCCAATTGCTCAGCTCAATTTTTTTCATTCAACATTGATTTTTTTATAATTATATTCTTTGTAGATGATCTCTAATATAAATGGAAGAATGGAACTCCAGTAAAAGTTGAAGATTACAAAATAATTCCATGATTCATCAACTTCTATCATTTATAATAAATTACAACCATCATGCATGTCTGAAAGATGCAGCAGTTCACGCCACCGATATATATAGCTCTTGAGATTTTCGAAAAAAAGGGGGTCAAAAGGTGGATGCCATCCCCTAAAAAATAAAAAGTTAGTTGATCAAAGCACTCTCCCCCCCCCCCCCCCCCTTCCCTGATTTAAGGAGTGATCCATTCATTATTATTAATATTACTATTATCAGATGTATATTGGATTATATTCTAATATTGATGTTATTATATTATCACATGTTATTATTGGCAGTGTACCCGGGGGGCTGCCATCAAGTGTAGAGTGTGTATTTGTAATATTGACCATATAGGGTAGCTGAGGCTCGTGTGATAGGCGATCATCGCTCCGGCCATTCGTGTTATTTCATGCAAATCGCCATAATTTTAACTTCGCACACATTTCGTGTACATGGAACGTGATCAATATCTAGTGTCAAGTACACAATACTGTGGCTAATTCTCGCAATTAGTCGTCATTGACTATGCCAGATGTAGGCCTAATGAACGTAGTTGGTATAGAAACGTTTCATATTTTCGTCACGCTTTTTTCTGTAGACCTGTCAATTAAACGTTGCTTCGAGTGAATCCGACAGCGTACTAGATTCCAGGATAATTCAGTATACCATACCTGACATATATTAAAAACAGCTTATTTTTACAATCTATTTCTCATCTTTCAAAAGCTTTTTTGGTATAGTTATAGTTTTTTTTTTATTTACCATTAAGAAATTGACAGGAGTTGTACTTGCTAATTCTTCAGTTGATATCAGTTATGTTGGTTTCTGTTTACCTTGAAAACTGGAATGTGGTGTGATACTGGACCCGGCACCTCCACCAAAAATACTTCAACAAATTAAAAAAGTTGCTAAAATGTACCCAAAAGAAATGACACCACACCCTTAAAAACATCTTAAAATTCACAGAAAAAGAATTGAAATATTTATAACCTTGAATAACAGTGTTATTAAACATGAACTACTGTATATAAAGTGTGCCAGATTACCTGGCACCTCGACTGAAAACCAACTTCTCTGTAAAAACACACGATAAAGCGGATTATAATTATAAAAAAGAACTGTCGAAACATGCATATAACATTTGAAAGCTAATTCTAATTTTATCTCCGTCTGATTTAGTAGCAATGTTATTTCAATTTGTCTGACGCTCTCTCGAATCCAGCTCGAATTTAACGTGCGCATAAATCGTGTGCACACATACACAATATTATACATCCATTGTGTCGGTGTGAATCCTCTTATCGTGCCCGCGTGAGTGGAAGGTCCCCGCCGTGTCCCGACCTGCGAGCGTGCCTCTAATCCCCGCACACACAGGGTGACCGGTAAGCCAGTATTTAATTAAGGTGGATAATTGGGAACGTCGTATTGATCGGAGCGGCCGTGTCTGTAGGCCTGTAGCTCGCCGCGTGGATTTGCCGGGTCTCGCACGTGGACTGTTGGCTGAGACATACACGTGTTTCCACGGCGTTTATTAACAAGTGTCACATATTCTGAAGACTTACACATAAGTAGAAGTATTTATAGCCTATAAGTAGAACATATAAGTAGAGTATAAGTAGAAGAAGACGAAAGAAGTAGATATAGTGTACTAAATAATATGGTACAACTTGAAAACCTAAACTTTCTATGAAGTTGGAAAACCAAGTTAGAAACTTGAAAATTATTTTGAAACTGCAAAATTAAATTTAAACTTGAAATTCAAGTTGAAACTTGAAAATTGAGTTTGAAGCTTGAAAATTAGGTTAAAACTTGTAAATCAAGTTGAAAATTAAGTTGAAACTTGAAAGTCAAATTTGAAAATTGAGTTTAAAACTGGAAAACCTGAAACCTAAATCGCCACCGCTTTGAATATTCAACTTTTTTGACAAATGTTTGGGGTCATTTTGTAATCGTTCTGAAAAACAGAAATACAGCAGCTTTACAAATATAACGGTGATATTTGTGTTTGTTTCGTTGGTAGACGACTTTCTTTTTTCGTGAATACAAGTCAATATGTACCTGTTGTAGTATTAGAGTATTATGATTTGTCAGGACTAGTTTTACGATAATTAAACCACAACTGCAACTTTCAGATAGGTTAAATCCTTGAGGATCTAGCATGATGATGTTTTTTAAAATTCATTTAATCGGTAGACGACCGTGTTCTCTCGTGAATACAATTATACATATACTTATACATACAAAAACAATGACGCTTGAAACACCCGTGCGCCAATGTTGTGATATAGGGGGGACGGTCGCTCGGAACCGTCATCGGAACCACCGCGATGCACAACAATGAACGGAAACAGTGTGTATGTGTGTGCGAATAGAGAATACTCAGTAGCATTAGCAACAAGTGCCACACCACACACGGCCGGGTATAGTACGTGAGATCCGCTATTGGCACGCCATCATTTCCTGTCCAGCCATTTCAGTCGCTGTGCTGACAATTCGCCGATTGATTTGTTTTATGCCCGAAACTAGATTTTAATGAATAACGACAATATTTATTTACCTACTCTCAGTGAAAACTAGAAATCATCTCAATTCCAGAAATTAGAATTAATTTCTTGTCCTCCATAGACCATTAATCCTGACGTAGGCATTAACGGTTAGGTATACAAAAATGAACAGAATCGAGAAAAGTCTACGTCACTACTCATAAATGGTGCTGGATACTGGAGGACAAATAAATTGATTATAATTTCGGAAATTGAGATGATGATGATTCTAGTTTTCTCTGAAATTAGAGAAATAAATATCGAAATAATTCATTTCATCTAGTTTCTGGGTTGTGGTGTTCTTCGATGTTCATGCGAGTTTCTCTGCAATTACTCGAAGTTTTTACACTTATTCAGTTGGTAGACTATCTCATTCTCTTGCGTGTACAACTCTGTACTCGATTATCATTGTGACTACAACTTTATAATGTATTAGCAGTTTTCAGTAATAGTTAGAGCTAATTGTGTCCTCCTAGAAGCTGTACAGCTCGTCGTTTTGTCTGGACTTTGTTCGCCTTGGAAACACAGAAGCCTTATTGTTTCCGATGAGACAATCCGATGGCAAGTACAGACATTATCACGTCTAACTATTGTTCTCGGACACAAGCACGGGAAACTTACATTTAGGTACTGGCAATAATGTACGCCATTGCTCTTTCGGTATTGTTACATGCAGGCATGTTGTTTTTGCTAGGATTGAAAAACATTTGGAGATAAAAATACCAACAATAAGAAACTATTCCATAATTATCACATTATGAGTCGTTTAAATCTGCGAGATAACATTATATTATATAAATGAATATATATATATATATATATATATATATATATATATATATATATATATATATATATATATATATATATATATATATATATATATATATATATATATATATATATCCCCACGCTACACCCGCTGCTATTAATAAGAGTAGGTTGGTATTATGGTATACAGTATAATAAATTCTTGTTATTGCTTTATATTATGCTTTTTATACCTTTGCAAGTTCGCACCGCTTTGTAAATCACAGCTTTTTTCTCTCGTTTTTATTTTGTTCGCTATATATTTGTGTACACTTGCGGTAACATAAAAATGTTTTTTCCGTATAAATTTAAATTAGAATGAATCTACGCTTACTTTATCGTTTTTTTTCTTTTCAATTCGGTATATAATGGAGTGTGTCTGTATATTTTCTGCTCTACATCCAGTGCGTTCATTATCAGGAGTTGATTTTGAGACGCATTTTGATATGAATTGATCCACGATTTTATGCGACCGCAAGTGTACCTGTAATAGAGTGTATCGCGGTGGATCGGTTCAACATCCCGTATAGCCTCGAAACAAATGTTGTTTTTGACTTTTTCAACTTGCCATTTTTACGTTAAAACGTACGAAATGCGTGCATTCAACGTATACTACATTACCGATACAACTCCCCCCCCCCTCCCCCTCGTCGTAGTCGGTGCTGTCTGCTACAGCCAACCTCGTAGTAATAGAGAGTAATGCCCCAGGTAATAATTAATTTACATACGTTGGTAGTTAGTATCGGGGTTTCCCTCGGTTTTCATCGATAGTTGATACGTTGGTGTACGCTGTCTATAATCTACCCCCGAGCGCGCTATCGGTTCTTATTGATTTATTTTGGGGATTAAAGGACTTCACAACCCTTGAAGCAGATTTAAGCAAATAATGAAGATATTTATTTCCCTATTTCTAGAGAAAACTAGAAATCATTATCTCAATTTCAGAAATTAAATTTATTTATTTGTCCTGTAGACATTACTCGATTCTTTCCACATTTCTATAAAGAATCGGTATTGCCTACGTCATGACTCTTGATCCTGGAGGACCAAAAAAATGGTTTTGCGTCAATTTGTAGTTGGCTGTATACGAGCGTGAACAACTAAAAAAATCGGGTGCACATTTAAACAAAAATCAAAAAAATCACGAGAATCCAAAAAAATCACGCGAATACAAAAAAATAAATCAATATAAATCGAAGCAAAACAATCGAAGCAAAAAATAGCACGAATCCACAAAAATCACCAAAATCAAGCAAGAATCATCTGAATCAAAAAGAATCACGGAAATAAAAAAAATCACGTGAATAAAAAAAATCGGGCGAATCCAAAAAAATAACGCAAATCAAAAAAATCACCCGAATCAAGCTAGAATCACGCGAATCCATGAAAATCACGCACATCAAAAAAAGCAGCGAATCAAATAAAAAATCCCGGAATCAAAAAAAGTCACGAGAATCAAAAAAAATTCGAGAATCAAAATAATCAAGAAACAATTGTACAAAAAAATATTAGTTGTTCACCCTCGTCTATATACTCCACATTATTTGTCTCTTTCTATTCTCTGGTAGTTTCTTGTTCGCTCGTGCGTAGGCCTACTTGTTACGGATACATTGTATCGAGTCTAGAAGGCGTGCGAGTTCGGAAGGTGTTAACGGCCGAGGGTCGAGCTGTTTGTGTGAAGTGCTGTTGTAAAAGTGGAAACAACACGTGTAAATCGTTCCGCGTGCTATACCGCTGTGAAGCGTCATAACGTCCAATGGCCAGCGTTTTACATACACATACAGTCGTTTGCGTTCGGTTCGTTTTTCATTAGTTCCATTTTTAAAACAATTGATGTGTATAGTAATTGTTGTTAACTCTTTCAGAACATCGCATTTAATTAAAATCGCTTCTTGCTGTACATTCAAACCCCCTCCCCCCTACCCCCTTCCTTGTACTAGCTAACATTAACGTATTTACGTGTTCTAAGCGTATATATTAATTCAACTGTTGACTATTATCACTTGTTGACATCGCCGGAACCTGAATTTATATTCATTTATAATGGATTCTTGTTATTTCCGTCGAGACATCATCATCCTCTTTCTTTCTTGTTTTGGTTATTATTCATTACCCCTCGCCATCTTCATCTTCTTCTCGCTCTACTCCAATCTCTCCACAAGCTCCCTCCATATCTCTCTCACTTGCCACCACTTTTTGTACTGTACCCTCTCCCTCGATTCTCTACTTATATACTTCCACATCCCATCGTTCACCTTCTTCCCATCTTGTCATTGGTCTTCCTCGTTCCCGACCATTCGATTCCTTTCTCAAACTCCCTAACAATAATTATTATCGGCATCGAAAATTTGATAACAGAGCCATCCTTTGACAATGAAGCCGAAGGATGAAAATTTCGGATCGTTCGAAAGGACACAAGAACGTTCTCACCCCATAATAGTTATAAATTCATAAATGTAATAATCCATATAACAATAAATGGAATTAATCGCGTGAAACGAACAATGCCATACGTGAGAGCATACGTCATAGCCTCGATGTGTCACTCAAATTTCATTTATTCGCACATTGTAAATCAAATCTGATTATTATCCGCTGTTCACGTCAGCCGGTAAGTGCAGACGCTGTTTCAATTAGGCGTTGATTTCGATGTGGGTTAGATTGCGCCATGCGAACTTCGACCTGCCGAACAGGCAGCCGAGTCATGTTATTGTCCCCTTTGTCTCGCGTCTAAGAATAGACAGGTTGATCTTTAAGGTGGTTCTACCAAGCCCCGTGTTGGGCGACGCGTTACGAGCGTCATCGCGAGCGAAGGGAACGAGTGGTCGAGTGGCTAGCACAAGGAGACCGGGGATTTGAGGTATCAAAATGCCAATACGATAGAAACACAGGTATTTGTTATATCCTCATGGTGGTATACGTAAAAACTCGACTCATCGCATATTTGTCAAACTTATACAGCTAAAAGGCTACACAGTGGCGTAACTAGGAATTTTGGGCCCCGGGGCAAAGGAGTCACATGGGCCTTCTCCCACCCAAAAATATATATATTGAATAATCAACATCAAATTATTTGTACCTTCATATGATGTGTAAAGTGCTGAGAGTATTGACAGAGCTACGTAACTAGCAGTTTGTAAGTACTTTCAGCTGACCCTGTCCAGGGACGTCCTTATGATTCGTGTATTGAAGGGGGAGGGGGGTGCCGTTCATATAAAGAAAATAACCGTTCAGCTGGACACCAGCCCCCCAGCAGAGCCCTATAGAGAATTTTTGAAATATGGTCATTTTTCAAGTGATTTGAATTGCGGTTTACAAGCAGTTTCGAAGTCTGAGGAGTGAACCATTTTGAACATTTTCGAAGTGATTTTCGATAATTGAATCACTATGGATTCTTTTTCGAAGTTTTTCTGCGATTTTTTTCAGAGAAGCCCCTCAGGGAATTTTTTGATATATGCTAATTTTTCAAGTGATTTTGCGATTTACAAGCAGTTTTGGAGTCTTGATGATTTAATCATTATGGACGTTAACGAAGCTATTTTCAAAATTCAAATGGAATGAACATTTTTGCACTCAATTTCGCGTTTTCTCCCACCAAAATTCTCAGCAGCGAATTGTTTAAAATATGGTCATTTTTGAAGTGATTTTTACGATTGACGAGCAGTTTTGGAATTTAATGATTGAATCAATAACCACAACGAATATCATGAAGAAAACTCGACATCCACACGGAGAAGGGTAAAGAGGCTCCAGCCCCGCAGGGAATTGAATAACGGTAGATGGAGTGTCCTTGCGTATTCTGGAATCATTTTTTATCATCTTTAGAGTATGCTAGGATTTTACACACTTCATATAGTTGGAGAAGAAAATCCACATTCTGTTCTTTTTTTTCTGAAACTACTTTGCAATTATGAGATCATAATTGAAGTCATATTTACATGAATATAATTTAAAAATGGGATCAAAGGCCTGCAAAACGGTACACAAATAGCTTTTGGAAGATGTAGTTGTATGTCTTGACGCAAATCCCATCCCTTGAAATGATTGAACATTAATAATACCACAGACATTGTACAACTGTAATGATAATATTTGGGTCTGTGATGTTGGTAGCCGACCTTCTCGAGTATAAAAGCGACTTGATTCTGCCGTATAAAGCTGTGCTCGCGAGGTGTGGCTGTCTGTTTAATTGTTCTCAAGCTACTGCCGTGAAACTCCCTCCCCCTCCTCCCCCCCCCCCCCACGTTCCCTCTTGCTTGTGTGTGGAGAACAACGGACAACCATCACACCTTCTAGCCACCTTGTATTATCGGGTCTCGAGTTTCCGCCCTCCGTGCTCTAATCCAGTTAATCCACTGCCTTGTCTTTCCAGTTACACAAATAAGTGTCTCTCTCACTCTTCTCTTTCTCTCTCTCTCTCTCCCTCTCTCTCTCTCTCTCTCTCTCTCTCTCTCTCTCTCTCTCTCTCCCACACGGCCGCTAAGCGCCGCAGCACACACGTACCGCCGGCCGTGTTATAACCCCGGTACGCTAGCGTTGACCACGTTCTACTGTTTGTTAATTGGGCTTGACACTCGGAATCTGAACCGAGGGTCTCGTTGCTGTATACATGCATGCACTGGCGTCGGAACCGGAGGGGGGGGGCGCAACTTTGGGCCAGGGGGGTCAAGAAAAAGGTCTTGCAAGACTCAATTTGTATCGTTGTTTCCTGTTGAAGCACAGTTTTTTAAAATAAGCTGTCATTATTTCAAACTTTCATTTGTTCATTAACTTCACTAACTTATTTGTTCCCCTGCGGGTCTCAATTGTTTACGCATATTGTTTCGCAATTGGCAGTATTATGTTCAACCCATTTGTAACTTTGCAAGCAACCAATGTGTTCGGTAGAATAATTTGTTCGAAGTTGATTTTTTAATTATCCTTTCATCTCTACGGAGTAATGTACTAGAGACTATGTACTGAAATCAGTTCCAAAATGAAATCGTTATATAACTACACGCTATAGTATATGTTCATACAATATCATATTTTCTGTTTGACATTTCAATAATTGTTTCAATCAAATAATTAACAGCTGCAATCGATAATTTTTTAATCATCCTTCCAGCTACGGTGTCGTACCACAATCACATCGATAGTGATTCCAAATTAAAATCTAGTTCTGACCTATAACATTTCCTCCTATAGCCAGTGTATCATAGCTGACTGGTAATAAAAAGCAGGGATATCCCATGAAACGTGGAAATGATGAACGACGTATGCAGACGTTAATTTATTCATACCACCACGTGCACTCCCCCCCCCCCCCCCTCCCTTGTTTTCATCTGTTCCTCAGTAAATACTGTAATGAAAATAGTAATGTATTCATATTGTTTGCATGTGTGTACACGCAAATGAAAACAATGTAAATTCAGTTGTATTTAACTAATACGCGTAGCTAGTCTCGTATGTAATAATATCAGCATGTTTTTCGCGAGTTATTTTTAGTTGGTGTGTACATTTATCATTTTTACAAGATGTGGTAGGATCATGAAATCACCAACCAGCAACAATATAATTGAAAGTTTTTGTTGACTGTATAGAAAAACTGACTGAGGTTTCAAGTACTAAGTCTTTTGAAATACGTAGTTGTGTTTCTAATCATGAAGCTCGTCCTGGAAAATCACTGATCCTCAAAATGCTACTGCCTACATTAAAATATATCAAATAAAATACATATATACATATTTATTGATAAAATAGTTTTAAATGCGAAATAATTTATAGGCAGTTGCAACGGCGATGTTACATAATGTTTGCCATGCTGGTAGAGGGGACGCTGAAGAGCGAATACCGGAATAAAGTCGACTCGGTCGTGTGACATGTGGTTCTGGGTATACTTTTGAATGGAGTGTGGTGCAGTGGAGACCAAGTCCATGTCACACGAGCAAGTGGACTTTATTCCGGTATAAACTCTTCAGTCACCCCGGTAGACAACCCTCTAATTCTCGTTGGCATATGTATATACCTATTCCCAGTTTACACTGTCATATACTTACTCTCTCCCTCTCTCTCTCTCTCCCTTTCTCTCCCCCCCCCCTCTCTCTCTGTGCACTTCCTCTATACACCCGAGTGAATATACGAGTTGGAAAGAGCGGTAGATAAGAGGCAACTAGCTACCCCAACATCTTGCCGCGTGTATTTATGGGCCTCAGTACACCGCCGCATAAACCTATCTGCACCGGGCGTTGAGTTACGGCCCTGCGCTACGCATGCATGCTATTGTGTGGCGTGATGAACGCGTTCGACCTTTGACATCGCAATCTAGACCTCGTAAACACTAGCATGGCCACTCGTGAAGATCTTGTTTGTGGTACGCGATGTCGCTGACAACTTTTCTTCCGTTTTTTTTTTTTTGTGATTTTATGGTAGTTTATTAACCAATTAGAGCTTATCTTTTGATAAATATTCTTATCTAGTCTTTTGAAATGATGGGAAGGAGACGGTCGTGGCCTAGTTAGTAAAGAAGAGGTCGATACTGAGAAGAAGGACCTATATAGTCCCTGTATTCTTGACCTCACAAAACATTATGGAATTTCTGAGGAATACTGGGACTTCTTCTTGCTGTTATTCCCACATTTTTTGTTACTTTTTTGAAATCATACAATCTAAATCACTCATTCGCCTCCATCGTACTCCTAGTTATGAGAGTCCATGTGATGTGAGCCGATTTAGTGAAATATCAGTTGTCTGTTGGTAACTTTTGAACGGTCTGTGATAGCAAAATTATGATACCGGTACTGGGAAAACTCGGATATCTCTAATACCTTCAAGGTGGTGTAAGTTATAGGCATACACTGTTCAACTCATTCTATATAATTGTCAAGCGTGTAAAGCTAAGAAAAACCGAGGGGTTAACATCTCCTGAAATCCGGTGTACACTTGCCATGAAATCCCATTAAAATCCCCTTGAAATCCCTGAAAATCACTCGAAATCTCCCTGAAATCACCTGAAATCAAGTGTATACCAAATTTGCGAGTCGTAAACCCCTCGAGAAAAACACATTTTGTTGCTGTATACGCATGACAATTATACGATATAGGTTAAATTATTGTTGCTTTAGCTTGATTTACACGGTCCAAGTTTTCATCCAAGTCCGTGGATTCAAGGGTTGGTCATAGTACTTTGACAGCAAGTAGGATGGAACATTGAACGCCTGTCTACACGGTCCAATCTATTGAAGGCCATACACGGCACATTAATCCCAATAGTTGAACGTGCTGATCGAGTATCTAGATGACTAGTAACAGCTGACTGGCAATCAGATATGGCGGGAGACCGAGCGGTCGCCGTCAAGTGCGCATGCGCACTAGCTTGTGTGACGTCAAAGCCTCTGATTGGTTGGTTTCATATACCATCTTGGAGATATATATTTAAAATATTTTCTGTATTAGAATTTTGATGTCTCGTGTAGGCCTACCTTTCAAAAGCTGTCACAACACGCTGACTCGACTTCCTTGCGGTCTTTGAGCTGTGACCGTTGAATGACCAGTAACCAATCCGAACAGACCGCGGATCACTTGTTATTTACGGCCGCACTTTCACGGCAAGCCACGCCGGTTGTGTACAAACAGAGTTACAACTAAATTATACCTTTGTCTTTTTTACCGCGCCAAGACAAAGGGTGCGGTGTGGTGGATATATACACGTGTAAACACTGGAGATGAAGGCGCGAACTACCCGTGCGATAGTGGTGTGGGATAGGGGGGACGATCGCTCGGAACCTTCTTTCTTTCTGTGCCCACGAGAGATGGAGGCGCGAACTACCCGTGCGATAGTGGTGTGGGATAGGGGGGACGGTCGCTCGGAACATTCTTTCTTTCTGTGCCCACTAGAGATGGAGGCGCGAACTACCCGTGCGATAGTGGTGTGGCATAGGGGGGACGGTCGCTCGGAACTTTCTTTCTTTCTGTGCCCACGAGAGATGGAGGCGCGAACCACCCGTGCGATAGTGGTGTGGCATAGGGGGGACGGTCGCTCGGAACTTTCTTTCTTTCTGTGCCCACTAGAGATGGAGGCGCGAACTACCCGTGCGATAGTGGTGTGGCATAGGGGGGACGGTCGCTCGGAACTTTCTTTCTTTCTGTGCCCACGAGAGATGGAGGCGCGAACTACCCGTGCGATAGTGGTGTGGCATAGGGGGACGGTCGTTCGGAACCGTCTTTCTTTCTTTACCCACGAGAGATGGAAGCGAACTACCCGTGCGATAGTGGTGTGTGATAGGGGGGACGGTCGCTCGGAACATTCTTTCTTTCTGTGCCCACGAGAGATGGAGGAGCGAACCACCCGTGCGATAGTGGTGTGGGATAGGGGGGACGGTCGTTCGGAACCATCTTTCTTTCTGTGCCCACGAGAGATGGAGGCGCGAACCACCCGTGCGATAGTGGTGTGGCATAGGGGGACGGTCGTTCGGAACCGTCTTTCTTTCTTTACCCACGAGAGATGGAGGCGCGAACCACCCGTGCGATAGTGATGTGGGATAGGGGGGACGGTCGCTCGGAACATTCTTTCTTTCTGTGCCCACGAGAGATGGAGGCGCGAACTACCCGTGCGATAGTGGTGTGGCATAGGGGGACGGTCGTTCGGAACCGTCTTTCTTTCTTTACCCACGAGAGATGGAAGCGAACTACCCGTGCGATAGTGGTGTGGGATAGGGGGGACGGTCGCTCGGAACATATTTTCTTTCTGTGCCCACGAGAGATGGAGGCGCGAACCACCCGTGCGATAGTGGTGTGGCATAGGGGGACGGTCGCTCGTGTCCGTACCTCTTCTTTCTCTGTGTTTACGAGGGATGAAGGCGCGAAACACCCGTGCAATAGTGGTGTATGATAGGGGGGACGGTCGCTCTGAGCATTCTTCATGTATTTATTTTCCGTCTCACTCTCCTATGCCGAACGTGTGCCGGGTTAATCTGTATCAGCCGATCTTCCTGCCTTGAACTTCTCATTGTGTCAGCCAGAGGCATTCCAAGGGAAACATCTTCGATATCGTTCACGACCACCCTTATATCGGGGTGCGACTTGCCATCCCGTGGCTAATCGACTCTACCACACTGTGGCTATAAACAAACTTGCAGCAATTCATGTAAATAAAAAACTTGGAATTCGTTTGTTCCCTAAAACACTCTAATAAGTAATAACCCTTCCCGATCATCCCAACACTACCGAAATCTAGTCGCATCAAATGTATATTATTATAATATTATTTCCCTTTGTTGGATATTATTAGTGAATGTCTTCATCTGTACGTATGATGTTATTTGATGTCATTTAATATTATTTGTATAGCTTAAGGTTTCGAAATCTAGGATTAACAACGCAACTACACCTTTCAAAAGCGTCAAAAGTTGTGCAGCTAGTTTCCACAATTTCAGACATTTTTATCGTGGATTTTACAATTCATTTTTGGTAGACGACCTTCTTCTATCGTGGATAAAAGTATAATGTGTTTCTTCAGCAACCTCTAGCTTCATAAGCAGGCGCTATCGGCCCAACCACCCGTTTCAACTTGCAGCTCATGTTTACTATCAACATAAACCCTTGCAGCGAGCAGCGAGCTCAGTCGATTAGGAAATGGCAAATGCTATCGAGGCAGAGCTGGGAAGGAAATGCCATTGCAATCTCTGGAGTGCTGCAGCCAATCATAATCCACATACGCGTACGTGGCTAGATATAGCTATTCGGCGGGCTATACGCGAACAGAAACCCAGAGTTTTTCCGATGCCAAATTTCGACGAAATTTGTTCATTTTATTTATACTGGTTCTAGCGACGCATTCTAATCATAATAACTGCAATATATTGGCGTCGGTGAAAGATTGTTGAGGTTAAAGCAGAGATAATATTACAGGTGTTTTTTGAACAGTTTGGATGGGAAACAGTTGTGAACTCGTCGGCAGTAGGTCTCTCCGTATGAAACCATCCCAGTATTCATTTTAACGACTGAGGGAAATAATGCACACAAAAATTCAATCAGGATGGTTTTCCGTGACCGGAAACGAAGCCCGGTCTTTTCCGTGCTGAAATAGTAAAGAGTTGAATAGTAAAAGTTATGTTATATACATTTTCAGCTGAGTTCTAATACAATAATGTTCGGTTACGGTCTCATAAAGTGGTCGATCAGCTATACCCTGAAGAAATCATTCTGATATTATACGCACTAAAACTATACTATACACTGCACTACACGCATACTCGATGAAACAGTAAGCGGTTGAATATGCGTAAACATTTCAATCTCAATTTCGGATCACACCATTTTATGTGACCGCAAGTGTAGGCCTGCTCATCGTCTTTTACATTCTCAAAGTAATCTCTGTTGTTGTTTTTAAAATCTGTATATAGACCTACATTTTTACAAAATTATAATTGTGTATTGTAATCAAAGCGATCATTCCGACCAACGGGACGAATATTGACCACTGTGTGTATTTGTATTTACCATGCAACAAGGGTAGAACATGTCGCGTCCACCGAGGATTTGATTGGATAATAATTGCACGGTGTGCACGTTAATAGTGACGTATTACAGGATGGGTTCAGTACTGTAAACGAAGATCTAGTGGTGAACCGAGGTGGGGATCGATCACAGTCGGGTGAGAACCGCACAGTCGTTTATTCCTGCGCTCGAACTGTGGCCTCACCACACATAACACTGGTTCACGTTTCTTGGCCAATTCAATTTCTATACTGTTTATTTACACATACACACACAAAAATATACACGGATACAAAATAGGAATGAACATTTAGTAGGGTAAAGCCCGCGTAGGGGAAATTCCTTGCGTGCGCGGGCTTAGCCAACCGAGGATAACATTATTGGAAATTAATCAAGCAGTCGAGCTTCTACTAGATAATAATATAATAATATTAATAATAATGTACATATGCCCATGTGTAATGAAATCAAATCTAAATTTAATGTCTTTTCAACTAATATTATTGGGGTAAAAAAAAAATCGATTCACCAACTGTACTAGACTTTGACATAAATTGAAACAAAATCTCTACCTGATTGGATCATCTATTTAGTGGTGTATGATTTAAATTAATATATTTTTTTTGAACTTGTTTTCATTTTCTTCCGAAGAATTGTTGGACTAATTGAAAGAGCTGTAATGTAAACAGTGGACGACTCGTGATTGACCCGCCTATTGACGTCACAGTTCATGACATCCAATCAAGTGGGGGCTGTCTGATATGGGGATCTGGAAAATGTCCATCAGGGTATCTCTTAATGCTCACACGATGTATAGATCTAGGTAGTTTACTGATAAGCTAGGCCTATGACAATTACTCATTAGTCCATTGTTAAGCTTACAGTGTAGGCCCTACAGTGTATAGGCCCTAACCTAATGAAAAGATGTATTTTTTTTTACATAAAAACCCTCTAGTTATTTTTTTTCGGAACTATTAGCATATAGGCTGTACCGAAGTGCACAGTTTTTCTCTTCGAGTAACTATTCTAGTCAGGTCTATACTTCTATACTTTGTTTTATACATGGTTTCGGATTTTATACTTTGTCTCACTCTATTTTCCGAATTATCTATTGTTAGTAATCTTTATTCTGTTACTGACCCGCAATACGTGAGAGACCATGGAAATACTATAGTTTCAAATAGTTGAATTTACACCACATAAGTTTCATCTACTTTTTTTTCTCTGCGGTTGATGACAACTGAGCTCCCACTCGAGTCGTGTAACTCTTTTTATTATTGTCTTGGTTACCGACCAGTGTCGACCTTATTGCTGGCAGTAAAACCTGAGTGTCATTTCACCGCATGAAGGGCGTAGGTCCGACTCTTGAACCATCTTCCATCTACCACTACATCGATCATATTATTATTTCATATATCTATCAAGTTGAAACGAGTAATCGACAATCCTATCCGTCGCTCGCGTGCAAACTTCACTCCAGCACACGATCTAATGATTATTGTTCGAAAGAGTTGAAAAGCTTTTAGAAGAATTAAATGTTTGCCAAACTGAATCTGTCACGCGTGCTCACTGCCGCTATCAGAAACTAGAAGTTGTTCTTCGCTTCCATCTGCTAAGCTAACATTGGTAGTCGATCTCTCGTGCTATGACCCGTCGACGGGTCGCAATCACACGCGGGCAAGACGCAAGATAATATTATCGCTGTGCGCTAAGTGCTACATCTCTGACACGCGTCGAGACCTCGCAACTTGATGGAAGTTTGCAGGCTCATTCACAACAACAATTAATAGTAAAACTAAACTTCAAGACATGAATGAGGAAGTCCTAACTCATCTCTTTCCTAATAACTCATCTCATTCGAAACGAACCCGTATATTGGCTGTCCTAACTCATCTCTTTCCTAACTCATCTCATTTGAAACGAACCCTTTTATTGGCTGTCCTAACTCATCTCTTTCCTAACTCATCTCATTTGCTGCATCAACTGCTTTTCAATGGATGAGATGAGTTAGGAATGAGATGAGTGAAGACATCACCAACTTCAAGAGTAAGATGAAGTTTTTAGTTCATTCAAGAGGAAATCTGCAATTTAACAAACATAAATATTTCTGCTTTATATATGACGGCAGTATTCTTAGGGTATTTGGGATTTTTCAGTGCGAGATTTATGCAAATAAATATTGCTGCATCTTTTAAAATCGTTAGATACATAAAATTGCAATGTGATTGTTAAATTAAAACCCAAGTTGAATTGAAAATGAACAGAACCGAGTAATGTCTACGTCACGACTCCTCTTATATCAAATAATATAACACTTTATCGAAGATACTATATTATTCTGGGAACCCCCACCCAACTCATTCGAAAGAGGGTCGTAAAAGAGGTTCGGGTCCTGGAGGACAAATAAATAAATTATAATTTTTGAAATTGAGATGATGATTTCTCGTTTTATCTCGAATGGGGAAATATATATCTCAATCATTCGTTTAAATCTACTTTTAGGGTTGTATAATGTCCTTTAAATTACAGAATTAGAGTTTGAAGTTTGCAAACATTACTCTTACAACTAATTCCTCAAGTGCTGCTAGTGCGTGCTGTCGTAAACGGGGACATGAAATATCAATTAGGCAAACCCAACTCTTAAAGTCAAGTTTACTGCTCATTTCTATTGTGAATGGGCCTTTACACGACTCTTACCGAGATTGCAATGTGATTCGGCTACAGATTTGTTTGTCTCTCTGTTTTAATGGTGAAGTTGGATAACCCTCCTCCTGTCACTACATAATTGATAGGTCTGTCCGTATACATACCTATATATATACACCATCGACTGTATGGGAGCTTTCCATGGTCTAGCACTGTGTAATTAGCCGACATTTCTAATTAGTACTGTAATTAGCATTTCATCCAATCAAGCGTGTAGTCTATGGCTGTCATGTATCTGCGTTCCGCTGATTCCCGTATCGACGTCCCTTTGTCTCCCCGAACAATACCTGGACCGGTCTCCTGGATTATCCTTACGTCCTGCCGTATGTCATTACTCATTGGTCAGATTATTGGACACGGGATTCGGCTCGGAATGAACTGGATGTGCCCGAGTAGTACGTATAGGTGAGGTGATGGACTGTGGCATCGGTTTAATGTGTTAATGTGCCAACCATTAATTATTGTGGACGTGTATATAATTTAACATTGTCGATAAGTGTGTTGTTTTTTTTTGGGGGGGGGGGGGGGGGGGGGGGTCGTGCTCCGTAAAGGTCAAACGGAGAATCGAATCGAATGAATTGAGTTGTCACCAATTGTAAGCTTTATGTCTATACCAGCGCAAAATCCGTTTGGCCGGTTTTTAGAAAAATCATATTTGAAATTTGAAATACCGCGTTAGATCTAACCACCGCGTTTGTTGGAGGGAGTGCGGGGGGATTATGTTTCTTATTTTAGTCGAATTTGATCACGTCCGTATAGTATAGGATACACATTGGCTACATATTTATACATCAGTGGGACCACTTATTTTTCAAGAAGAAACTGAGAGTGTGTTCAATTATACTTTTATCATTTCTTGTATTGTCAAATTTCCATCAGAATACTCAATAGGTAGAATTAACGACAACTTCCAAGTGGAACAAAATGAATACATCTATTTTTACGGCCGCCGTCCGTCGTTCAGTCAACTGAGGCAGCTAGGTTTTGGTGGAGGTGCCGGGTTGGCTAGCACATGTTCATAGGCAGCACGCATGCGCGGCTTGCTCAGCTTGGAGCTGTACCTCAGGTGGAAGGGCCGTGCAGGTTTCGGCGCGTGGCAATGCTTTTCACTCCTAGCAATTTCGTTCTTTTCGTTCAATGATTTCAAAAATAGAGATATAGGCCTATGCCTATATAATTAATCATTGTATGCATCATTTTATTGAACATATAACTATAGTGATCATTTTATGTGACAGTCACATATGATATTTAACGTAACACATTTTGTCAATGTTGACAAACCCATTACCGGTATCATTATTGATTCGTTTTGAGTAGGCGTACGATTGTATTTGTATGAATATACATAATTATAATGACTTACCATATATTGTACTATACATACACTTTTATGTATCTATCTTTTAGAATATATGTATGAATTAATACACGTTTATAAATAGCCCTTATGAATATATAGGGCCTGTTATTATATAATTTTCTGTTTGCATCCTGTCCCGCGCTCTCTTAAATCAGTCTACTATGAGGCACCGCTTCAAAAATCGGGCATGGGTTTTCGTAAACGTCCTTTCACCTATCATCCCTTCCTAGTTTCATCATCACCCGCTCATTCGTACCCCCATATAACCTAGCTGTTATTGGGATAAACAACAATATCTTGGTCGTTGTCCGCGATCAGGCCTGTACCCATGCATGGTGGGCTAAACGTCCTTTCACCTATCATCCCTTCCTAGTTTCATCATCACCCGCTCATTCGTACCCCCATATAACCTAGCTGTTATTGGGATAACCAACAATATCTTGGTCGTTGTCCGCGATCAGGCCTGTACCCATGGTGGGCGGGCCGAAGGAAGTGCTAATTGCATTATGCGTATAAAAGATCATCGGCCGTTCTGGCAGTAAATCGTTTCTTTCCGCAGCTTGGTTCGCTCGCATCCTGCGCGTTCAACAACCTGTAGGCAGGCGAGTCGCAATAATCAACTATTTTAATTATAAACACTGTTGTATTATGCATACAGTCACTGTACAGCTGTAATATAATATATCAGAGTGAAAATAAAATTAATAATAATGAAATTAATAATGTAATGTACGTACATATCGTGCATTGCACCGTGTATAATACAATCATAATACTCATTCCAACACAGTCGTGGTATAATAATAAAATTAATTAAATCTAACCGCTGTATTATAAATCCCTTTCTCGTGATTTCCATAAAGTTGATTGGTTCCATATACCGTTTACTTGTCTCATACTGTATTCATGAAGTTTGTCTGCTTCTAGGAGTCCATGGGAGTTGATTTAGCGGAATAGAGTCTTTTTGTTGATAACTGTTGAACGGTATGAGATATCGAAATTCTGAAAACAAGGAAACACAGATATTTTCAATACGTTCAAGGAGGTGTAAGTAATAGCTATTCAACTAGTTATTACTCACACCATTTGGAAGGTATTACAAATATCTGTGTTTCCTGGTTTTCAGAATTTCGATATCTCATACCGTTCAAAAGAGGTTATCATCAATAAACGATACACCGCTAAATCGACTCCCATGGACTCGTCTAGGTGTAGAAAACAAAACAATAATAGAATACGATCGCTTCAAAATAGTCTAGTCGTAAAACGGACTCGCATATCGAATGTAAAAATACAGCCGTTTAATATTTATGAATCCGAAAGGGGCGAATAAAACGCAGCCACATGTGGTCCGAAGGAAGGATCTAAGAAACGCGTCCGGGCTAACCGGATGGGATTTGGTCGGCGATTATACCGGGGGGGGGGGGGGGGGGGGTATATATCGGTTGACCCGACGGAAGAGATGATCGAGTGATTTAGTGTATAGTGTGGTCGAGTGTAACTGTAGAGTTGACTTGTGTGCTCGTGTCGAGGATCGATTCAGCGTCCCGGCGGCTGGCCGCGGGGTTTTGAGGCGGTAGGGGGGTGGGGGGGCGGCGTCTTTATCTTGCATCCTTGCCGCCCTCTCCCATCCAGCCTGGTGATGTTCGGCGAGACCGTGTTGTCGATGAGCTGCTTGATGATCTGTCGTGGATGTGTTTGGCAACTTATGGGCTCTCGATTGCCCCCCACCCCCCCCCCCCCCCCAGCTGCCCCCACACAGCTCGAGTCAACTAAGCCACCGCTTTACGAACTGAAACCACCGTTAAGAGTCCATGAGAGCGATTTAGCGGAGTATCAGGTTTTTGGTGATAACTTTCGAAAGGTATGAGGTACCAAAATTCTGGAAAAGAGGAAACATGATATTTTCAATAATTTCTAAACGGTGTAAGTAATAACTATGTTTCTCACATCACATAATCGTCAGGCGTATATACGCTTAAAAAATGTGTTTTTAAGCGTATACGCCTGACAATCCTACGATTTGAGATTAATAGTTATATTACTTATACCGTCTTTATGGTATTTAGAATATCTGTGTTTACTCGTTTTTAGAATTCCGTTATCTCATGCCGTTCAAAAGTTATCTAAAAAAAAATATATATTCCGCTAAATCGACTCTCATGGACTCTTAAGCGTGTGTTCGAGTACATGGATTCATGGATCTTTGTCAACTTCCTTTCACTTGTCATCACTCTATAGTTCATTACCAACTGGTCATTCGTATTCCCAAATAACTTAACTGGTGATGGGGTCGTTCAGCCAATAATAATCATCGTCATTGATTGACCCCGAGTACCGAGTGCTAGGGATCGAAGGGTGGAGGGGGTGAACTTTCTCCGTGGCTCGATTTGATGTCTTACATCTACCGGCGTGTCTTTGAATATGTCATGCTCGTTCCTACTTGCATCTAAATACTTGACTCTGGCTACCACTAGTCCTGAAATACTCGAAAAAGAAGAAAATTTGTAATTTACCGTGTACCATTCGATATATGTAAGAATATTCTAATAGCGTGTTTGTATATATATAGAATGTTGAATGTTGATCTTTATTACTGCTTTTATGTAGTGAAAGTACATAAGGCAATTATCTTTGATATTATCTCATTTATTTTAAATGTTATATTATGGATAGATAAACAAACAAATGAGAATTTAAACCTGAAATACACGATATCAACTTCATTAAACATGCTTTAGCTTCGCTTCAATTCCGTAACGGAACTCAATCCATTTATCACTTCCTTGCCTGTGAGGAAGAGGAACCGTAGCATGAATTATCGAAACGTATGCTGTCACTTTCTCACTATACGGAGACCTCGGAGGGGTTGTTTTTGGAATAGGCACCATTTTTACGCTTTTTATTATTCTATCCCTCTCTGCTGGGTGTTCATATACTCGCTTCTATGACAATGTGTGCTGTGAACTGAAAATATTCCCCGTAACTTTTAATAAATAAAACGTAACGATATAGAAGTGTGATTGTGTTCTGCAAATTGTCAGACCAATTGCGCCGTAATTCCCTAGCTTATGGACGGTGGCACGACGTGGCAACATAGCGATCATATGCAGCTCGACCACCAGGAAGAGGGTAGAACATGACAACCCTGGAACGAGATTTTAATGCACAATGACAATATTTATTCCACTTCTTTTTCATACTGGGTTTAACGATGCACTGTTATGATAGCGCAGATCTAATGGCGTCGTACACTAATTTTAGAGAAAACTATAAATCAACATCTCAATTTCAGAAATTATAATTGATATTTTTGTCCTCCAGAGAACATAAGTCATAATGTAGGTGTTACCGATACTGTCAGAAATAAACAGAATCGAGTAATGTCTACGTCACGACTCAGAAAGAGGGCCGGGTCCTCGAGGACAGATAAATTAGTTATAATTTCTGGAATTGAGATGTTTACTACTAGTTTTCTCAAAAATTGAGAAAACGAATGTCGTCATCATTTATTAAAATCTAATTTCTGGGGTGTGATGTCCTTTCTTGAAACAATTCTTTGTCCGAGTACAAAAAAATCACCCTGCACGGTAGCCAGTGCCATTATATAATGTTTGAAAAAGTTTGCGTGAGCCCCGTATAACCTAGCTGTTGGTGGGGTCGTTAAGCAACAATGAAGTTTGCGTGGGTTGCATTTGAACCCCATCACCCCCGTAAGTACGTTTCGTACCTCTGTACCCTTGTATTGCTTGAACGAATCACCCACTACAGCTGAAATTATACTCTTTCGGCGAAAAAAGAGCTCGCGTGCTTCGCTTCGGCTTCGCTCGGTTTAACCGTACAAGGTGTTGCATTAGTGTATAAAGTGTTGTATTATTAGTGTATTAGGCGCTGCACCCGCTGGTAGTTTACACACAGTCAGCACGAAGTGGTACAAGCAAATAACACCAAACGGTGTTGTTTGATTGTACTTGTGCCACCGCTTACCTCATGCCTTTCAAGTGGCCACCGTGTACTGGGAATGTTTGATCGCTTGAATCACTCGACTTGAGCAGGATTAAAAATAGCGCCGTTCAAACACAAGTTTATTGACTGATGTAAACCGTGAATTTGGCAGTATGAAAGAACTTGAGGGGGTACAGGCACGGTGCTTATAAAAATAGAGAAATTCACCTTCACCATTTTTTTTCTATGTTCAAAAACCATTGTAATTGAATGAAATGTTCACATCTCCTAGATAATTGTATGCTCTTTAATAATTATGACATTCTATTCCAGTGAATTCAACCAGTTTTAAGATGATACGTCAATGAATAAAAAGAATGCGATGAAATACATTGACGTATTATCACAAAACTAGTTGAATTCACAAAAAAAATAAAATGTCAGCAATTAAAAATCATGAAATTATATTGGAGATGTGAACTTTTCATTCAATTACACTAGTTTTTGGAAGTGGAAAGAAATAGTGAAGATAAATTTGTAAGCACCGTGCACGCATTCCCTTAACCGATTTCAGGTTGTATAGGCCTACTTGGCTAGCCAACGTACGCAATAATAGCAGCAGAGTGTCTACAAAGAAAGTAATCATGATTATATTAGCATGACTTTTAACGGCCCAGAGGATAATTTACAAGGTAGTACGACCAACACTTTAACCACGAGTAATTATATCATCGTAAAGCGTAATTGTTTATTTTATTGCTATCATTAAAGCTCTTGAAGCGTGATGCTGTAATACCACATACCAATGATGTACAATATGTTTCGTCCGAGAGTCGAGTCCTGGCGATCGTTTAACTTCAAGTACGCTATTTTGGTCTAGCGCTTCAACCTTTTCAACCACATTCTTACCGAAGAAATTGTTTTACACTCGCATGCCTGTTGGTTTTATGTGAGATTAGGTCTGTTAGATGAGATCAAATTGTGTTGTTTAGGTTAGTATAAGATTGAATTGATTTAGGTTACGCGCTTTAGCATAACACCAAAATAGCACCAATAGGCTGTAACATACCTCCAAATTTGTGTTGATCCTTGTGAATATCTATGCGTAGTAATAAGTCGACTAGTCACATCTATTTTACATTCATCCTGATGTTTTCAATTGTATTATTAATATCAATGGATGAAATGTAATAATCTCAATGGAAAAATATTAATTAAATAAATGAATAAATAGCAATGCCCGGATGGGCTCCAACATACTGATGGTCATTCTTCTATAACTCTAAAACGAAATGAAAGAGACCCATCTTCGTTTTGTTCCGGCGATACCGTTTACTTTAACATGGAGTATCATATGGGTTCTTACACTTTTTCTCGCACTTTCAAATCGTGTCAGTTATAGAATAAGGGCCCAGGTGTGATTCAATTAGTCCTAGCCCATTTGTACCTTGTGATTAGCCCTTGTAATGGGGATTTCCAACCCGTTACACTCGTGGTGTAACGTCAATACATTCTTACAATATAATTTATTTTTATTGTTTTCTTCTCTGATGATTTTTTGCCTACATATTTGACATTTTTTCTCATGTGCTCTTCAACGAGCCGCTTTTTTTAAATTAAAAACGTCATTAATTACTTATAACATTTATAATCATTTATATAACATGAGTACAAAAAGTACCACAAAGCAGAAGTATGAGCTTGATGTATCTGTTTGCTTTATTTGTGGAAATATTTTTCAACCTTATAAAAGCTCACCTGTCTCCTAGCCCCGTAGAACATCATGCATTATGAACATCTACTGTTTCCTGGAAAAGCAGAATATCATTTCCCCATACGTTCTTCTCATTCATATACACACTACATTATTAATAACTTGTCCGTCTCACTGTATACAGAACATGCTACCTGAAATAAAATACATTAATGTTGTACTATTTCATTATCTCTTACCTTTGATCATTGCATAGTTCAAGGGATCGAGCAATCATTAATTAACCATTTCCATTAATTACCTTTCGAGTATTATTACTCAGAATGCCAGAGTGGTTGTGTATATATATACGTCGTGTCCTTTCCGTATTTATGACTAACTTTTAAGGTAATGACGGCATCAAAGTTTCTATTGCTTTGGAAACTTTGTCTTTCATTTCCTCGAGGTAAAGGTCTCCACAATGGCCTATTATGTGTATAATAATAATGAGCGTCTAACCATAAGCAAACTATAAAGCTATTATTCTATCAATTCTCCAATGACCAACGACATGGTCATATTGCTACCGCGTGTCATTTGATTATAAACAATAACGATTCTGTATTGCCGTGGTCACATATAACGGTGGTTACGGTACTTACGTTTATGCACGTGATTTTATTTGTAGACGATAATAAAATGGTTCATTTTATGAACACCAAAATGCTATTAATCATTTTAGTGTATTGATGCTCATTTCATTTCATAGAGGTTTTTGGTATATACTCATACATCCGCGAGAGATGACGGTTCCGAGCGACCGTCTCTCCTATTTCACACCACTAGCGCGCGGGTGGTTAGCGCCTTCATCTCTCGTGGATATTAAGTAAAGGATAATGTCAGATTTATACTTGTCGGAATTGGATACTTGAGCGCGTTAATGAACGTTTAAATATATAACTGGTATTCAATGCAGAAAAGCCTTATTAAAACACATAAAATGGAACTCGTCTTCTAAGTGTCCATACGAGTAGATTCAGCGGAATATCAGTTTTTTGATGATAGCTCCTGAACGGTATGAGATATCGAAATTCTAATAATGATGATGAATAGATATTTTCAATACCTCTGTTTTCACTGTCGCACCATTCTTTTATACAGACAAGTATACTTGTATCCACGAATGAAATATGTCGTTTACCAACTAAATAGTGGTAAAAACTTTCTAATAATATTATATGGTTTCAAGTATGAATATTTGACGCACTTCTGAAAGATGCAGTTGAGTTTCTCATCTTGAATCTCGTCTTGAGAATCTCAATACCTTGAAAAATAGCACAGCTAAACAGTAGCTGTAATAGCCAATTTGCTGTTATGGTCGACGACCTTTTTACGTGGATACACTTATATCCACATTTTTGCTCATAAATTAAGTATTTGAAAATACGAGTACTTTTTTCCGAAGAGTTCGTGCCTGGTGTTGGTATTCGAAATAATAAGAAAATAATAAATTCTAAGAGAGAGTTGTGTGTAGATCTAATTACTACATTTCAATTAACTTTTAATTGAAATTTGTCGTTGTCCAGATGGTGGGTAGCATTGAATGAGTTGCTTGGAAAACGCTATCAAATACATACACTGTTTGTGTTGGTAGACTAGCGAATAACTATGAAATTCGGTTTCAAAATCTTATAGCGTCACAAAACAAGAGAAGACAGTCGAATATCTCATATAACCTATTATAAATCACAAAGACAATTCATATAGGCCCCTATATATTCATATAATTAATTTATTCATATATATATATATATATATATATATATATATATATATATATATATATATATATATATATATTTAGGCCTATATAGATACTTGTGTTGGCTACACTAATTTGATGATCTCTTTAAACTGTGCCTAACGACCTCACCATCAGCTGGGTTTTAATGGGGTTGATAATGAAGGACGAAATGATAATAGTTTAAATGATTAATGTCACACAGCTAGACTCGAACCAGCGCCCGTCTGGCTACAGTTATCAAAACTGTGTCAACTTGTGTGGTTGTAACTGCTGGTAAAAATATCAAACGAATGTTTCCGAACAAAATATTCATACAAACACAAAACTTTTCCTGTACGCTAATAATCTGTACTCTAGATCTGTGCTTTAATTAATTAATATGACATTCCATTTTTGTGAATTGAATCAGTTTCAAGATGATACGTGAATGAGTTTCATCACATTCTCGGTGTTCATTCATGTCCGTATACCCGAACACAATGCGAATACTGTTCCCAATACAAATGTGAATTCGCACAAGGAAAATGTTTTGATACAAAGGTCTCTCTCGTTGTAGCCCGAGTACTCTTTTGTCAGTGGCTTTTTCCATCCACTCCGATCCGATGACCCAGACTCCTTCTGAATAAGAGGACAAGAACGCCGTCAGTTGATCTCGTCCTGCCGCTGACAGGCCCGGTCACCCGAGATCGAAGTGGTGACCTCTCGACCCCCGAATAATGTACCTGTCAGCCAGACTTTATAGCCGTCACGTCATCGCACCCACGAATCGCGATGCTCTACTGGGAACCATGAAAGATGAAACTCGCGTACCAATATAATAAACTCGAATATCACTTTTATATCATTTTGTTTGTAGCTGTGGTATTATTGGTGTCATGATTTTTCAGGACGAGATTTACGATAAGAGACTCGATTACGTATTTCAAAGCGTAAAATGTTCAAAGTTATAGCGAGATCATATAATCATTTACTAAAGAGATACTCAAGACGTCCCATGTAAGTTACTTCGCGAGATTCAAAACCCTTTCATTATTACCTGAAGTTACTTCAAACATCGCTACACATTCCTAGAGCGCTGCTAGCAGTCAAGTTGAAGACTTGGCCGTCAAGCCAGGCAAGCATCCATCCAACCGTCGACCGAAGCACAATCGCCGAAACGATTCTGAGCACTCTTAGCGGTGATTGCCGGTACTATAGGGTAAGGGGTTTGAGGAGGGGAGAGATAAAGGAGTGGGGATGAATCTCAATTCAATATTGGGTGAACTGTCTTTATATCTTTTTAGTCAATGATATAATTATCGATTTTTTTTACATTTTTGGGATGTCCAGTGCCGGACCGAATCTCCCAACCGTCAATGTTAAGGGAAGAACAGAATCCTGATTTCGCCTTTCCTCTAGACGACCATCTCTTCCGAAGTACAGCAAGCCACGTTTCTTTCTCCCCACACTTGGCAACTTCTTTCCAAGTCTACTCCATGTTTCAGAATGAGATTATATACACAACACTATGGCAACCCCCAACCTGCCGTCAGTTCTCACTTGCGAGCTGTAAACACAGGCATGGCTCAGCCTGACAGGCCTGTCCTCGGGGGACGGGAAATCATTTCCTATAATGGCATGTAACTTGTAACTAAGCAACTAAGTTAGTGTGCTCCATTTGCTCACGTCAACTAGAGCTCTTGAGAACTCGCAAACGTATTTACCGAATCTTTTTGATCATTTAAACTAATTTGTTATTTCATTTCCAAGTTTGAATTGAAAACTATGGTTGTTTTTGTTCCGAGGCAAATCGGGTTATGGAAGTTGTTGTAATGAATCGAATGTTTTGTCTGTTGTGGAAAGTTGTTTGTTGGGGGGGGGGGGGGGGAGTGTGACCGGTGCAACTCCCTATAAGTTTACGCCGGTGATTCACGGTTCGACTTGATCCACCTCCGCGCGGCCAATTAGTCAACCTTGTACACTCCTTGTCGTGGTCCGAAGAGAGTGGGAAGAAGACTTCTTGCTGGCGTTCAACCCGCATATAATCATCACTTAATTCTATGGACAAATTATAATGCCTGATTTTGACCTTCGATATTTTGGTCAATAATATAAAATAGTTCATCCACTAATTATATGTGTGTACTATCCAAAGTTATTTACCTTGTATATTATTATTATATGCTATTATTATATACTTGTAAACCACGGAGAAAGATGGCGGTCTACCCACCAAATAATTATAAATATCCATTAATAACATTTTTAATTTTTCATCAAAAGGCTCATGGGGAACTGTGATGTTGAAACAAGTTGAGATGTTATTTGAAGGAAAACAACATCATCCTGCAACGTTTGGGACGCTTTCATTCAATATCTAACGCTTTCGTAAAGCTCGTCCTGAAAATCATCACACCATGATAATACACTAAAAATACCACGACTATTATATACAAATACAACGCTGAAACTTGTGTTTGTTATATTGGTAGACGACCTTCTTTCGTGAATACAAGTATATAACTCCATATTGAAATCATCTGTAATTGTAGCATTTTCCACTCGCGGTCCGATCAATTAATTATTTCACAGCACTCAATAATTGGATTCACCAGCGCTATAAATAGTAGCACGAACAGTATCGTAGTGTTGTGTACGTGTGTGCCCATCCCTCGGCGGGATTTCATTGGCACTCGGTCTGGATGCAAATGGCATTGGCACGCGCTTTCATCGATTTCAATACCTCCGTCGACAGTCGGCAACTTTCTGAATTAATAAGGCGATTTATTGAAGGGTAGTAAAAAGAAATCAAGATTGACGATTCCCGACGATAACTTGAAAAAGTAATTTGTCTTCATTCCTGTCCAATCGGCGACTTCATTTCGAACTCCTTCAGACATTCGCCACGTCGATCAACTTCTTCTTTCATTTTATCGTCACAGGCTGCGTACAAATCGAGTAGGCGTGTAATATATTGGTGAGCAGGGAGTCTCGATCATTCCAGGTGGTGAGAACGGCCTTGTGGTGACCGTTCCAAACAATCGTATTTTGTTTCACATTTGTTTTTTTGGTGATAAAAAATACAAAGAATCTCTATCAGACACTTACTCTTCTGTTCGGAACATTCCGTAAATCCGAGCGTTTCCGATCCCTCGTGACGTCAGCCGGTGTCTTGTCTGTCGGCCACTATGGTTGACTATGTAGCTATAATACACGCACTAGCGATTTAATCGTTGATTTCATTAGATATTCTCAATAAGATCAAACTCTTCCTTGAAGCCGATTAGTTAACATCTGAAGTTTCGCGACTCCATTAATGCACATGTAGGTTTCTTCCAATTCAAGTTATAGTTGTCAACCACAATGCCATATAAATTGTATTCTCCAGTCACAACTTCAATATTAATTTGTTTTCCCCCAACTTTCCTAGTTGCTATGGTAACCTGACAAACATGCCATCATCTTATACCCTCAACGGAGACAACCTCCAGTAAGTAATTCTAATAACCTTGGGCCATATATATCCGTGAAACCGATCGAATGGAAATTGAGTTGCCATTGGCAGTCCAGGATTCTCGTTGTCTGCGTTTTGTTGGGGAACTTGTTGGCTCTCGGTCGGATCTCAGAACCCTTGTCACGGTCGAGAGTAGCAGGCACCTCTTCTGCATATTGATCAGATGTTGGCTTGTGGGGTGTTAAGGAGGGGCGGGTCGGCTTGGGGGGGAGGGAGGTTAACGTCCATAGCCTGAAGTACGGTAAATATACTTTTGAGATGCATCTATATATATATATATATATATTTATAGGCCTATATATATATATATATATATAATATATATATTATATATATATATATATATATATATATATATATATATATATATATATATATATATATATATATATATATGCATCTCCATCTGTCTCCGAGGTAAGCCGTCACGCAGCGCCGTGTTGAATTGTGTTACGTGTAGGCCTATACGCGGCGCCTCCCGAGTGCTTCCAGAGGCAGCGCGTTTATTTATGCGGACGATACAGCAATTCGCGCGCTTCTTTTCCGACGCACGGGATCGCGCGTTGGCCCGGCCGCTATCAATACTTGATGTTGTCACAAAGAATCAACCCAGACGTGGAATACAGTTTAGATTATGTAGTTTATATAGCGTATACCACCCTTCTCGCGGCTTAACAAGGTTCTTCGCGCTCGATAGCGTCCTGTTTGCGTAACCGCTCGCAGTAATGAGATTATGGAGTATAAAAGTGAAATTACGTCGCGTTTAGCTGTAAGATACATCTTGGAATGTCACGTACTTTGGTATCGCGAGCACAATCTTTATGTACACGGAATTAATTTCTTCGAACTGGGATGGAAATTTGTGAATTTCGATTCTGTTCAACCGTAATGAGAATGGATTCGGGTGGTGCTATACATGTGTTCACGAGAGATGAAGTCGCGAAACGTCCGCGCGCTAGTAATGGGGACGCCTGAAGAGCGTATACCGGAATAAAGTTGACTCGGTTGTGTGATATGGGTTTGGGTGTCCAACCTCACCTGAACCCTATAAACACATTCCATTAAAAAGTACCGCGAAGCCCATGTCACACGACCGCCGAGTATAGTTATTCCAGTATTCGCTCTTCAGCGTCCCCTTAGTAATGTGGGATAGGGGAGACGTTCGAATGGAACTTTTGTCTCAAGTGGATGTCCAATCATTAGGTTCGTGAGTCAAAATAACGAGATGA
Source organism: Brachyptera putata (assembly GCA_907164805.1). Taxonomy (NCBI): domain Eukaryota; kingdom Metazoa; phylum Arthropoda; class Insecta; order Plecoptera; family Taeniopterygidae; genus Brachyptera; species Brachyptera putata. The sequence continues at coordinate 22,963,165 of OU015465.1, forward strand.
GAGCAGTGCTTTTGATGACCTTTAATGATGGCTAAGTTTTTCATATAATGAATGAATTTTGTGACTTTACGGCGCTTCAACGACGAGGGTTTTACGCCGAAAATTTACGTACTGGAAATTAAGTGGTTCACGTTTGGGTGATTTTCGTGCATGCACTCAAGTCGAAGTAGGGAGATCCAATCGATCAGCTCCCAACATTTCCTAACATTTTCGCAATACTCATTGGGAGGAAAAATAGGTGTATCCACTTATGAAAAAATTGGGCACACATTTTAAAACTCATTTAAAGTCACATATAAACAACATTTTTTTTCTTTTTCCAAATCCTGTAGGCCTACGTTGATTTTGAATTTGAATTCGAGTAATTACAGACTGGGATACTTGAAAGTCCATGAAATTCTTTCTTCATGTTTCGAAGCCAACCACTAGAGCTACTTTTAGCTCTTTCGGAGGGAATCTGTATTCATTCGATTCATATCAAATTATAATTAATTATAAGTTATATGTATTTGACATACTAAACTGGCTTTCTTATAGTGAACTATATCGATAACAAATGCAGTGTTCCATCAAGTTTCTTTGCTATCTTCCCAGCTTTCTGTTTACTTCCAGCTGAAATCTGTTCACACCTCGACAACATGTGGTGGTGAGCTGAAAATATTGATGGATAGTCGCCATTCTTGAAGGGCTCTTTCAGCCGCATGCGAACCCTGAAAGATGCTCTCTTTTTTAATAAAGTGTGTATATAAAAAAGTGTCTACTACCGACCCTTAGCAGCTTCCCTCCATTCTCTCCGCACAAACACTCACCCACTCACTATTCACACTCTCACCGTGTCGACTGTTGGAAGGACCTCTCGTTATACGAGCGATAGCGAAGACATCCATCCCACTCTTATGGAGCTTTGTCTGTTTGTTTTTCTCCTGTTTGTTTGTAAACACTGCACAGGTCGCAGGGTTTGACTGATCGACATGAAACTATTCCTGTAGACCCAGACTCATCCAAAACTGTGTAGTTTTTGGGTCAAATCGGTTAGACCATTTTAAAAAAATACCATCTCAAAGTTAAGAAAAACGCCGTGAGATAAGGCTGGACGGAAATTTTGATAAATACAAATATCTCCAGAATAATTCAAATTTTTCTCAAATGTGAACACAACAATAATACACACTATTACAAATTTCTATGCAATTCGGACGAGCCGTTTTGAAAAAAAATAATATGAATGTTTTTTATTCGTCAAATAGATAGAAATAATGTCAGAAAAATGGTGAAAAGATAGATTCACGGCTCCCTAGATTCGATAGTAACCTAATGAAATTTATTTTATATGAATCAAGAGAGTTTCCTATTATACTTGATACAGACATCTCGCTCATCTTACGGCGCATATTCTGCTATTGCCTCGTGCTGTGTAAATGGGCGAAGTGTTCTCGCACACACCCAAGAGATCCGAGCCGAACAATCGTGCCCGGCTAACATAATAAACGTGAATCATGTGAATCATATCTGTACAAGGAGTGATGATTCGATTTTATGGACGATAATAATTGTACGCCTCGCCACACACTCACAAAACACTCGGCTTGATATACTCGTCTCCACGAGAGGAGGGCGTTAAAGGACAACTCAGCCCGGAAACTAGATCTCAGCAGATCATGACGATATTCATCACCCTAATTCTGGGTAAAACCAGAAATCATCATTACAATTTCAGAAACTAGAATTTATTTTTACTTGTCAGGTTAAGATTCTACGATTTGAACCTCAACGACATCTTTTAATTGGGGGATATGTGTAGATGTCAGTGAGTCATAAAGTTTGGTTGATGATACGGCCCGGTGACCATGGTGACCATCAGAAAAAAGCCGATAGCCATCTTTCAGTGTCACCTCTAAACTGTAATTTTCAATTAGATACAAAATGCGTATTAGAGCGTTGCTTTTTTGTTGTGTTTGTCTCAACAATTACCCTATGGATTAATCATTAGCCGCCCCGGTGGCCTAGTCAACTATCGCTAGCGGTAGTAACTGAAGCTACCATTGGGCGTGGGTTCGAGTCCCGCATAAGGCATGGGTTTTTGTAAACGTCCTTTCACCTATCATCGTTTCATTATCATCCGCTCATTCATACCCCCGTATAACCTAGCTGTTGGTGGGGTCGTTAAGCAGCATTTTTAAAAAATCACCCTTTTAGATCGATTATAGGCCTACTAAAATTCGTTTTGTATTAAATTCTCAACCATTACTCTAGTTCTCCACAATTCGTTTCGTACCAACGACCTTGTTCTTTCGTGTGTACAAGTATGTCCACATATATTTTCGAGTGGGTGCCCTACTCTTCATTCCTCTCCTAATAAGGTGTTGACCCCTAAACGCCCTGCTCGGCCGGTCAGTCACTCGGTCCACGAGCGCACTGCTCTCTGGTGTGTGGACACGGCACTAGCTCTCACGTCAATCAGCTGTCAATCAGGGGTGTTGAGGCAGGTTATTGTTGGCACGCGCCCGAGTCACACATGGCCGTGTTTCACGCCGCGCCACCACACATGCCAGCGCGGCCCGGTAAACACACGAAAACTGTGCATAATATCGTATGTATGGAGACGGGTTTAAGAAACTTGAATTTTTTTGATTTATATTGGGTTTAATGACGCATTGTAATGATGACTAAGACATTTTGGCGGCGGATGAATGATTGATGATATGTAGGTATCTTAGGTAATGTGAAGGATAGTGAGAAGGAAGCGGTCGTGGACTATATTGTAGGAACCACCCCGGTATTAGCCTATAGACTACAGAGGAAAACCACGGGAAAAACTTGTGAAGATGGACGGTGGCGGGAATCGAACCAGGTCCGATTTGCCACTCACCTACCGGATCACATGACATTTTGATTTGAGTGAGGAGGGGGAAGGGGGACTATTATAATTGAAATGTAATATTCCATTGGTATAACTCAACTTCTATTATTACTTGATTATTCATATTTTTTTTATGTAGATGTAAGTAAACTATGCCCTTCAGACGTTTATTAATCGATTCGAATGGGAATGATTTCATCAAATGTAATCGTTCGAGAGATTGATGTCGATTTATGTAATCAATCAGAATCTAAAACTGTCGATGACAACTCTGATTTCTTTTTAAAGATAAAATCGTGTAGAAATAAGTGCTTTTATGTCGAGTATATTTCAACGCTTTATTAAAAATGCATGTAAACTACGTGCTCAATGCGATGTTAATACGTGTTCGTATAGGATGTGGAGCGATCATTACAGAACGCGGTTCAACTTTTTATACTCTTTTCATATTATCTACTTGTTGGAGGCGCGAACCACCCGTGCGCTAGTGGTGTGGGATAGTAGGGACGGTTACTCGGGACATTCATCTCTCATGGATACAAGTAGGGTATATATGCGTATTTATGTGGGTGATTAGAATAAACGAACTGTTCCGCTAGAGACGTATTTCCTCTTTCAATTAGTGTTCCAGTCGACCACCAGGCGAGACATTAAACCCTCTTTCTACGTGTATTCATCTCGGCTGGTACGTCGGGCAGTAATTAGCGTCCACTACAGGGATTCTTTCAAGCAATTTTCATAATCTTGACACACGCACAAAAACGACTCTTAAAATTGCCACGAGAGGCAGTTTTTCCCTCGTACATAAAACGCACAGTTTAAAAGTTCCTGAATTATTAATTACACAACCGCATCCCTTGCCACCGTTCAAACTACCTCCTTATCTTAGTTGTAATGCTTTCTCTTTAGCCTTAAGTAGCTGTAGAAAGTAAACTTTTTAAAATGTGTCCATTTGTATATGTAGACTGGTTCCAGGTTTCATTATTAAGGAAGAATGAGGTGATGGGAATTACTAAACCAAAAAAACTGCTACACCAATAAATGTATACCCACAAACCTCATCCACAATAACTCCTCTCTCTCTCTCTCTCTGTAACTCTGAACGTCGCTCGATCTCTCATCTAAAGCACGCCACTTATCACAATGGAAACCACCGCACAAACTAGCATACAACATACGCATTGCTCACCCGAGAACACACGGCTGCTACGGGCATGCACCGACAAGATGGAAACTCAAAACACACAAGAGTAATAAACACAATTCACACACGGCATGGCGTGATGGTAGAAATAAAAAAAGAGACGATGCACAAACCCAGGTACTGAAAACACTAAAAATCTTGCACACAGACCAAACAAACAGTCCAGTCCAGTTGCTATTGAAAATCAGTCAGGAAAACACAGCTTAAAATTGGAAAAAAAACAGACAGCCAACTTGGAGCGAGAAAACACTTGAGATCAATCAATCAATCAATCAATCAAAAAAAGTAAATGCTGATGATTGAAATCAGCTGTGACTGACTTGTTTGTCTCTGTGCGCAGGACCTGTGCCTTGTACGGTGGTGTTGTGCCGATTGTTGTGCTACTCTGCCCCGTACTCCGACATCCCCGTCGACAAGGACGGTCCGAAGAGACGCGCTGATCTGCTGACAAGGTAATCTAAGACTTGTTGATGGGAGAGAGTGCATGCTGGTTTGTACGGTGGTGTTGTGCTACTCTGCCCCGTACTCCGACGTCCCCGTCGACAAGGACGGTCCGAAGAGACGCGCTGATCTGCTGACAAGGTAATCTGTTCGAGAGAGAGTGCATGCTGGCTTGTACGGTGGTGTTGTGCTACTCTGCCCCGTACTCCGACGTCCCCGTCGACAAGGACGGTCCGAAGAGACGCGCTGATCTTTTAACAAGGTAATCTTTGAAGACTTGCTGACCGAGAGAATCCGTGCAACAGTTTTGATGACGCCTGTTCCTATGTGAGAGTCAACTACAGGCTTCTATCGAGTAACAATCGTGGTACAGCGAACTGGAAACTACCACATCTTGTGATCGGTTATGTGATGACTGAGTTAGGCCTATATGTGTAATAAAAGTTATACCCGAAAAAAATGTACATGTTTTTTTTTTTTTTTTTTTTTTTTTTTTTTTTTTTGTTTTTTTTTTTTTTTTGTTCGCGCTCTACAGGTCAGCCGAAAATTCAAATTCGATTGAAACTTGGCATGCCCATGTGTCATCATCTGGATTGAATCCCATTAGTTTTATACGCAATCGGTTGCACCACTTCTGAGAAAACTAATTTTCCATTTTCCAACTAACCCATAAGAATAAGCCAGAGAAGAATTTTCATAAAAAAAATGTCCTTCAAAAAATTTCAAATTTTCACCAAATTTCAATATAATAATGATACATATTATTCCGAACTTTCATTGGAATCCAACCAGTCGTTTTGATATAAGATATTATATAATGACAAAAAAAAGCAAAAGAAGAATTTTCGTACAAAAAATGTCTTTCGAAAAAATTCAAATTTTCACCAAATCTCAATATAATGATGATACAGATCATTTCGAACTTTCAATAAAATCCAATCAGTCGTTTGGATATAAAAAATTATATAATGACATTTTACACATCGTTTTGAAGCTATTAAGAAAACCTATTAAATCCAAGCAACAAGTGTAACCAATTAATGGAAAACGATTAAAACAAGGCTTCTTTATTATAGAAGAAATTATTGAGAATGAGTAATGAATATAAAAGGTGGTTCTCAAGGTGTATATATGTATACAGCTGTCATCACGTTTCATATAGTAGTCTATATTACAATATAATATAATATTAAATTGCATCTACTATTTCCTTCATGAGAATAGTCTACGAAACAAACCAACCAAATGAAAGATTGATTTTTAGCTTGAATGCCGTCAAACAGCAAATTGATATAACAATTTTTGAAAGAATTCAATGTCATTCATTAGCTCATCCATCAACGCGGAAACACATAACGCGTTTTCCTAGTATGTGATGAGTTCCGATGCAGTGCGGTTTTACTCCCAAGTTTTGAGAGGGTCAGTACATAGAAGGAGCGTATAGCCCTGTTATTAACTTTCGAAGAAAAAGAAGCGTCACTTTTTTAGTTGATCTTTGACGTTTTCTTGTTGAAACTTGTTGAAGGTTTTTTCTCCCATATGTTCAAAAATGAACAAGAAATACACTTCTGGAGTGAAATTGTTTTTCGGAGTATATGTCTGGTGAATAGCCCGTCACATAAAGTGTCCAACAGAGAATGTTTTCGACGTCTTGAAATCAAAATGCTGTAAACAGAACTCGCTGATTAATTGATCAAATTGATCTTTTAGCGCATTTATTGATGACCATACTAACTAGAAGTCACAATTGTCTTATTTTTCGATCGTGTAAATCGATTTTAATCTCATTGATTTTTATGCGCAATCGATTGCACCACTTCTGAGAAAACTAATTTTCCATTTTCCAAATTACCCATAAGAATAAGCCGGAGAAAAATTTTCGTACAAAAAATGTCCTTCAAAAAATTAAAATTTTCACCGAATTTCAATATAATAATGATACACATGATTCCAAACTTTCACTGGAATCCAATCAGTCGTTTAGATTTAAAAAATGATTTAATTACATTTTTATACATCATTCAAAGCTATTAAGAAAACCAATTAAATCCAAGCAACAAGTGTCACCAATTATTGAAGAACTATTAAAACAAAGCCTTCTTTATTATCAAAGATATTATTTAGAATGAGTAATGAATATAATTGGATCTCAAGGTGTATATATTGTATCTTAGATTGCATCTAATATTTCCTTCATGATGAGAATAGTCTACGAAATAAATCAACCGAATGAAAACATTAATTTTTAATTTGAATGCCGTCAAAACATCAACTTGATTTAACTTTTTATAATAACTATCTTTGTCCTCCAGAGATCATCACTCATGACGTAGACATTACCGAATCTGTATAGAAACATGAACAGAATCGAGTAATGTCTTCGTCATGACTCGGAAAAGGGCCGGGTCCTGGAGGACAAATGAATAAATTACAATTTCTTTAATTAAGATGATGATTTCTAGTTTTCTCGAAAATTGAGTAAAGGAATATATCTTCATTATTTGAAAAATCTAGTTCCAGGGTCGTGATGCCCTTTAATAATGTACAGCCTATTACGCTCAGAATCTAACCAAGAGCCACTTGTATTGATTACATATATTAAATAGCACGATGGCCCCCAAGGTATTTACCGACTAATGATCAGTAATTTCAGTGCGCTATTTATAATGACAGATATAGACCGTGATTATTCTACTATATCTCATCCCTGTCCGGCTATCAATTACCGGACCCCTCTAGAGATGAGCTGAAGCCTAATTACGTTGACCTATCGCGTGTATTGAGAACATCTGTCCACTGACCGTTCCGCCGTGTATTCAGGACCGCGTCGTGGGGGTCAGGTCAGGTCACTAATTGTTACAAATGGAAGATTGAGTGAGCACACAGCATCAACAATATAAGAGAGGAGAAATGTAACTGAGTTGATTAATGATTAAAGACGATGGCAAACTGAAAACGACGCGCTAACGGCGGTTCGGCTGGGGAATACATACTGTTGCTTCCAGGTTTTAGCTCGCGCGCGGACGTCGTCTGCTATAGCTGAAACTCGAGATTCCTTTCATGTATAATATCTTCGTGCCTCGCGACGTTGTGTTCTCGTTTATTCTTGCAAGACAAATTCGACCGCTTTGTTGTGTCGCTGGGTAGGGAGGGGGAGGGGGGAGGAGTTAGTCGAAAGTTCCAGAAAAGGAAATTCGGAATCAGTAAACCATTTTCTGGCGTCAGAGAGAGTTTGCTTAATTCACGTGAACTGTGGCTAATAGAAAACCGATAGCCGATGGCAACGACGTACTGTTTTGTTTGGTTATGTCGAGAGGAAGTATTTGTACGGAACTTATTGAACAAGTTGCAGGGGGAAGGGGGGGGAGCGTATACCGGAATAAAGTCGATTCGGCAGTGTGACATGGGCTTCGAGGTACTTTACAAGTTACATAGACTTCGGTTGTAAGGTTGTACATCTGAGACCATGGTCCCATTTGCCTGTAGCGCGACTATTGCTTTTATATCGAACTATATAAAACAAAATGCTCACCCAAACTCATGTCACACAACCGAGTCGACTTCATTCAGGTAGACGCTCTTCAGGCGCCACGGGGGCTAGAATTTTTCGGCAAGTCGGTTGTTAAATAGGACTAAAATAAATATGTAAAAATCGCATCATTTGTGTAGATAATTTTGTTTCTGTGGTCAAATAGAAAAAAAATCAACCTAAACCATAACCCTGCGCTCGAGTCAACATTTGATAGTTATTTTGTTAAAACAAAAGCAACAGCGCCGGGAGTCGAACCGTGGACTTTCAAAACGTGATGCAGCTACCAATAACGCCACACAGACATATGCTTGTTTAACGCTACTTTATCATATCATAGCAACTGAGTCATGACGTCATAAATCTTGGCGTTCCCATTGGTTACTTTTAGTCCCATTTAAAAACAGACTCGCAGAAAAATTCTCGCGCCCCGGGGGGAAGGGGGGATATCGGGCAAAGGTCAAGTGAGAAACGAGATTGAAGTCTTACGTATTAACCCCGAGATGGGGTTGTATCACGTATAGTTGCATCATGAACCCATTACCAGAGATCGGATCACTCTTGTTCTGATACGGAGAATCCCTTGAGCGAAGAAGGCGCCGAGCGACCGTCCCTCCTATCCGACACCGTCACCGCGCGGGTGGTTTCCGCCTTCGCTCGCGGTTACAAGTAGTCGGGACACATCCCGTTAGAATCCAATATGCAGTAAATAACATGATAAAAATTGAGTCAACTTAGACAAGCTTAGATAAATTATAATAGTACATGTTTCGTGTAAACGTGGTCTGCCGATAAAACAGTTTTTATTAGTATTTAAGTGTGTAAGACTGTATATATACTGGGGGGGTTAAAAGCTGTGCCTCTCAATCTTGGCGAAGAAATATTGCTCAACAAATACGTCGTTAAGCGTGACCACTCACAAACTACATTTCTTACTTTTCAACTTTTTGAATCAAAGTCGTATTTCTTTCTCGTTTGAATATAGGGCCTATACTTATGTCCACGAAATACGATGTTCGTTTACCAATATAACAAACGCAAATATCATAGTTATATTAATACAACTGTGATATCGTTATGTAATATGTATTATGATTTTCCAGGATGAGGTTTATTATAGGGAAACGCAACTACATCTTTCAAACGATGACTTTTTTTAATGACTTCACATCCCTGAAACTGGCTTGTAATAGATAATGACGATATTCATTTCCTTAATTTCAGAGAAAACTGGAAATAATTAGGGCCATGTCAATGTCAGTATCAAATGATGATAATAACTATCAAATGAAAAATTTATCAAGTAGAAAAAACGCACAATAATAATTAATCGCACACGAATGATTTCGGAGAAAGATGATAGTGGAAAATGATGAGAATGTATTAGTATAAAGTAAACAGTAATGGTATGAAAAAGTATTACGGTAGTACAAACAGTTGGAAAAAATACTTTCTGAAACTGCTGACGTCTTTAGTTTTCTCTAAAATTAGGGAAATGACTATCTTCATAATTCTTTAAAATCTATTTTCCTTCCAATTTTCATCGCGATTCTAAATATAATCGCCGAAACTTTTACATTTACGTAGTTGGTAGACGACCTTCTTCTCACGTGGACATAAGTGTGCACACGCATCTGTCTGGTGGTGGCTTGCCAGAAATGTCGAATATATATATTATTATACATTTTTTTCTTCTGAATGTATGAATTCTCCCGTCTCGCCTGTCACTCTCGCCGCGTTGTCGTCGACAAAGAGGCCAGTCACCATCCCACACACACTCTACCTGAAGTTGTATTGAGCCGCCATCGTTAGCGGTAATGAGCTAGACCCGGCGCCTCCACCCTTGTTAGCGCCGCGCGTGCAACTGTTGAATTATTTATTGTGGCAGGTCTTTTCTTGTGCGACTCACACGTACCACTGTTAAAGTGTCGTAAGATGATGTAATTATTATTGAACCTCGGCCGCTTGTATAATAGTCACCCTCATAATTCACGGTGTTTTAAGAGCCCATGGGAGTCGATTTAGTGGAATATCAGTTTTTTGGTGATGACTTTCGTACGGTATGAGATATCAAAATTCTGATACGTGGGAAACACAGATATTTTCAATACCTTTAAGATGGTATAAGTAATAACTATGCATCTCATATCGTATAATTGTCACGCGTATACGGTTAAAAAAATGTGTTTTTTCAGACGTGTATGTAACTATGCGATATATTTTTTAATAACATCGAAACTTGATACAAAATCATTGTTCTTCAATTACGGTTATGGATGAGAAGTAGGATCGTTTGGACGGGGCACCACAAGGGCGATCTTATCACCCCATTTTAATTATTTAAAACCTATTAACTTCAACACCAGGACTGCGCTCTCTGTGACCACACTTTTCGGTCTCAGATAAAAGTTTATCTATGCGATATGAGATGATTAGTTACTAGGAAAACGCCATATATGCGTTGTTAGACGAGCGGATAGTAATAGTATGGGTAAAAACTGCTTCGAGTGGTACCAATTTAGCACATTTTATGTTTTTTCTTCACAATGGCTGACCCGATCAAGCTGAAAATTTCCAGAAATGTGTATCAAAATGTAATTTAACTTCATCCAAAATTTCATTCTTTTGGAAAATGAAAATATTTTCGTTTTTTCCGCTGTGTTACTCTAATGTGTATTTTTGAAATTTCTAAAATTCATAAAAATGAAAGTTACCACCCGATAATGCCACAAAACTATACATAACTATAAGTTAGATGAGGAACCATATTGAAAAAAAGTTTGAAGTTGATAGATGTAGTCGTTTGACCTGTGGAGAACCGAAAAAAAAACATAAAAAAAAAACATGAAAACGAACACCAATTTTTTTCAGTTTTCAAATTGAATCCTCGCTAAAGTTCGTTTAATTAGGCCTCCTTATTGCATCATGTTTATAGGTATCGAAAAAATCTGTTTCCTCCGTACAAGAATCTCATATCGTACGAAAATTATCGCCAAAAATTGATATTCCGCCAAATCGACTCCCATGGTCTCTTAAACTATAGGGTAGAGTGTAAGAAGATGTAATTATTATTGAACCTCGGTCGCTTGTATAATAGTTACCCCCATAACTCATGCCGTTTTAACGCGACCGAGTGCTGGGCACAATGCCAGTTCTAATAGTGTTATTTTAGGTAATACCAGCATTATACCCCCCTATAGAGAGAACTATTGAAATGGGTTCGTAATTCAGTAAGTTTGGTGAAAGTGCTTGCATAGCCGTTTTTTTTTAAAGATTAATGCTGGCAGTTGTATAAATCAAGATCAGTCGAATTTGTGTGTTTCTTATATGCGTATACAAGTCTTGCGGCAATGGAACGGATGTTCTTTTATTTCATTTTAGTTCGACGTTCTCGAATATTTATTCAACATTGATTGACCCGCGAATAGCCGTTAAGAATTGTTCTAAAATATCATAACTATTGATTTGTTTTTCATACCATAACTTATCAGCATATTTTTACAACTTGTTGAATGAGTTAGGTTATATCTAATGATTTTTCATAAAGTTTCGATGTTATTGAAAAAAAAAAATCTGATCATTTTTATGGATTGGTAAGATCGCTTTTTTGGTGTCCCGTTCAAACGACCCCTAACTTGTTTATAGTCCCTAACCTCAATTGGGAAACAATAATGTTCCGTTGAATTTTTGATGTTACGATTTAAAAAAAGGAATATTTTTCGTTCATTTTGAACTGGCAGACATAGTTGACCAAATAGTTGACATGGTATACCAAAGATAGTTGTAGTTGTATTCGCGAGAGTTGAGGGCGCGAACCGACCGCTCGCTAGTGGTGTGGGATAGGGTGGACGGTCGATCGCAGCCTTCATCTCTCGTGGAGACGAGTGTATCACTAGCTTGGCGCGATCTATACAGCTAGAGAAGAAGCTCGCCACGTCTTGTCGCCAGAGACGTGTCCGCACAGAGGTGGAGGTGGTTGTCGTTCAAGTATTTATAGTGGCAGATCAAAAGCATCGATTTTATTTAACGGCCTTTCCACCAAAGTCTATTATTCATTCGTTGTCATTTTCGCGCTAGGTGGATTTACTCAGTGTCGGATATAAATAAATGACAAATTGAATAAATGTAGAATTTTAAAATACTATATCTAATATTCGAATAGCCAGGCCACGTAAAGGATCTCTTCTCTCGCGACGTGCTATATCGCATGTCTTTGCTGATCAAGTAGTGGTTGTATGTGTAAACACAACACTGCCGTAGAAGACTGCTCGACACGATACTGGTGGAAGTGCCGTGTTCGAAACGATACGAGTGGAAGTGTCCATTTTGGAACAAAACTACTGCACCCCTATTCCTGAGATAAATGAGATGGGAGAAATATCAGTGAGAAAAATATCTCATATAATAATGACATATTTCATCTCATATTTCATGTGAGATACTCGTTTTCTCACTCATTTTTATTTTTCTCACATTTCATTTATCTCAGGAATAGGGGTACTGGTAGGGTCATGTGGAGATTTCTGAACTGTACTAAAAACCAATTGTCCTAAAATTCGACTGACTTATAACTCAACCGACTGTATAAAAAACCAACTGACATAAACTTCTACCTTCCCGTGTCGGGTTAGCCTTGATACTGGTGGCAGTGCCGTGTTCCAGCATGCTACTGCCTACTGGTGGCAGTGTCGTGTTCCAACATGCTACTGGTGGCAGTGCCGTGTTTACATGCTACTGGTGGAAGTGCCGTTTTGGGCCTGATTCATAAAACAGTACGTCCGCATCTAGTTGTGGTGCTATGAGATAGGAAATTTAATGACCTGTCACATCTGGAAGCTTTCGGAGGTTTACCTCTATCATTTAGGTCAATACTGGGATGGTTCTTTAACAACAGGCCACGACCAACTCCTTCCCACCATTCAAAACACCTAATAAAATGACCTTTCATCTCATCATCCCATCATCTCATATATCATTCCCCGACGCCAATAGTCATCAATAGAGTGGGTCGTTAAACCCAATATAAAAGTAGTACGTTGTACTTTGTTAGTTTGTTTCATTGATACGTGTCAGTGACAAAATTAATATTCTCCACAATCTTCAATTTTCAAGATAAATTGAACTACATTATGGGCCTATAATTATAATGTGTGTTTTCTGGCATCGACCAACTTATAATTATTGTTAACGGAGTAAAACACGTGCTACTCATGTCATCGTGTCAGCACATGCTTACTTGCCGCCGTCGCGTATCTCGTTAACGAATCTCAGCTGTAGCAACCGGACCGTGCCGCTGCGGTGCCCGACTTGCGATAACGTAAACACCGCGGCTATATTTAATGACGCGCCGTGCGGTTAGGCCGCCCGCCATGCGTGGCAAAGAGCTATACGGGCGTGCACCCGGGCTTATATTCAATATCAATATTGAATATATTAAATATTGGCGTATTTTAATAATGGCTTTGCCGAAGTTATCTAATCTTTCCCTGCAGTGTTATAGTTCTATACCAATTTTATAGGATTTTAATCCGCTAGAAAACGTGCACATTTTTTTCTCAGTTTCGTTTCGTTATCATGGTTGATTCAATTTTTCAGTTATATGGCATTTTTTTTTAATGATTATTTATAGACCTCAAATCTATGAACACACTTTATTGACTTATCAACCTGATTGACTTGATTCCAACTGTATATTAAGTCATATCAACTTTATCAACTTCACTCCATTGACTCATTTGGCTGATTGTTATGAATATTTGATGAGTCAAATGTGGGAAGTGAATAATTGTATAATAAGGCCTATAGCTCAGTCGGATTACGTCTTACAGAAATAAAGACCTGATTGAAGACTTCAAAATACCTCCCAAAACAACACGAAATAATAAGAATATAGAATGAAGCTCGGCTTACTCCCCCCCCCCCCACACTCCGACTCCCCCCCCCTCCCCTATTGCTCAGTGTCTCGGATATGTTGCCCCCCCCCCTCAGATTCTCATGCCTATACTTTCACGTCTCTTGTGACACGCCACTGATACCCCCGTTCTCCTTGTTGTTCCAGGCGCTAAACAAGACTCTCCCGGCGCCACTGGCCGAGCAGCACCACTGTTACAGGAGCCGAGATATGGTGCCGGACCCCAGCCCTACAGTAAGTCACGCCTGAACTTTCTCTAGTCGCTGGCTGCGAGGATCCTACTAGCAAACAGCTCGACCGCTAGGCGGAAAATAATATAAATATATATATATATATATATATATATATATGTGTGTTATATATATTATCAATTTCGAAACTTGATACAAAATGAGTGTATCCTTCTCCTCCATGTCGGTCCTCCAACGACTGACCTCCCCTCGTCTTCGTATGTTTTGTCAATATAGGCCCAGGCCTACTTGTATTCACAAAAGACGAATGTCGTTTTCAACTAAATTACATTAAAATCTTCGTTGATTACATTAATCTCGCTACATACTGAACGCTATGGAAGATTCGTCTGCTATTTTTATCGCAAACTTTGTCCTGAAAAAACGTGACATCCTAAAAAATCACAGCTTTGCAAATATGTCGGCGAAATTTGTTCTTGATATATTGATAGACGTCTGTCTTCTTTCGTGTTAACAAATAACGAGTATATACTTCGTTGATTATATTTTTGTAAAACAAGGCCTATATTGCTTATTGAATCGTTTAATTTTTCATTTAATTAATACACTTCGTGTGCTTTGGTATAGGCTACCGTCCCTAAGTCGATCCTACCTGCCGCTTTGTTTCGCCCTCTCTTGCATGCATGTGCCGCTTGTAAACCAGCGATTAAAACTAATTGTCGACGGAGTAATTGGTAATTAATACGCGTATTAATATAATGCACACATCCTGTCCGGATTGGCCGCCAGGTAGGGCTCTAGACACACGTGCTCGCACGAAACCCAAGAAGGTCGTCTACCAACCTGAAAAAACTGCGATAATTACATAACCTCGCTGCTGCGTTTTTACGGGTAGCGCTTTTGAAAGATGCAGTGGCGTTTTTTATATCGCAAAACTCGTTCTGATGAATCGTAATTGTAGGGCTAGGTGAATAAGGTGAGCCAATTACTTCCAATTTGAACTTTTGTTCAGGTTGTTCGAAGAAATAAGTTTTAGTTTTTAGTACAATTGATTTTTAGGACATTTGCTTGTTAGGACAGTCGAGTTTTGGTTCGGACAATTGATTGTTAGTAGGCCTACAGTTGGTAATTTCTCGTATTGTAGGCCTACATCTCATATTTGTGTACATTTTACGTTATAGGCCTATATAGGTCTAGTCTTCTCATGCATGTAACAATAAGTTAAAGGACATCACAACCCTGAAACTGGATTTTAACGAAGAGTGACAGTATTTATTTTCCTAATTTTAAAGAAAACTAGAAATCATCATCTCAATTTCGAAAATAATTATTTATTCATTTATTTGTCCACCAGGACCCGGCCCTTTTTCTGAGTCGTGACGTAGACATTACTCGTTTCAGTTTCTTCTATACAGAATCGGTAATGCCTACATCATGACTCATAGATAAAAAAAATCAGAGGACAACAAATTATTTATAATTTCTGAAATATTGAGATAATGATTTCTAGTTTTCCCTAAAATGAAGGCAATAAATATCGTCAACATTCATTAAAATCTAGTTTCAGGGTTGTGATGTCCTTTAAGAAACCTGAAGAGCATAACGTCAATATAAATGCAAATACGTGCTCTTTGTTAGTACCAATTTCAACTGTATAGCGTGTATTTAAATACCTTCATGCCGCCCAGAAAGATTACCCGCGCTTTGCCCTTCACAGTGTGCGCGCGAGAATGCAAATTATGCACGATAATTGGAGAAATAAGTTGTGATTTATGGAGAGATTGTTGGTTTTGGGCTGTACAAATGATTATATGTGTAATAGGCATGTACATCACGCAAGTTATAGCCTGTATAGCTGAACTTAATTGGACTGAAACATGGGGGCGCTTTCTTATTTGATATTAAGACCTCCCCCCCCCCCTCTACCCTCTGTGCATGTTGCCTGATGCACGAGTAATTCAACAAAGGTAATCAGATTCGTCGTCTCAGATATTGTTTTGGATCACGAAATAACTAGAACCTTCCTTGGAACCATCCCTTCATTGTTGGCATCTCCAACATGCTGGTATAGCCAAGAGAGATGAGTGGGCGAAACACCCGCACGCTTCCAGTGTAGAATACGAAAGACGGTCGCTCGGGATCTTCATATATCTTATCCGTGAGGGCCGAAGGAGCGAACCACCCGCGCGCTAGTGGTGTAGAATAGGGAAGACGGTAGCTCAGGATCTTCATATCTCGTGACGACGAGGGGCGAAGGAGCGAACCACCCGCGCGCTAGTGGTGTAGAATAGGGAAGACGGTAGCTCAGGATCTTCATATCTCGTGACCACGAGGGGCGAAGGAGCGAACCACCCGCGCGCTAGTGGTGTAGAATAGGGAAGACGGTAGCTCAGGATCTTCATATCTCGTGACGACGAGGGGCGAAGGAGCGAACCACCCGCGCGCTAGTGATGTAAGATAGGAGAGACGTTCGTTCGGAATATTCATCTCGCGGCGGATCGAGTGGGCAGTGCGTGGATCGGTTTGAGTAATTGCGATACGGTTTAGCGTCCAGCTCGGCTGTAACTAGTCGAGTCTACGCGAAGGTAGATCTAGTATTTATACATTATCAAGAATTTAACCCGGAGTCTACACCGGCACGGCACGGCTGGTAAAATGTGCTGTGTTAAAGCTGGCAACGACTGTTCTACATATTACATCACTTGCCTGTAAATTGTCGCTAATAAATTACATTCAAGGGACCGTGGTGAGAATATATAAATTCATTTATTTGTGTTTACTTCTTAAAACACACGGTTATAAATGTTAATGAGTTGACGCAAGGTCGAACACGAAATAAGATCAACGTTTATTTTAATGTTTTCTCTTTCGAAGGATTAGAATCTTGGGTGGACAGTGTGTCACATATTGTTTCAATAAAATGGAAACAGTGTCCCCGAAATTGTTTTCCCTCAATCACGACAAGATCGGTATTAGATCGTTTTTCACCAACTTTTCTCTGGTTGTCTCCGTGACCTTGTCAAGAATGTCACTTCCGTGAGTGAGAATCGCAATATGAAAATTAAAAAATCGCCATTCAGAACATTTTCGTCTTTTAAGATTGTTTCGTTTTTATGAATCTACTTTGACATCTCGGCAGTTTGATAACACCGCGCGAGAAAGAGCGAGAGAGAGAGAGAGAGAGAGAGAGAGAGAGAGAGAGAGAGAGAGAGAGAGTAAATCAGTGTAGATGACAGGGTGAACGAGGATGCACGAGATTATTGTCTGTGGAGGCTGCCACAGAAGAGTGGAACTGAGATTGATGTGTGTGCAGAGAGTATCTTGGTTCGAGTTCGAGGACCGGATGTCCCCGGAGACAACCGTGCCACGAGACTTCGGTTAAAGTATACCAAAGACAAAGTATATTCTGACTTGTGATTATTTTTACGGCTCTTCAAGGGGTCACCATACACACTTGCGCTCTCAAAAACTCTTGTTTTTCAGAATTCAAGTTTGGATGTATATGAAATGTTCACATATTCTGCAGCTAACTTCTTCATGGACCGTATATGTGGAGTGGGTATATATACATTGTCTTGCTAGTTTTAATGCGTATAACATTGGATTATAGCTATAGGATACGCAACTCATGCTTTTTACTGTTGCAGCTGACTGGGGATTTGTGAATTAGGGGGGGGGGGGGAAGGCAGATTATATATATATATATTATATTTGTTATATAGGTTATATATGTATATTTTTTGAAAGAACGGTCTATTATTAATTGGTGGGGCGCAAATGTAGATTGATGGGGCGCGCGCCCTCTCCAGAGCTAAGAAACTTGAGGGTGAACTGTCGGATCTTTCAGTATTGCAATTGTTCAAGTTATAGTGAATTGAATTATTGTCCACTGTTGTTGAAGTTATTTCTGGGATAGCTAACCACGAGCGTTTTCTCCACTTATCGTATAAAACCTAATAAAATCACCCAATCATCATATCTTTCCATCGTCTCGTTCATCATTCGCCGATGCCAATAGATCTCAGCCATCATTACAGTACGTCATTAAACCCAATATAAATAAATATATAAAAGTCTTGACATTCTAAAGCTATAAACTTTAGAAATTTATACCACTTTGAGTCGTAGATATAACATGAAATCCACGTCTTTATAACAAATTTAAAAACATTTAACTCGCATCTACTATACCTATATCTATCTATGAGGCCATAAAAATCAATCCTTTACGCATTAGCCTAGATTACGTGTGGACTTTATTATTTGGCATTTCTATCTGACATTGTTGGCACGATGTTCTAATAAATTGTCGATGTCGTTAAGTAGGCCTATAGAAGGATAAAGCGCCCTTTGTCACAGAGAAATGAATATATACATATATATATATAATATATAATATATATATATATATATATGTATGAATGTATGTAAATATATATATATATATATATATATATATATATATATATATATATATATATATATATATATATATATATATATATATATATATATATATATATATATATATGTTTGGCATGTTTTAGCCATACCATAAAAGAAAGGTATCGACCGGGACACAAACCCGGCACCTCCTTCTATCCCGGTCGAGACGTATCTTCTATGACATCTCACATATCTCGATATTGGATTGTATCCAAGAAGTTTAATGATCACACACACACATATATATATATATATATATATATATGTATTTATTTATATACATGTATGGGTCCAAGCAAGAAAGGTGTTTAGGTGGGAGTATTTCGTGTTATATCTCGCAGAGCCGTGTCACTGCTCGAGTACAAAGAGAAACGCGACGTGTGAGAAGGAGATGCGGAGGGTGTGTGTGAGAGAGAGAGAAACGCGACGTGTGAGGAGAAGGCGAGGGTGTGAGATGAATATCTTGTTGTTCTCCTCGGCCCGATGTCGGTCAGTCGACCGCGGCGATCACATTCTTCCATTCGATAATGGGGCGTTTTCCGTTCCGGTTTAATGGTATTGTTAGGCTTATCGAGATACAGGCCGACACTTTGTTTTCTTTTTTACTACGATGATGCGTGGAAGTCGAACAAAACCATTTCGAGTGATGTCGCACATTGTTGTTACTTGTTGTTACGAAAGAAGAGCAGTTGCTCAAATTGTGTTCACCGATCATAACTTTCGAATTAGTTGTTGCAACTGAGACGAATGGTCGAGTGGCTAGCACACTGAACCTCCATTCAGGTCTGTCAGGATTAGATTCTGGCATTTTGGTCGACCATCCTGACCATTTTTTTTTGTTTCCCTATCGTTCAGGTCAATACTGGGATGGTTTCTTAACAACAGGCCACGACCGACTCCTTCCCACTTTCCAAAAAAACACCTAGTAAAATAACTTGTCCCATATCATATATCATTCACTTACGCCAATAGTTCGTAAGTCATCACAGTACAGTGCGTCGTTAACCCAATAATAATTATCATTCCCAGATTCCAAATGATGAGTCAGGGGGTGGAATAAATTGCACCAAATACTAGGGCCCCGGATCTCCAGGAAACAAGCTGGCCAGGCCTTTTTCATCTTCTTCTTCATTTCTTTCTTTTTTCCGCACCAACTCCCTCCACCTTGTTCTGTCTTCCCACAATCTTGCTTCTCCACTGCATTCCATAATTCTTGTCTTGCAGCAACATCCTCCTTGATCAATCCACTCCACTTCTCTCTTGGCCTTCCCACCCTTCTTTTCCCAAGTAATGAGGTTTCAAATAAATAAAACCGTTGGGCGTGGGTTCGAGTCCCACATAAGGCATGGGTTTTTGTAAACGTCCTTTCACCTATCATCACTTCATCGTTTCATTATCATCCGCTCATTCGTACCCCCGTATAACCTAGCTGTTGGTGGGGTCGTTAAGCAACATTGAAAAAAAAAAAAAATTGATAAACCCCACTAACATCAATGTAATGTTGGTATAACTGTGGTGTTTTGAGGACTCAATGATTCTCCGTGACGAGATTTGCGATTATAAACACACAACTACGTCTTGGCAGTGAATTTCTACAATAATTGTTTTATAATTACTCGGTTGGTAGACCGTGACCTTTCCCCTCAAGGAAATACAATCCTGCTTTATAGATATGATTCTTGGCTTGCACGATTGAAACAATTGATGTATTGTGTGGTTTTACGGCTACACAACGACTAAACTATTTGCGCTGAACACTTCACAATTTATCTGTGATGATGATAATAAATGTACACAGAAAATCGTTGTCCACACCTATACTTCGTGGGGCAATATAATTTATATGTAATGTTTATAGAGTATAAAATAATTAATAATGCTTCTTGCGAGTCAGGACTTACCGTTTATATCTTTATTGTTGTTCTAGTCAACATTCCGTCTCGTTTGACTCCTTTGTGTAATACACTGACATTCCACTGATCCCGTCAGAACGATCCTACCTTGTCATCCGTAGCTTTATGTATGAGCATGTATGTAGCTAGAGCTAGAGTAATAATGTATGTAAATGCAAAATGTGTATTGCGTGGAGGAGGAAGTACGTGATATGTTCATTGTTTCGATAGTTCGAATGGAGTCATAGATATTTTAGTTGGTAATTGGAAACAAAGTGAAAAGCTGAGTATGGATGAAGTGAAGAAGGTGAGGGGGAGGATGAAAAGTGTCCCCAAGTAACCGTGACATTCGTTTGTAATTTAAAAATTGTATAGTTTCAATATCACAATTCGTGCTAAAATTACCATTGTGGAAAAGGCGTTTATGTTTACCATGTGGTATTTGTTTTCGCCTACTCTCAGATAAAAGCTAACTGCATGGGCTTGGTAATACCGGGCCTTATGGTGTCGAATTAAATGTTATCACCCTTGGTTATATATGCTATTTTCGAACCTTAACTAATAGTTAGCTCAGTGATCCAGTATTACCAAGTCCAGTCAGCCTTTATCTGAGAGTAGGTGCGAACAAACAGCATGGGTAACCATAGTGATAACAACTCCCACGTTGGTATTGCAGGCACTGAGTGTTTGTAAGACGTCTGCGAGTTAGTTTTAGTACAGCTTTATTGCATTTCGTCTATTTTTCCCTCGACTTGATGCTAGTGTCTTGTATACGGTAGCAGATACACAACTGAGCCAATCTGTTAGCATCACTTGAAAACATTTATTGTGTTTTTTTTATGAAAATGCAAGCCGGCATGACTCTCGAGCACAACTTTATTGCCATTCGAGCCACAAATCGGATTAGACAGTAATGCCATAAAGTGAGATCGTATTCTTCTCACCTTGTTCTTCCTCGTACTTGACGTGTTGTTGTACACACATGCGAGCAAACGTTCGCTCAAATGTGTACACACATATATTGTATTCAACTTACAAGCTGATGATGATACTAAAACGAATGGTAGGCTTAGGCTAACCGGGCTACGAGAAGGTTTTTAAATGGGACTAAAGGAACAATAGTTGAAAATCACGTCATTTGTGTAGATATTTTTGTTTCTGTGGTCAAATTGAAGAAAAATTAACCTTGACCATAACTAGGCGTTCGAGTCAACATTTGATAGTTTTTTTCCCCAAAAAAGCGGATGGAGTCGATCCATTTCCTAATTTTCCAAATTACTATTCAACTCAGCTGGCCAAACGATGGATACCCTGTATACGTAAATCTCGTTCTAAAACAATCAGAAAATCTAAAAATAACACAGGTATATAAATATAACGATCGTGTATTATGTTTTTCATGTTGGTAGACGACCTTCTTCTTTTGAGGATACAATAATATACCTCACTCATTCACGTGTAAGAATGAAGAATCGGAACTCCCGAGCTATGATAGCGTATAGACACTAGAGACAGTCGCTCGTAACCGTCAACAATTGTTGTATCAAGCCGTGATAAACCGATCACTTTAAGAGTAATTAATACTGTCGGGTATTATCTGTAATTATCTGAAACTATACTAGACACAGTAGCTGCTAGTTAGGTGAATATTAACTGGCAATCAAGTCTTTGTGATTCTCTAGATTGTGTCTGTTGTATCAACAGATTATCACTCCAGTCTCTAGTACTTACAAGCTCATTATGCATGGGATGGGGGCTTAGCAACAAAGGAGGAAGTGGTGATGAAACGCTTGGGAGGAATCAGGGGGGGGGGGGAGGGGGGTACGAATGATGAATGAGGTGATGAGAAGATGAGATGGAATGCCATTATATTTATTATATTGGGTGTTCACCGTACACTGAACCGTTGGGGTTCGATTCCCGCCAAGTTCGACCATCCTGACCAGGGTTTTCGTGGTTTCCCTCTTTCTTTCAGGTCAATACTGTATGGGGCCACGACCGAATCCTTCCCTCTATCCAAAAACTCATAATAAAATGAACATGCACCACCCGTATATAACCTAGCTGTTGGTGGGGTCGTTAAGCAAACAATAATCATCATAAAAATGAACTTTCATTTCGCCATCCCATTATCTCATATATTGTTCACATATATCTAGTCATCGTTATAATGCGAGGGTAAACTCAATAAATAAATGAATGCATATTGGGTGTCTTGAGCAGTGGGAAGTATGTGGTCGTGGTGCTATACTTGATACGGGAACCCTCAAGTCAGGATGTCGACTGTGGCGGGGATCGAACCATGTTCCATGGCGTGCTATACATGTCTGTTGTATTAGTACATCATAACTCCAGTGCTTATATACCTCATTATACATAGGGCTTATATAGTATCAAATGAGGACATGTAGTCCCCCCACTGGTTTATTCATCTATATTGGCACTGCTTCAGAAACCGAAGTGTCAATACGAGCGTGGGTTCGAGTCCCTTATAAGGCACGTGTCTTCGTCAACATGATTCATCTATAATCGGCTGGTTCGTACCCCCAAATAACCTGATATCATCACCAGGAAGTACGCGCAGCTGAAATACATGTAAGGAATTGCGGTGTAGGAAGGTACTGTCTCGCGAGTGGGTGCATGAGGCGCGAACCACCCGAGCGCTAACGGTGTGGGATAGGGGGGACGGCCGCTCGGAACCTTCGCCTCTCGGTCGGCATGATTCACGTGTGCAAGTGTGGGCACCTGCGGCCTGCCAAGATATTTCAAGCGATAATTAAAAACGTGTGTCAGGTAACGACAGACGGCGGTGACAAGTGTCCTCTTCTTCTCCCGACTCGCGCGCTCTGGTTAATGAAGCGTCCCCCCCCCCCATCTCTCACACCCGTTGACTCGTCATTAGTTGAGCCGCGTCGATGATTTATGCGCGGTGGCAGGAGCCAACTGGAGGATATCAGAAATGTGAATGTATACCCTGTTGCAGTATAACATATTTCGTTTTGATGTGGTCACAGATATTGATTCGTACATTTTTTTATGGTTTTCACAATACCTGTTGATTCTACTAATTTTCAATCGTGTATCACTCGAATAATTGTCGTCATTCAGAGTTATTTCTTGTACCTATATATCTACGAATTCCATTAATGAATGTTCTTGATTCGACAGCCCTCACTCAAGAGTTTGTGTTCTTTCGCGGGCTTCTGTCGGTTTCACTGTTCTCATTTATATTGTATATTGGAGATCGAAACTTGATACAAAATCTTTGTTCCCCAATTAAGGCTATGGATGAGAGATGAGATTGTTTGGACGGGGCACCACAAGGGCGATCTTACCACCAAAAAAAAAATTAAAATAAGATACTAATTAAAAAACCAATTAAATTAAAATAAAATAATAACTCGTTTAACAAACGTCTCAAGGTATAGTGATTTCAGGGTTAGAAACAATTCAAACATTCACAGTGGGAGAAAAAAAGAGTCTTACTATCTCGATCTTTTTCGTCTCGAAATCTTATTTTTCAAGATTTCAAGATTTATACAGATTCAATGCAAGAGATTATATGCATAATGAATTGAAATCGATGAATGTATGAGGGATAGGATAGGTGGGAGGATACTCGATCGCGGAGGGAATGCAACTGTGACCATGGACTTGAGCTATTCTGTTTCACTTGTAGGAACTTCGTATTATATTTATTGATACGATCTCTGTGCATGACTTCGGGCTGTTTTATTTGTTTCTCGTATTTTATTGTATACTTCAAGTTGGAGTTCGAATGCTCGGTCTTTATATAGCTACACTTATGTCACGACTTCGAATCAGATATATATATATATATATATATATATATATATATATATATATATATATATATATATATATATATATATATATATATATATATATATATATATATAATAAGTAAAAGTGGGCTGTTTTTTTAATCGTGATACTATTTAATTGAAATTGACCAACGTTTCAACGAGAATGGTCTCGTCCTCTTCAGGGTCCAAACTTATGTTACATAATATATGTACAATTATATAATTGTGTAACATAAGTTTATACCCTTAAGAGTACGAGACCATTCTCGTTGAAACGTTGGTCAATTTCAATTAAATAGTATCACGATTAAAAAAACAGCCCAGTTTTACTTATTATATTCTATCATGAATCGTGAAAGTTTGAGTAAATTCATATATATACATATATTTATATATTAATTCACTGTGGATATATGTATATTATGTAAAAGATGGGCCTTGTTGCATGGTTATAATATACAGAACAGAACTCGAATTGCTTCAGTGGAATTGGTTTGCAACATGTATATATACAGATGTGAATAGTAGCTCGCTATATAGACACCTCTGATGTTCCTTATTTAAAACGGCGTAATGAATTCCATTAAGAGTCGAGCAAAAAGTTGTGCTTTAATTCTGAGTATGCAAATCCTGCGTCGATTTACGGTCTATATTCGTAACGGTATTCCCGTTCGGTGCATCCAGCTTTAATGAGCTGGACTTCTTGATTTTTTCTACAAGTTATCTGTTGAATTACGGCACTGGTGACAAGAATTACGTGATTTTTCCTTCCTACTAGAACATCTCCTTTTTTTCACCGATTAGATTTGTGGATTAGCATATTATAAATAGAATTACCCAGGTCTGTCCTTCCTTCTTTCTGTCTCTCCTGCGGTCACACAAGGTTGCGGAAGTACACGCTAGATGGCAGACACTCCGCTGTCTGGTACCGTTGTGCTTCAATGTCGTGGCAATGACACGTCACACAGTCGAATCGTGTGAGGGGGAAGGGGGGGAGACAGAGAGGAAGTGTAATGCAGAGTGAAAAAAGAAGAGCAAGACAGAGAGAGAGAGAGAGAGAGAGAGAGAGAGGGAGAGATAGAGAGAGAAAGGGGAGAGGGGGAGGGAATCGATGACAGGAGGGCATGGAGAGGAGGAGGAGGAGGTGGGTGAGGAGAAGTCGAGTGAGGAGGGGTAGTGGGGAGGGAGGTAGCGTTAATAGGAGAAAAGGAGAGGCCCGTGTTTCTCAAACACGGGGTGACAGCTAGTCAGTACAGGTTTTGTTCGAATCTGTCTTGCCCGTCGTTATTGTGTGGGATGCCTGGATGACAGATTGTGTCGCTGGGAAGTGTTTATAACATCAGGTTATGGAGCCAGTCGTTGAGAATTATGAAGGATTAAATACTAAATCATAGAGTGACAAGTTGATCACGTGAGAGTTCATTTGGAGATGTGAGGTGAAAACTTGATTCCTAGTGACCTGTCCTGGAGAGGTCAAAGTCTGATGAAAGTCGAAGTGAATTTTATTTATGATTGGTATAATATATTCTTCAATCGAGTCTTCTTGATTGTATCAGTTGATTAGTTGTTCCTTGTGTCAAAAGTAAAATGCTTGGTTGCAACTTTTATCCTGATAGTCCAAACAATTTACATCTGTCTTTATTTATGTTATCAGCCTAGATGTTCACATACCATGTCACACCTATGGGAGAGCTCAATTATAGCATCACAAACTGTCACAAACAATCATCACTATGGTTTTTTAGATTTCGTAATTTTTGAGATTTTGTTCTCAAAAACCAGGGGCCTCATTCCCAATTGTTGCAACTGATCACTTAACCTACCTGTCATAATTTTTTTTCTTAGGTAACAATATATAGGAGAGTAAAATTTATGTAGTAGTATTTAGTGAAGTAATTTGATCAGATATAAAATACAAACACGTAAATTTTACTCTTGTAAATATTCATAATGTTATTAATAAAGATTGGTAAGATTGGAATGGTCACAGCGTGCACGAATGAGCCGCCAGTCTCATCACACGAACGCCAGCCCGCTCTAACCTCACTTTTCCCCTCAGGAGGTGACAACCGCAGCGTCCAGTCGTACGCGCCGGCCCCGCCCGACCGCTACGAGGAGAGCTACCAGAACGGGCCGCCGGGCAACGCGACGTACGGCAGCGGAGAGCACTACCCCGAGCGTTACCCGCTGGCCGAGCGCTACCTGAAGCCGTCGAGCGAGTACGGGCGAGAGCCGCTACACCCCTCCCCCCCGCGGCCCGGCTACGCTCTGCCTCAGTCGCCCGGCGGGCCCAGCGCCACCGTGCCGCAGCAGGGGTCCGTCATGATGGTCTACGGCCTCGACCTCGAGCGGTTCAACGCCGACAAGCTGTTCAACATCTTCTGTCTCTACGGCAACGTCGTCAGGGTGAGCCAACACTTCTCTCTCATTTCAGCTGGGGTGGGCTTGCACTCGACCTGTGTGGCGCAGTTTGTGGCCCACAATTTATATTGATGTAGCAATTACAATAATACATGCATGAAGGAACAACTAGCAATGATTGCACTTCAAATAAACCTCATTTGTTACAATATTGCCACATCGCTATATTACTATACATTTGACATATATTAACTAATACTGATATTCTTCAGGAATCGGGTCTGATTGATTCAATTTTGAAACGCCATTCAATAACTAAGCCTTGCGACTTTCAACTTTTAAATGATTTAACTTGTCTCGATCTTTCATTAGTCAATCAACACTCAATATATTCGTAAATGTAAAGAATTTTATTTCAATCCACAAGAAACAGTCAAAGTAGAACCAGACAAAAATGAACAACAGAATACCTAGACACATTTCTTATATTCCATTATTATTCCCGTTTTCAGATTAAGTTCCTGAAGACGAAGGAAGGCTGCGCGATGATCCAGATGGGCGACGGCATGGCAGTGGAGCGGTGCGTACAGAACCTCAACAACGTTCCGCTGCTCGGCTCGAAGCTGCAGCTCGGCTTTTCCAAACAGGCATTCCTCAGCGACGTGCAGAACCCGTACCCGCTACCGGACAAGAGTCCCTCGTTCAAGGACTTCATGGGCAACAAGAACAACCGCTTCATCAATCCAGCGATGGCGATGAAGAACAGAATACAGCCGCCGTCGAAAGTAAGCGTCACGTCTGGCCGGGATGGTCGCGGGGGAATTGAGCGCGTTCTGGCTGAGGGGTTAACGACTGGATAGGTGTACGCTTTGAAAAAAAATCAAATAAAAAAAAATCACAGAAAATTGGAAAAATCATGGAAAATTTAAAAAATCAAGAAAAATCAGAAGATTATGGAAATTAAAAAAAAGTAGCAAAAAAATAAAATAAAAATACAAAAATTCTCGAAAAATATAAAAAAGTCCAAAGAATAAAAAATCAGGTGTACACTGAAATGTCAAGTTGTTAACCCCTCGGTTTTGGCCCTTGCTAGATCATTCAATGAATGAATTAATGTTTAAAAAGTTTTATGGCGCGTCGACATCTAGGTCATTTTGCACCGATCTAGATCATTGAAATTACTTACAAAATGAATACATCTAATATCATATTTAAATTTAGATTCCAAAATATGTTACATGCATATTGATTTTAGACACACTTTGACTGGGTCCCAACTTTTGGGGTTTACAAATCTAGTTATTTACCGTCTGATATACCGTCTCTAAAGACGATCGGGACTGCCGACCCTCAATCAACACAATCATCAAACATTCGTAGATCTTTTATCACTTCTATTATTGATTCACAATTCACCTCGAATAAAAGAAACTGTACGCCATGGCCTTGTGGTTTGTTCTCTAGGGCTAATAGTAGTTGCCTTGGCCATACAAATACATGATCCTGCAATCCTATAGATTGCTTGATAGTTGTACTAACTTCATTCGCGTCCACGTTGAATGCCAATTAGGGTATGGAATTTAATGAATGATACCAATCTGTTGCTATTATAGGTATTGTGATTTGACGATTGATTGTTACGTTGCCCTATTGGAGACAAGAACGTCGTTAATCGAAATGACGAATCATATTTTCGGATTAATTACCAATTAGGCTTTATTGTTGAATAGTTGTTGAAATATCACTTCAGATAATGCTTGGTTCAATTGTTACGGCATGGTGGAGTGTATTCAAAAATATAATTCAAATTAATTGACGATGTCTCCATTTTTGGTTGTATAATCATACTCGTTTGCAATGGTTTCCTCGTGTGCTTACGCTCTGGACGGTATATTCAACATGTTTATTGTAATGTAGTATCCCGGTATAGTACTTGTACGTACTCGTACTTCTTAGACTAATGTTATGTTGCGATGTACTTTCCTTTACGTGAAGTTGTAATATTAAAATGTATTGACTATTCAGAGATGGGTGTTATAAGTATAGGCCTAACGATGTTTTTCTGAAAAATTTTCCCATTCTTAAATGTTGCTCTTTTACACGTAGCAGTAATCTACAGGCACCTACTTTTGACTTGATGCATTAAGGTCCAGTTTTACCAACAGATTGTTAGTGGATTAAATTGTTATCACCGTTGGTTACGCACATTATTTTCGTACCTTAAATAATGTGGATGAACACTCAACTAAGATTCGTAGTATCGGCTCTTATGAGACCTGATACATGACCCTGATACATTTTACTCTATTGAAAAAGTTGTGTATATATTACATATTTTATATTGTCATTTACTTTTCGTACAATTATTATCAAATAATGGAGGCTTACATTATGATTTATAATCCAACGTCGAGTAGAAATGTTGAAACATGATCATCAACCAACTTAGTTATTTAACAAACAGCTAAAAAGGTATGGAAAATTTTCCCAATTTATGACTCTTCCATATAACGAACGCCTCCAAACGTAGTGTGTCTAATTATTCGATCGTTTCAACAGATCCTGCATTTCTTCAACACTCCACCGAACCTGGAGGAAGACGCGCTGAAGAAAGTGTTTGAGGAGAACGAAGTAACCGCACCCAAAACAATCAAACTCTTCCCACTCAAAAGTAAGTACCCAGTAATATTAGCGAGCGCAGTAGTTTGGGATATTTCTCATATTTTACTGCAGTATCATGTGTCACAACTGGTCACCATTTTAATAAAAGTGGCTTCTAGTGAAATCGTGTGTTGGTCAACGTTACAGACATGGAATCTATTCCAACGTTTACGCGAAACAAAATGATATTTAGGCCACTGGAAACTCGAGAGAATTAAGCCGTGGGTGTTTTATTTTCGGTTTTCTGTTGGGTTTTGTATAAATAAATAATTTTAAAACAAAATTATAAATAGTATTTCCATATCTCTTTCACACTTCGCATTCAACGATTTCACAAATATTATGAAAAATCGTAATCCCTTCTACATTTTGTCAAGCACATAGTCCTCGTTCGTTGAATTTACGTATTCATAGGTCTATATTTGTTGTTTTAGTCTTAGTAAACTCGGTGTTTCCATGTAGCATTGATCTTCCAGTTTACCGAGCTGATGTGATTACTGGTTAATACACCACAAAGTAGATTGCGAGTGAACGAACCCGGTTACTTCCAGAACGTACCTTCTTATAGTCTTACCTCATCTTCACATGTACGTAGCTCACAGGAGAAAGATGCTGGCCCCACCACTAGTCACCAGTTCAACTGATAATCACATCTTGAAACTTGGTCGCTAAAATTCATTCATTTAGACATTTTGTCGATAAAGTCACTTTCTTTAGAATTTTGGCATTTTGTAAATCTCATTTCAACTCGAAACAGTCTAGTAGTATCAAATATCCATTGCGTTGTGGGCCATTGTCGGTTAATTTGGTCCATTATATTTTTTCGACACATTTATTTGAACGTTCAAAAAAGTCAGCAAAAATATGTTGTTGAATCATGATTTTCATATTACATTTGAAAGTTGTTCACAAAAAATGCTGTACGGCCACTTCTGGTGGTGGTGAATGAGAAAGTATCCATATTTAGTTATTTACGTGTATTTTTGTAAGTTTTGTAATTTTTTGGTTATACTGTATCTTGTTTCATATCTTGTTTCATTTTCCTTCAAGTTTTGTCACTTCTGCAAATATTTTGGACACTCCACTCTCACACTTATGGCAGAACGATACACTTCTCCTCCCCTCACCACTGTCCGCGATTAGTATTTACCGGTATTCTGACAACTGCTCGTACGGTTATGCGGGCTGACCAATAGCAGCTCAATCCAGCTCAATATTTTGTATCATTTTCTAGCGGTCGCATTAATATCTACGAGGTGAGGGGTTAGAAGGGAGAAGGGAGAGAAGGATATTAGTGAGGCTCAGTTCCATTTTAGCCTTCCGTGACGTGTTTTGAGGAATCTCTCATCTATGCGTAACTCCTCTCTGCAATCCCCAGGGAAGTGAACACAAGATGTTTCGATCATGTTTAACGTTTACCGTTTTTCATTTCCAGCTGACCGAAGCTCCTCAGGACTCCTGGAGTTTGAGGACATTGGCGACGCTGTAAACGCACTAATGATGTGTAACCATGTACCTATCGAAAACCCAAGTAAGTCAATATAATTCTTGTGTAGCCTCTAGTGTAACCTATTGACTATAAGCCATATGAGGATCGCGCGTCACAGAGATAGCCGAGTACACACAATCAGCGAGGCCCTTAGCAACGGATCTATTACGTAGTCCTCAGCCGGTGACATAGCTACCTCTAGCGAGCAATAGGAAATTGACTATTCTGAGCGGTAAAAATGATTTTTTTGGTTAATCCGAATTTTCATAAACCGAAATCATTTTTTCTGGGTCCCTTCGATTTTGGATTAACGAGGGTTTACTGTATTGGTAATAGTTACATTGCTTTTCCGACTATTTTTATTCAGTTTCATCTTTTTATCACCACTAGAAGTGTATTCACGGCCACATTGAACCTTGCCGTAACCAGGGACCCGGCTCTAGCCCGGGTTTGTCTGGTACAGGAATGTACACCGCGGGCCGGCACTGATACCGCGTCTGATTGCAGGTGGCAAGTTCCCGTACCTCATGAAGCTGTGCTTCTCGTCATCGCGGCAGATCCCCAACGTGATGCGCGGCGGCCACAACTCGGGGCAGGAATCCTCGAAAGATGAATCTGAAGTCATCGATTAGGCTCAACGATCGATCATTACTTCAACATTCGTCCCATCACATGACATACTAATTATTAACAAGCCAAAGGGCTCAGTCGAAGAGGTTAGTGATCAGTTGCAGTTGCCGAACCAAGCGGTCGGGTCGGAATACGAACCGAGACCGACCGAAGCCGTACAAGACGTTTACGTAATCATATTCTAGGTTTATCTCTTATGTATGTTTAATTGGCAATGCTTCACTTTTATTTAATAACGTAATTTGTTTTATTTAAGTTGACTTAAATTGTCGAGTAGGGTATGTTACAAGTTATTTTTATTCTTAGAAACTGCTGTTAACTTTTGTATTGAGGAAACATATCATAATTACTTTATAAGTAATCTTCAACCAGATGTTGTATCTGAAATCTAAATCTGAGTGAAACTAAGTAAATTTGTTGAATAATAAAAGTACTTGTATTACAAAAGTTATGCATTTGTAACCTTAAATTCTTAATTTATGTTTAGTCTTATGCCTATCATTTATGCAGCAAAAATGTATGAAAGCAAAAAATTTGCCGCTAACATTAAATGTTACCGTTACTTTTCAAGATTTTATTTCAATAATATGCCCTGAAATTGAAACAGCTTATTAAATAGTTCTTGGTCTCAATAGAATGGCAAATACATAGCAACTATTTTTATGCATTACATAGCAATTAGTAGACTATTTATTTGAATAATACAAATAATATTTCCCGTGTAGAAAATTAGCTTTGCCACTTCAATGACTCATTAGGTTTTAACTCTTTTTTTTGTAAGTTCTAGACTAAGCAACAAAGAAATATTAAAATTTAGTGTTGCAAATAAACAAACACCATAACACTGTATATTGATGGTGCAGTGGCAAAATGACTTGATAGTCTTGCTAGACAAATAGTTAATAATTAATATTGTAATTCAGGGAATTTTATTCCCTAGTACATCGTTGGCGCATTGCAGTGATAGTGTAGTCAATTTCGCTCATTAAAGTCAAGTTAGCGCAGATTTCTCATCAAATTAAGTGAACTAAAAATACATATTATTTTTAGTTTTGAATTTATTTATATTAATTAACGTATGATTATAACTTATAAGTAAATATTAGGGCATATTAAAGAACCAATACGATTGTCAACTGGCAACCCCGAACACGATGGCAAAATGCATCGATGTTAATAAGCGGCCGATTGCCCGTTAGCTCTCAGGTATTTCGTGTCACTGCAAACAGTAGATCAGAGAGAGAACAGAGATGTGCAGTAATAACTAATGAAGTTGAATCAATGAGCAAATAAATGAGGTAATAAGGTGAATCTAAAACATATCAATCTAGTGCTTATAAAGTTAATAAAATACAAAACATAGGGAAGTAATACTATTTTATGGTATCGTTCCGTAAAATTTTTAAACAAATGTATCGATGTTTTTTACGTGTTTAAATGTAAGTAAAAGTACGTAATAATAGGTATGCTTTTCATGGGCCAAGTCTAGGTCTGCACTCCTCTGTCTTCCGCCAGTTTGTTTCTTCATAAAATGATCCCTCTTTGACTAGAGTTTCTTTTTGTATTGTATTTCGAAAGATGCGATACAAATCAGCCACAATTATAAAGACAGTAGTATTAAGAGACCGTCGTCTCCTTAGTTTACTAGATGACCAATCAGACGTTTCTGTTCAGCTCGTACCAACTGTATTTCGGTTCATGAAAGCTGAACATTGTTTGTTTATTTCAAATACTATTATTTGGTCACGAAGCGATTGCCTTCGTGTTTCTTAGTATGTATTGTATATACTGTTAGTAGTTTGGTTAGATTAATTAATAATTTAAATTTGAAAGTGGGTAGTAAAATGCTGGATCTATCGAGACAAATGCTTACAATTTACAATAATGAAAACAATGTATCTCACATTTAGGGTAAGCATTATTAGTCAAGTATTGAGGAAATATATGAATCCATTTCATATCTTTGTTATTAAATAACAATATCTAAGATTCTATCTTACATAAAATTAGGAGAGATAATAAATAATATATGATCATATTTTGATGTTCATTAGTTTCAAACTAAGGAATTCCTTATCATGCAAAAATATCAGGTCTAGTGGTGGTTACACGGTATCAATTTCAATCAAATACGTAGCGATAGGGCCTACTTTTAAAAATATTTACAAATGAATGCTTAGAAGTTATATTCATAAGTTGTATTATTTAGATTAATTACCTAGTTGAATGATGATCACGGTACGTACATTTCTTCAAGCTACGAATTTCTTTCTAATGAATATATAACATCGTGCTGTTTTTTCTCAGTTTTTGAGGTAGCATAAAACTGCTAGTTTTAAATAGTAATATAATATTTTGCTTCAATATTAAATTGGAAAAGGAAAATAATGTTTATGTTGTGTTTAATTTTGCTCTGTCTAAATTCCGTGTGCTAATTGGATAGGGCATTATTGTTAATGTTGAGTAGTGAGAGATGTTTTTCTTGAATTATAGAATCTACGTAGCAAATTTGTTAATAAACATATCTTAAATAGGCGAAAGTTGTGAGATGCTTCTAGCAATATATCAAATCAATATTTAAACTTTAAAGTGAAACCACCACTTGACTATAATCTAATGTAATGAGTAATTACTAATGTTCCCTAGATGATTTCTTTCTTAGTTGTAGAGCTGCAACACCAGCTTTTTTATTCCTGCCGTTCAAGACCATGGGAAGCAATATGTAGGGCTCGAATTATTATGAACTCGAGTCGTGAAATAGAAACTCGAAACTGCTGTTGGTGTAAAATTGTTTCAAAGAATTGGTAGTTGGTACCCATTTTTCCTTCTGTTTTCACTTAGCTTTAAAATCAGTATATGACATATCACCAGCTAAAAATAATTTCAACTTCAAGAAAACAGCCTGCATGAGAAATTACATTTTGTAAGTAGGTAGAAAGTATTTCCTAGAATTGTCAAATTTAATTCAGCTCAAAAATGTAATTGGTATTTCACAATTTCTCCGTCATTGACTCGAAAATATTCGATTCCTCGTTATTACTTCCCAATGGTCTTGGCATCTACCATGCAACGCCAAACAAAATAGAGCACTTCTACGGTAACTCTTGCTATTTTGTATACATAGGAATTATATCGCCTGGTAGCGTGGGTATACGTCCTCTGCAATCGCTCATAGTTTCCTTTGAGTTGCAGTTTTACCTGCACTTTGTAAACATCAATATGCCATGACTGTGAAATCTAGCCAGTGTTATACACACGTTTGTGGAACTAATTGGTACTCGTGCCACTGTGTACTGTCAACAAAATGTTTCTTTTTTATTTATTGATATAAAGTTTTCATCTGATCAAATATCACAAATGATATAGTGAACTTATATACCATAAAATTATATTAACGAATACGACGGCTGACTTTGTTTTTTGATTACTCACGAGAAAGAGCACACGCCAATAGTTTCATATAGCCGCTTGCAGCCTTTCACAAAACACCTTCCGGTGTAACGGGATTGTTTTGTATATATCAGTAAGTTTAAAATTTTATTTTCATCGGACAGAGGCTCCTGTAGAAACGTAGCAAGCGTACCAACCATTGTCAGTGTAACATAGTACCCACGATCATTCAATAATGGCTTCCTACAAGAATCTATTAATGAACAGTTTAAGTGTAGTTGAAAACTGAATACCGACTATGAGCATAAGACCATGCAGGACTTGGCTCTCGTTAGTGTCAATTGTACATTGTGTAGAAGTTTATATTATTGTTAATAGAAAGACATAGATTGTAAGTCGAGAGCCACACACACAAGTCAATTATATAACAAATTACAATGTCTTACAATTATTGGAAATTGTAATGTTTTTTCTATTTCACAATCTTCAAAGTGGATTCAGAGAAAGTAAGATCATTTAATTTAATGTTGTTGTGGTTGTGTAGTATTAAAAAGAAAATCCTCAGAAAGAAGCAAAATTACTACTCCCTTTTTCCTCCCCAGAAAAGTGTTGTATCAAATGATTCAATCATGTGAAAATATAATGCAAAATGTCTACTTGATTACTTTTTACTTTGTCCTGTATCAACATATTCCTTTTCCCTACGTGGTATCATAGTCGATTGAAATACTACCAAGCCACTACTCTTAAGGCAGAACGAAACTAAATTCTCTCCGTGCACTTCCAGACTCCTTGTTGATGTTTTCAATAGACAGCAAAAACTAACTGCGCATGCTGGAGTCGATCCAACACTTGAGGAAGGTATGTGTGACAAAATAACGTGCAAGCCATTGCACTGTGTGGTTTCGGTGGCACATTCTCGAATGTTTAATTCAAATTTTCTTCCTTTAATAATTAGTTTGAGAGATGCCAGGAGTTATAGGTCTCATTGGACGGTTTGTTCTGTCCCTGCCTGCAAAAACAACAAAGATATCAACCGTAACAATGTATTTCTCAAAGATATACAAAACATTTTATTGAAAATTGAATGAGAAAAATAAGAGGTAAAATTGCTATCAATGTCTTCCAAAGTTTCACCAAGAAATGTCTACTTAGAAAAGCAATGTACACAGTAGATGAGTTCACCTATTGTTTTACAATCCAACTTACATCGAGTATTATTGTATCTGATTTGAATTATTCTGCATCATTGTTAATCTAACATACTGGGATTTTTAACGGACAGATAAGCTGAAATAAACTGCTTCTGGTTGGGTTACTAGTATTTATTTTGCTTTGTTCTCTCTAAAACACTACTATCACAATCAAGTAACTGGCATTCATTTGGCTCAGTAGTCTTATAAACAACATTCATCTATCTGCCCAATTGTAGGGCCTACCCTCAAATAACCTAGCTGCTAGTGGCATAGGTTGTGGAATTCCCTAACATTACCAAGGGGTTAAGATTGATAAAGTTGTCACGCTTGATATAGTTCTGTGTCATAGTTAAGCGTATCATATGATTATTGGGAGATTTGGCTTGTTGGGTGAATAAGAGATCCCAACAAGGGAAGTGTCATTCTATGGAATTGATATTTGTTCAACATAATTCACGTTGATTACTTTCCTCATGATCCAATTTCTTCCCATACCAGGGAACCTACTGTTCATGTCACGGTTAACCTATTAAAATTTCACCCTAAAATATACCGACTCTACCAGCAGCTTACCTCGCTATGTGGGCATTGTGTATAATAATAGTCTCCACTAACCATGGAAAACATCAACCACACATGTTACAATGTGAGAAATGATGAAGTGGCGTGGTAACGTGAAACTGCTCTTCCACCAAAAATACAGTAGGCCTACATTACATAATATAAACACTATACATAATACTAAAATTAATTGGTTTAATTATTATGAGTAATAACCTACAGCTAGAGTGATTTGTATAATATTTGTTTGTAGAATTAAATGAATTATAACTGAATGAGTGATAGACTTGAAAGACATCATGGTTGAATCTGTATTAGTGTATGAACATTAAATTGGTTGGCTGTGAACAAATATTTTTTGTAAAAAGAATTTGAAAAATATTCCAAAACATGTTCGAAGTTATATTTCGGCCATCATTCTATGACATGAAAACAAAAGCACATCGTCGTTAATTGTGACTATTTATTCCCTTTCATTTCGTGTGCAGAATAAGGGTTGCGAAGTAAGTTCAAGAGAACAACTATGCGCTACTATTTTTAAATTATTGAAATAATGATAGTGAGACCACTTGACTGTAGCAAAGATTTACTTGAAAATTTTTATTTCAAATCTTCATTTTATTGGTAGTACGAAAGTGATTAATATATTTTATTTTATTCAATAGGTTACCCATCGTTGACTCCAGTTGACACTTCCGACATTTTCAATTCCTGTGCTTTGCTGGACCATGCCATTTATGACCATGCTTTTCGTTATGGTGAGTAATTAATTTACTATTTCTTGGTTGTTTGTTTATACTCGAGATGGGTTTGAGGACACAAATCTGTGGCGATCAGAAACTTGATAGTTGCCATCATTATAAGATTGCCAGGTATATCCAACTTGAAAGCCATTTTTATCGAACATAATGTGGGATAACCTATAAATTACCGTGAGTTGGGGTAGTGCCTAGGCTCACTTAACCTAGTTTTCGCGATGATTGCTCATCAAACTAGGGCTAAAATGAAGTGAGTTTATGTAGGCCTTTTTCTGTTGATGATATGATTGCACTATATAATAAAGTGGGTCTAGTTTCTGTGTGTAATAATCCAGGTAATTTGTGGAAATGATACTGAGCATGTGGGGGCCTGGGCCCCTAGCATGAGGCTTGACTGTAGAAAGTGGCAAAGAAAATAGCCTAGGTAATTTTACTGTGACACTGAGCATCTCCAGTTGGTGTTTGATTTTCGATGTTTTGGTGTTTTCTGAAAGATCTTGTTTATATCTTTCAGAAAAAGTTGCGGGACGCTAAGAATTGTTGACTTTTATAGTTTTTAAACTCACTTGAATCTAATGGTTTTTGCATGCAGTTTGGAAGGGGTGATGCTGGAGGGGGTGAGCTGGAGGAGGTGATTTTTGTTGGTTATGTTAGCGGGGGGTAGGTTGATGCTGTTGTTGGGAAGGGGGGGGGGGGACTGCTGGAGGGTGTGATGTCAGTTCGGTTGGGAGAAAAAAACAAATAGGCGTGCTAGAATTTGGGTTGTGCCTAGAATTTTGTGCCTAGAATTTATAGTGAATCTGCAGTATCCTTAACTGGTCTCTGTAAGAGTGGGAGATATAATAGGATCCAAATCGAAGCATAGTGTTGGGATCAGGGATGGGGGGAGAGCTATTGATAGGGAGGGACCTAGGTTAGAGGAAGTCAGGGAATGTAAGGAGGGGTTGAGCAGGGTGATGTTGCTAGGTGACTCACTAGTCCGAGGAGTAGGAGGGCAGGCAGGTGGGAAGCTGGATGTTACGGTTTTACCTGGGATAGGTATTGTCAGGATGAAGAAAGTGTTGGAGCAGGTTAGGGAGGAGGATGCCAAAGGGAAGGGTGTGATCATTCACGTGGGGACGAATGACATCAGTGGTAGGAGGGGGGGGGGGGTAAGGTTAAGTTGGTGCAGGAGATGGAGAGGTTAGTGAGTGTAGCTCGTGAGAGGTTTGGGGTAGGTAGGGTGGTTGTTAGTGGTATTTTGTACCGTAATGATATTCAGAGGGGGGTATTAGACGGAATGAATAGATTTTTGGGGCTCATGTGTGAGAGAATGGACGTGTGTTTTCTGGAGGCCAATTGTTGGCTGCAAGGTGAAGGGCTTAGTGGGGATGGGCTTCATCTGTCAGTTGAGGGGCAGTGTTTGTTTGGGGGGCTGTTAGGGAGGTTAGGGGGTAGGTTGGGTGCACAGGTCTGACTGGGGAAGGATGAGGTAAATGAAGAAAAGCTGGATGAAGTATTAGGCTGTGAAATGGGTGGGGGGCGGAAAAGGGTGAGGGTAGGTAGCAGCCAGGAAATCAGTTTAATGGTAGTGAATTGTAGAAGCTTAGCAAACAAGGTGGATGAATTTAGGTCTGTATCAGGTCTGTTAGAAATGTATCAGCCAGAGGTGGTGGTGGCAGTGGAGACATGGTGGAGTGGAGTGGACAGGGGATGGATTTACTGAAGCTGAATTAACTATAGATGGATACACTTTACATAGAAGAGATATGGATAGACACGGGAGGGGGGGGGGTAATGGTAGCAGTTAAAAGTGGTATTCAGGGGACACTGCTCTGGAAGGAAGAGGAAGTAGAGATGATGGGGGTGAAAATATTTGTAGGTAGCCAGTCTCTTGAGGTAATTGCAGCATATAGGCCTCTGGGGGGGGGGGGATTTAGGACTACTTCATTGTCTGGAGGATAGACTGAGTGCTAGGGATAATGTAGATAACTTGATTATAGCAGGGGATTTAAACATGCCAACTGTAAGGTGGGTGGTAGGAGGTAGTGAACAAGGGAGGGGGGTGTTGCAAAATATTGCT
Organism: Brachyptera putata; assembly: GCA_907164805.1. Taxonomy (NCBI): domain Eukaryota; kingdom Metazoa; phylum Arthropoda; class Insecta; order Plecoptera; family Taeniopterygidae; genus Brachyptera; species Brachyptera putata. The sequence goes on from OU015465.1 coordinate 23,002,574, forward strand.
ACAGGCATATTAAATGAAGGTTTCCAGCAGGTTGTGGAGGAGGGAACTAGGACTAGAAGGCTGGGGGGTGCAAATATTCTAGACGTAGTGTTAGTCAGGCCGAGTGGGTTGTGGGCAAGGACAGTGGTCGTTGATGGTATTAGTAATCATCGGGTTCCTATAGTTAGTTTAGCGTTAGATCCGGTTGAAACTAAAAGCGTTGGGAAGAAAGTCTGGGGGTATAAAAGGGTAAAAGCTAGAGAGATTTGGGAATCCTTTGAGGAGAAGTTTGATAAGTGGTGTGAAATAGGGCAGTACGACGTTGAAGGTATGTGGTGCGGTTTTCGGGAAATATATGAGGAGGTTAGAAATAAGTTGGTCTCACATAAGGTGTTGCAGGCTAACGCAGATCCTGCTTATTATAATAGTAAGGTTAGGAGGCTTAAAAGGAAGGGTAGGAAAATAAGTAGGAAATTGAGGGCAAAAGGGGAGGGTAAGGAGGAGATACGGGATATTAGAAGGGATTTAAACAAGGCTAAGAGGGAGGCAAAAGAAAACTTCGTGGGGGGGTATGTTTAATGAACAGGACACTCAGGGTAGTTGGAGTAGGATGTATAGGTTTGTTGCAAGTCAGAAAGGTGGTGGTAGGGAGCTGCCGCAACTGTAAGAGTTAATAATAATAATGATAATACATAGGTACCCTGTCTCACGATGGTCTAAACCCAGCTCACGTTCCCTATTTGTAACAATGGTTGTTAATTGTTTATAATTGATAAAGGCTACATAAACTACGTATCAACATAGTATAATCAACCCCTTTATATCATTGCAGTACAATTTAAAATGGTCTGAAAAGACGAAACAAAAAAAACAGCAGAAAAGCAGTATTATCCTATAGGCCTACTAACAGCATGGTTCACAGCCACCTTGAACTCTGGGTTTAAGTCAATACTGGGTTTATCTTGTGCAAGAATGCACCTCCAGGAAGTTTTAGATATGCCTATGCCCTTGATGTATTCAACACGTTATTTATATTACTGTAGGGCCCCTGTCAGTATTTTTATAAATTATATTTTCTGCTTCTAGGACGATAATGACAGTAATATGGAGCCAAGCGTTGGGGTCCATCAGATGCATGGTCTACCTGGGCCGACTGTCGTGAACAAAGTGAACAGCCTGAAGGCCGGCCCTTGAAGTGGCCCATCCTGTCGACGCAAGCTGAAAACGTTGCCGGCCACCGTGGTTCCCGATCGACCCACGTTCCTAGGAAGGTCCACTGCTAAGTAGAGGTGATTACGTTCACTAGAAATATTAAAACCGTTGCCAGCCACCATGGTTCCTGGTCGACCTGCAACCTGTTTTTTAGTGTTAATCACAGTCAGTTATGGTGAGGTTTTGTATTGAATAGACGACTAGCCTAGATTTTAATCTTAGTGTTTATGCCCTGCCTTAGGCCTACTAACTCTAACCACCACCCAACATAACCCTAAAGATAGGCCCTAGACGGCATATTCTCCGAACTTGAATATTAAAACTTCCAATGATAACCTTTAACTTTTCATTAGTATGTGAATAGTAGTTACTATTGTGGCAATATACAGAAATACGTTACATATAGGCCCTAGAGGTACCAGTATGTAAGAGAAAATAGTGATATGTTGGAATGAGAGAAAATTTATTCATCACTGTACATGAACTTTAGACTTGCCTGCAATTGAAATTTATTCACTTTCCTCTTCTTATTATTGGGCCTAACATATCACAATACGCTTGAGATTATAATATAGAGCGAATAAGGAATAATCAGAAGAAAGATTATAGGAATTGCATGGCAAAATAATAGTACTAATACTGTACAGTAGGCCTAGTAAGATAATGATAAACTAAACTAGGAAAACGCGTTATGTGTTTCCGCGTTGATGGATGAGCTAATAAGGATGACATTGAATTCTTTCAAAAAGTTATATCAAGTTGATGTTTTGACGGCATTCAAGTTGAAAATCAATCTTTCAATTTGGTTGGTTTATTTCGTAGACTATTCTCACGAAGGAAATATTAGATGCAATTTAATATTATGTATTGTAATATTAGACTACTAAATGAAACGTGATGACAGCTGTATACATATACACACCTTGAGACCATCCTTTCATATTCATTACTCCTTCTCAATAATTTCTTCCATGATAAAGAAGGCCTTGTTTTAATCCTTTCTCCATTAATTGGTGACACTTGTTGCTTGAATTTAATTGGTTTTATTAATAGCTTTAAAACGATGTGTAAAAATGTCATTAAATATTTTTTTATATCTAAACGACTGATTGGATTTCAGTAAAAGTTTGAAATAATCTGTATCATCATTATATTGAGATTTGGGGAAAATTTGAATTTTTCCGAAAGACATTTTTTGTACGAAAATTCTTCTTTTGCTTTTTTTTGTCATTATATAATTTTTTATATCAAAACGACTGATTGGATTCCAGTGAAAGTTCGGAATAATATGTATCATTATTATATTGAAATTTGGTGAAAATTTGAATTTTTTCGAAGGACATTTTTTTTACGAAAATTCTTCTCCGGCTTATTCTTATGGGTAATTCGGAAAATGGAAAATTAGTTTTCTCAGAAGTTGTGCAACCGATTGTGTATAAAAACTAATGAGATTCAATCCAGATGATGACACATGGGCATGCCAAGTTTCAATCGAATTTGAATTTTCGTCTGACCTGTAGAGCGCGAACAAAAAAAAAAAAAAAACATGTACATTTTTTTCGGGTCAAGTGAAATTGAGTCTTCGCTTCGCTCATCCAACTAGATGTAAAATTGGATTGTGTTGGTGGGTTACAGCCCATTCTATTGTTAGACCTACTTCCCCGTAGTAGTAAGGGTAGTAAGATCGCACTTGTGGTGCCCCATTCAAACGAGCTGATCTTCCATCCATAGCCTTAATTGGGAACAATGATTTTGTATCAAGGTTCGGTGGTACCTATTGAGAAAAAAATGGACCTTTAATGATAATAAAATTGATGAAAAATAATTATAAATGTAGGCCTATTGAGAATAAAAATACCGATAATAAAAATTACACATGATAGGCCTATGAGAATGAAGATATATACCGGTAACTGAGTGTGAGAAAGAAAGAAATCTTGTGCCTGTATTCAAATTCTATTGATATTCAATTGGATGTATCAAGATAACTTATATTACGGTTTCTTATGTTCCAGTTCTTACCAACATTTGACCGAGAAAGCTCCCGTAGAACCAGACGCTAGCTACTGATTGGAGAATCTGAACAGGCTGCAGAACTACTGACTGACTCGTTTACGAGTGTGAATTACTACCAATATTCACAGGTACGAAATGCAATTCCCCGGCAGCTCTATACGTTACTCGCAGGAAATTGTAGATAAATTAAGCCTAGTATCGGTGCATTATAGTTTCAGGGGGGTTGGAAATAATTTGGCCTGGGTGATAGGGTATTGGCGTAGTAACGTGGCAACTGGTCAGCCTATGAGATATGGTATTGACGTAGTAACCTGGCAATAGGTCAGCCTGGGAGATAGGTTATTGACGTAGTAACCTGGCAATAGGTCATCCTGGGAGATAGGGTATTGATGTAGTAACTTGGCAACAGGCCAGCCTGTGAAATAAAGTATTGACATAGTAACCTGGCAATAGCTTGGTCTGGGAGATAGGGTATTGACATAATAACCTGGCAATATGTCAGCCTGGGAGATAGGGTATTAATGTAGTAACCTGGCAATAGAAGCTTGGTCTGCGAACATAGTAACCTGACAATATGCTAGCCTGGGAGATAGGTTATTAAGGTGCAGTAAACCCTCGTTAATCCAACCTCGGTTAATCCGAAATTTGACGTATTTCAAACTTGAAATCGGTCCCCAGCTGAAGGTATAGGCATTTCAATGTGACTAACAGGTTTCTTTCCACTTGTTGCAGGTTTACAAGCCGATGACATGCCCAGGCGTCTGCGAGTTATCCAGCAGCACTTGCATCGAGTCTCCTCCGTCCGTTGCAGTAATCACAGCTGCAGCTTCCGATGCAGTTGGCTCGCTGAGATATTTCTTCACTGCTATTAGTGCATTGTGATTATCAAGAATAATGATTAGCAAACAAGTGATAATTGTGTGATAGAATAATTTATTGATACAAGTTGTACAGAAAGTGATAATAAACTGATGATTAGATACATTGTAATTATGATGTTGTTGATGTTGTTGTACTCCTGGTATATCCTGACATACTACCGATACTCCGCCTGCGCCTGCAGGGGGGGGGGCGAGGGAAGGAGGGAGGGGATTTGGGGAGGGCGATGTACCCTAGCATACGAGAGAGGCAAGGTAGCTTCCGAAGAATCTACACAGGTCCTTCTCACATGCTCGAGTACAAGGTCTTCACCAAAGCCCGTCCACAATCTTAGATGGTGGTAAGACGCGTGACAGTGTAGCCTTGAATGAAAGACAGACTCCCACGAGTCTGTCTCGCACGCAAGAGTACACGTCTCGTCAAACAACGATCCAGATTCCTTCTCTCGCCCCCCAGGGTTAGGCACTTTATCCACGGCCTAGGTGCAGGCAACCTTTAGCCACGGCCCAGGTGGGGTCAGACTTTTAGCCACGGTCCAGGTGAGAACAGGCACCAGTGCTCATGGTTATCAGGTTTCTTTTAGCTCAGGGCAACAAGATCCCTACTCGGAGCAGTAGTTTATTTACTATGACTTTGCTTGGTCACTGCCTGTTGTTGGACTCTAGGCCGGAAACTCCACCATTCTGAGTTTGATCGAGTTGGATTAAGGCATCAGGGCTGATCAAACCACGCTAGGCTGGCCTACCCGGCTCAGGGATCAGTTTAGGCTGGATCATACCTTTGGGGGTGCAGGCGCAGGGGGGTCAGTTTACCCACTTGCCGGTGCAGCTTACCCAACCAACTTACTCCTACGTACTGCCACGATGCTCCACGGAATCGGTCTTCGAGGTAAGCTGGAGCCTGCAACACAACAAAGAATTAACATTAGAATAAATCTTACTTGAAATATTGTAGGTGTACTATATTACACTTCATAGTGAGTTGAAAAACACAATTCCATTAAAATTATTCCATTTTATTCCATTTCGAACTAATTACAGGGATTCTAAAATTCCATATAGGCCCTACCATGGCAAAAGTACCAAGTTTATTTTCACACTAAAATCTTTAAATCAAACTCGACTTGGGAACTGAGACCAGATTTATGTTCTAATTTGATCACATTACACACACATAACAATAGAACTGAGAAAGTCCAACACAAATTTCAAGCGACAAAAAATTTTGACCCAAAAGTACAGGGTTAACTAAGGTACTTTTGGACCTTTCGCAATTAATTTCTATGAACTGGTGAGAGCTATGATGTTCTAGTATTTTTTTAAGAGTATAACTTGATGGTCCCTAAATCCTCAGCAAATTTGGCTATACTCGCATCAGCCATTTCCAAGAAAAAGGTGTCTGAATTACCCAAAAAATGCAATTTCCAGACACTTTTCAGAGTCATAAAAAAATCATCATTTTTGATTCGGCTAAAATTTTGTAGGAAGACAAGAGGACATTTCAGAAGAGTTATTCCGTTGAAATTTTGCTAATAATGCTAATGGAAAAGTAATTAGAAGGATTCCAGAATTCTATATAGGACTCTACCATGGTGAGTACACTAAGTTGTGTTTCGCTCTAAAATCTTTAAATTAAACTCAATTTTGAAACGGAGACCGGATTCGTGTTCCAATTTGATCACACTACACATACATTACAACAGAACTGAGAAATTCGACCAAAAATTTCAGGCGACAAAAAAAATTGACCAAAATGTACAGGGTTAACTAAGGTACTTTTGGACCTTTCGCAATTAATTTCTATGAACTGGTGAGAGTTATGATGTTCTAGTATTTTTTTAAGAGTATAACTTGATGGTCCCTAAATCCTCAGCAAATTTGGCTATACTCGCATCAGCCATTTCCAAGAAAAAGGTGTCTGAATTACCCAAAAACTGCAATTTCCAGCCACTTTTCAGAGTCATAAAAAAACATCATTTTTGATTCGGCTAAAATTTTGTAGGAAGACAAGAGGACATTTCAGAAGAGTTATTCCGTTGAAATTTTGCTAATAATGCTAATGGAAAAGTAATTAGAAGGATTCCAGAATTCTATATAGGACTCTACCATGGTGAGTACACTAAGTTGTGTTTCGCTCTAAAATCTTTAAATTAAACTCAATTTTGAAACGGAGACCGGATTCGTGTTCCAATTTGATCACACTACACATACATTACAACAGAACTGAGAAATTCGACCAAAAATTTCAGGCGACAAAAAAAATTGACCAAAATGTACAGGGTTAACCAAGGTACTTTTGGACCTTTCGCAATTAATTTCTATGAACTGGTGAGAGTTATGATGTTCTAGTATTTTTTTTAAGAGTATAACTTGATGGTCCCTAAATCCTCAGCAAATTTGGCTATACTCGCATCAGCCATTTCCAAGAAAAAGGTGTCTGAATTACCCAAAAACTGCAATTTCCAGCCACTTTTCAGAGTCATAAAAAAACATCATTTTTGATTCGGCTAAAATTTTGTAGGAAGACAAGAGGACATTTCAGAAGAGTTATTCCGTTGAAATTTTGCTAATAATGCTAATGGAAAAGTAATTAGAAGGATTCCAGAATTCTATATAGGACTCTACCATGGTGAGTACACTAAGTTGTTTTTCGCTCTAAAATCTATAAATTAAACTCAATTTTGAAACGGAGACCGGATTCGTGTTCCAATTTGATCACACTACACATACATTACAACAGAACTGAGAAATTCGACCAAAAATTTCAGGCGACAAAAAAAAATTGACCAAAATGTACAGGGTTAACTAAGGTACTTTTGGACCTTCGCATTAATTCTATGACGTGAATTTTTAAAAAATTTTGGGTTTTTTTTTTAAAATTTTTTTCCCAACCCCCCGGGAAAATTTTAAAACCCCCCAAAAAAATTTTTTTTCCCAAAAAAAAACCCTTTTAAAAATTTTTTAAAAAAAAATTTTTTTTTAAAAATTTTTGGGGAAAAAGGGAAAAAAAAAAAGGGAAAAATTTTTCCCCCCAAAAAAAAATTAAAAAGGGTTTTTAAAATTTTTTGGGTTAAAAAATTTTTTAAAAAAAAATTTTTTAAAAAAAATTTTTTTTTGGGGCCTTTTTTAAAAAAAAAAAACCCCCAAAAAAAAAAACCCCCAAAAAAAGGCCAAAAAAAAAGGGGGAAAAGGGACAAAACCTTTTTTTCCCCCTTAAATTTTTAAAAGGTTTTTTTTTAAATTTTTGGGGGGAAAAAAAAAAAAAAAAATTGGGAAAAATTTTTTTTTTAAAAAACCCCCCTTTTTTTCCCCTTTTTTAAAAAAAAAATTTTTTTTGGTTTTTAAAAGGGGAAAAAAAAAAAAAAAGGGGGTTTTTTTTTTTAAAAAAAATTTAAAAAGGGGGAAAAAAAACCCCCGGGGGGGAAAAAAATTTTTTTTTTAAAAAAAAAAAAAAATTTTAAAAAAAAAATTTTTTTTTAAAGGGGTTTTCAAAAAAAAACCAAAAAACCCCAAAAAATTTTGGGAAAAAAAAAAAAAAAAAAAAGGGGGGAAAATTTTTTTTTTTTTTTTTTTTGGGGGTTTTTTTTAAAATTAAAATTTTTTTAAACCCCCCCTTTTTAAAAATTTTAAAAGGGGAAAAAAAAGGGGCCCCCCCCAAAAAAAAAAAAATTTTAATTTTAAAAACCAAAAAAATTTTTTTAAAAAAAAAAAAATTTTTTTTTTTTTTTTTTAAAAAAATTAAAAAAAGAAAAAAATTTTTTTTAAAAATTTTTTTTTAAAAAACTTTTTTTAAAAAAAAAAAATTTAAAAAAATTTTAAAAAAAAAAAAAATTTTAAAAAAAAAAAAAAAAAAGGGGAAAAAAAAAAAAAAAAAAAAAAAAATTTTTTTTTTTTTTGGAAATTTGGGAAAATTTTTGCTGGGGGTTTTTTTTTTTTTTTTTAAAAAACCCCCCAAAAAATCGCAAGGCTTCCCAAAAAATTTTAAAAAAAAAAAAAATTTCCCAAAAATTTAATTTTAAAAAAAATTTTTAAAAAAAAAATTTTTTTTTAAAAAAAAAAAAGAGGAATTTTTAAAATTTTTTTTTGGGGAAAAAAAGGGGGAAAAAAATTTGGTTTTAAAGGGGCCCCGGGGGGTTTTCCCTTTTTTTTTAAAAAAAATTTTTAAAAAAAAAAGGGGGGGCCAAATTTTTTTCCCCCCCCAAAAAAAAAAAAAAAAAATTCGGGCCAAAAAAAAAAAAAAAATTTTTCCAAAATTTAAAAAAAAAAACCCCCCCCGGGGGGGGGTTTTTTTTTTTTAAAGGGGGAAAATTTTTTTTAAAAAAAAAAAATTTTTTTCCCCCAAAAAACCAAAAAAAGGGGGGGAATTCCCAAAAAACCCCCCCCCTTTTTTTAAAAAAAAAAATTTTTTCCCCAAAATTTTGGAAGGGGAAAAAAAATTTAAAAATTTCCTTTTTTTAAAAAAGGGGGAAAAAAAAACCCCCTTTTTTGGTTTCCGGGGAAAAGGGGGTTTTTTTTTAAAAAAAAAAAAATTTTAAAAAAAAAATTTTTTTCCAATTTTATCACAAAACCCCCCCTTAAAAAAAGGGGAAAATTTGACCAAAAATTTGGGAAAAAAAAAAAACCCAAAAAAGGGGGGTTTAAATAAGGTTTTTTTCCCTTTTAAAATTTTTTTGGGGGGGAAAAGTTTTATTTTTTTTTTAAATTAAAGGGTTTTTAAAAAAATTTTTTTCCCCCCCAAAAAATTTTTTAAAAAAAATTTTTCGGGAAAAAACCCCAAAAAAAAACCCCCCCCAAAAAAAAAACCAAAATTTTTTTTAAAAAAAAAAGGAAGGGGGAAAAAAAAAAAAAGGTTTTTTTGGGTTTTTTTTAAAAAGGAAAAAAAAAAAAAAATTTTTTAAAAAAATTTTTTTTTTTAAAATTTTTTTAAAAAAAAAAAACCGGGCGGTTTTTTAAAAACAAACAAAAAAAAAAAAAAAAATTTGGGAAAAAAAAAATTGACCAAAATTAGGTTAACTAAGGTACTTTTGGCCTTTCAATAATTTCTATGAATGGTGGAGCTATGATGTTTAGTATTTGTTTAATGAGATAACTTGATGGCCCTAAATCCTCAGCAAATTGGCTATCTCGCATCGACATTTCCAAGAAAAAAGGGTGAATTACCCAAAAAATGCAATTCCAGACACTTTTCAGAGTCATAAAAAATCATTAATTTTGATTCGGCTAAAATTTTGTAGGAAGACAAGAGGACATTTCAGAAGAGTTATTCCGTTGAAATTTTGCTAATAATGCTAATGGAAAAGTATTAGAAGGATTCCAGAATTCTATATAGGACTCTACCATGGTGAGTACACTAAGTTGTTTTCGCTCTAAAATCTTTAAATTAAACTCAATTTTGAAACGGAGACCGGATTCGTGTCCAATTTGATCACACTACACATACATTACAACAGAACTGAGAAATCGACCAAAAATTTCAGGCGACAAAAAAATTGACCAAAATGTACAGGGTAACTAAGGTACTTTTGGACCTTTCGCAATTAATTTCTATGAACTGGTGAGAGCTATGATGTTCTAGTATTTTTTTAAGAGTATAACTTGATGGTCCCTAAATCCTCAGCAAATTTGGCTATACTCGCATCAGCCATTTCCAAGAAAAGTGGCTGAATTACCCAAAACTGCAATTCCAGCCACTTTTCAGAGTCATAAAAAAACATCATTTTTGATTCGGCTAAAATTTTGTAGGAAGACAAGAGGACATTTCAGAAGAGTTATTCCGTTGAAATTCGCTAATAATGCTAATGGAAAAGTAATTAGAAGGATTCCAGAATTCTATATGGACTCTACCATGGTGAGTACACTAAGTTGTGTTTCGCTCTAAAATCTTTAAATTAAACTCAATTTTGAAACGGAGACCGGATTCGTGTTCCAATTTGATCACACTACACATACATTACAACAGAACTGAGAAATTCGACCAAAAATTTCAGGCGACAAAAAAATTGACCAAAATGTACAGGGTTAACTAAGGTACTTTTGGACCTTTCGCAATTAATTTCTATGAACTGGTGAGAGTATTGATGTTCTAGTATTTTTTTTAAGAGTATAACTTGATGGTCCCTAAATCCTCAGCAAATTTGGCTATACTCGCATCAGCCATTCCAAGAAAAAGGTGTCTGAATTACCCAAAAACTGCAATTTCCAGCCACTTTTCAGAGTCATAAAAAAACATCATTTTTGATTCGGCTAAATTTTGTAGGAAGACAACTGAGGACATTTCAGAAGATTATTCCGTTGAAATTTGCTAATAATGCTAATGGAAAAGTAATTAGAAGGATTCCGAATCTATATAGGACTCTACCATGGTGAGTACACTAAGTTGTTTTTCGCTCTAAATCTATTAAATTAAACTCAATTTTGAACGGGAGACCGGATTCGTGTTCCAATTTGATCACACTACACATACATTACAACAGAACTGAGAAATTCGAGCAAAATTTCAGGCGACAAAAAAAATTGACCAAATGTACAGGGTTAACTAAGGTACTTTTGGACCTTTCGCAATTAATTTCTATGAACTGGTGAGAGCTATGATGTTCTAGTATTTTTTTAAGAGTATAACTTGATGGTCCCTAAATCCTCAGCAAATTTGGCTATACTCGCATCAGCCATTTCCAAGAAAAATGTGTCTGAATTACCCAAAAAATGCAATTTCCAGCCACTTTTCAGAGTCATAAAAAATCATCATTTTCGATTCGGCTAAAATTTTGTAGGAAGACAAGAGGACATTTCAGAAGAGTTATTCCGTTGAAATTTTGCTAATAATGCTAATGGAAAAGTAATTAGAAGGATTCCAGAATTCTATATAGGACTCTACCATGGTGAGTACACTAAGCTTGTTTTTTCGCTCTAAAATCTTTAAATTAAACTCAATTTTGAAACGGAGACCGGATTCGTGTTCCAATTTGCTCACCACTACACATACATTACAACAGAACTGAGAAATTCGACCAAAAATTTCAGGCGACAAAAAAAATTGACCAAAATGTACAGGGTTAACTAAGGTACTTTTGGACCTTTCGCAATTAATTTCTATGAACTGGTGAGAGCTATGATGTTCTAGTATTTTTTTAAGAGTATAACTTGATGGTCCCTAAATCCTCAGCAAATTTGGCTATACTCGCATCAGCCATTTCCAAGAAAAAGGTGTCTGAATTACCCAAAATGCAATTTCCAGCCACTTTTCAGAGTCATAAAAAATCATCATTTTTGATTCGGCTAAAATTTTGTAGGAAGACAAGAGGACATTTCAGAAGAGTTATTCCGTTGAAATTTTGCTAATAATGCTAATGGAAAAGTAATTAGAAGGATTCCAGAATTCTATATAGGGACTCTACCATGGTGAGTACACTAAGTTGTTTTTCGCTCTAAATCTATAAATTAAACTCAATTTTGAAACGGAGACCGGATTCGTGTTCCAATTTGATCACACTACACATACATTACAACAGAACTGAGAAATTCGACCAAAATTTCAGGGCGACAAAAAAAATTGACCCAAAATGTACTAAGGTTAACTAGTATTGGACCTTTCGCAATTAATTTCTATGAACTGGTGAGAGCTATGATGTTCTAGTATTTTTTTTAAGAGTATACACTTGATGGTCCCTGAATCCTCAGCAAATTTGGGCTATACTCGCATCAGCCATTTCCAAGAAAAAGGTGTCTGAATTACCCAAAAACTGCAATTTCCAGCCACTTTTCCAGAGTCATAAAAAAACTCATTTTGATTCGGCTAAAATTTTGTATGAAAGACAAGAGGACATTTCAGAAGAGTTATTCCGTTGAAATTTTGCTAATAATGCTAATGGAAAAAGTAATTAGAAGGATTCCAGAATTCTATATAGGACTCTACCATGGTGAGTACACTAAGTTGTTTTTTCGCTCTAAAATCTTTAAATAAACTCAATTTTGAAACGGAGACCGGATTCGTGTTCCAATTTGATCACACTACACATACATTACAACAGAACTGAGAAATTCGACCAAAAATTTCAGGCGACAAAAAAATTGACCCAAAATGTACAGGGTTAACTAAGGTACTTTTGGACCTTTCGCAATTAATTTCTATGAACTGGTGAGAGCTATGATGTTCTAGTATTTTTTTAAGAGTATAACTTGATGGTCCCTAATCCTCAGCAAATTTGGCTATACTCGCATCCGACATTTCCAAGAAAAAGGTGTCTGAATTACCCAAAAAATGCAATTTCCAGACACTTTTCAGAGTCATAAAAAAATCATCATTTTTGATTCGGCTAAAATTTTGTAGGAAGACAAGAGGACATTTCAGAAGAGTTATTCCGTTGAAATTTTGCTAATAATGCTAATGGAAAGTAATTAGAAGGATTCCAGAATTCTATATAGGACTCTACCATGGTGAGTACACTAAGTTGTTTTCGCTCTAAAATCTTATAAATTAAATCAATTTCGAAACGGAGACCGGATTCGTGTTCCAATTTGATCACACTACACATACATTACAACAGAACTGAGAAATTCGACCAAAATTTCAGGCGACAAAAAAAAATTGACCAAAATGTACAGGGTTAATAGGACTTTACCTTTCCAATTTTTTTAAATTTTAATAATCAATTTTTTAAAGAAACTTGTGGTTCCCCCTTTTTCCAAATTTGGTAACCCATCCACATTCAAGAAAATTTTCCAAATTCCCAAAAAAAAATCAGACAAATTTTTAGAGGGAAAAAATCACATTTGGTTTCGCAAAATTTTTAGAAACGGGAACAGAGTATTCGTTGAATTTTCTAATAAGTAATTGGGGAAAAATAAAAATTCCAGAAAATTTATACCCCTACCATGGTTAGAAAAGTGTTTTCCAAAACTTTAATTAAACCCTTTTAAACGAAAAAATTTTTTCCAAATTTGTAATACAAACAACACAGAAGAGATTCCCCCAAAAAATTTGGCAAAAAAATTGAAAAATTAGGTTCATTATTTGGCTTCGCATATATGAACTAGGTTTAGTTCTAAATTTTTTAAAAAATAATGAGGCCTTTCCAAATTGATATACATCCCTTTCAAGCAATAGAAATTCGAATTAAAAAAAAATTTCCACCATTTTAAGTTAAAATTTATTTCGTTCCAAATTTTTAAAAAAGGCTGAAAAGTATTCGTTAATTTTTAAAAGTAATGGAAAAAATTAAGGCCAAATGCTATATGCTCACCCTTTACAAAGTGGTTTTGCTCCAAAATAAAACCTTTTGAAACAAAACATTCTGTTCCAATTTGATACCTAATCTTACAACAGGAAATTAAAATTTTCCAAAAATTTGGCAAAATTGAAAAAGTAATTTAATAGGACTTTTGACCCTTTTTCCAAATTTAATTTTTTTTAAATGGTGAGACTTTGTTCCTAAATTTTTAAAATAACTTTGAGGCCTATCCTTTTCCAAAATTGTCACCCAAACACATTCCAACAAAGGGTTATACCAAAAATTCAACCGACAAATAAAAAAATACATTTTTATTCGGCTAAATTTTTGGGGGCAATACATTTAGAGAGTAATTCGTTTTAAAATTTTTTTAAGTAAAAAAAGTAATTAAATTCCCGAATTTATTAACTCACCCTGGATACAAAAGTGTTTTTGCATTTAAAAAATCAATTTTAAACACGATTTCGTTTCCAATTTGATCAACTAATAATTACAAGAACATGAGAATGAAAAAATTTCGGGAAAAAATTGCAAAATGTAAGGGAATAAGGGGATTGAACTTTCGAATTAATTCATGACTGGTAAAAGCTTTTTGTCTAATTTTTAAATAAATTGAGGCCATTCTGCCAATTTGGTAACTCACACCATTCCAAGAAAAAATTCGACCCCAAAAATGCAAAAAAGCCCAAAAATTTCAGGGTTAAAAAAATCTTTTTGGGTTCGAAAATTTTAGGAGAAAGAGGAATTAAGAGTTTTGTTAAATTTTAATAATGTTGAAAAAAATTCAGAAAGGGCAAATTCCATCGAATTTTTAAAAAGGGGAATACACCAAAAAAGCTTTTTCCGCCTTTAATCATAATTAAATCATTATAAGGGGCCCGGACTTTATTGAGGAACATACAAAACATTCAAGAATTTCGAAAAAATTGGACAAATAATGGCAAAATGACAGGTTAGAAGGATTGGACTTTGGCAATTTAATGTATAACTGGTTTTGGGTTTTATTTTATTTACAATTTACAGGCCCAAAATTTGGCCAATTTGATAACTCGATACATTACCCGAAAAATTGCAATTACCCAAAAAAAAAATTGACCATTTCAGGTTAAAAATATTTTTCCTTCGGGAAAATTTTTAGGAAAGGAGAGGAATTTCAAGGTTTTTCTTTAAATTCTAATTCCCAAAAAAAAATTGGGTTCCGATTTTAAAACCCCCAAAAAGGTGGTAATAAAAATGTTTTTCAAACATTTAATTAAAAAATAATTTGAATTCGGTTAAAAATTTATAACAAAACATTAAAAGAATGGAAATTTTGCTAAAAATTAAGGAAAAAAAAATTCCAAAATTAGGGACTATAATTTTGGACCTTTTGGTTTTTCATAAAAAACTCACATTTTCGATTCGGCCTAAAATTTTGTAGGAAGCCAATGAGGGGACATTTCAGAAGAGATTCCGTTGAATTTTGCTAATAATGCTAATGCAAAAAGTAATTAGAAAGGATTCCAGATTCTATATAGGACTACTAACCATGGTGAGTACACCTAAGGGTTTTTCGCTCCTAAATCTGTTAAATTAACTCAATTTTGAAACGGAGACGGATTCGTGTTCCAATTTGATCACACTACACATACATTACAACAGAACTGAGAATTCGACCAAAAATTTCAGGCGACAAAAAAATTGACCAAATGTACAGGGTTAACTAAGGTACTTTTGGACCTTTCGCAATTAATTTCTATGAACTGGTGAGAGCTATGATGTTCTAGTATTTTTTTAAGAGTATAACTTGATGGTCCCTAAATCCTCAGCAAATTTGGCTATACTCGCATCAGCCATTTCCAAGAAAAATGTGTCTGAATTACCCAAAAAATGCAATTTCCAGACACTTTTCAGAGTCATAAAAAATCATCATTTTCGATTCGGCTAAAATTTTGTAGGAAGACAAGAGGACATTTCAGAAGAGTTATTCCGTTGAAATTTTGCTAATAATGCTAATGGAAAAGTAATTAGAAGGATTCCAGAATTCTATATAGGACTCTACCATGGTGAGTACACTAAGCTGTTTTTCGCTCTAAAATCTTTAAATTAAACTCAATTTTGAAACGGAGACCGGATTCGTGTTCCAATTTGATCACACTACACATACATTACAACAGAACTGAGAAATTCAACAATGAATTTCAGAGGACAAAAATTTTTGACCGAAATGTACAAAAGGTACTTTTGGATCTTTCGCAATTATTTTCTATGAACTGGTGAGACCTATGATGTTCTAGTATTTTTTTGTAATTATAACTTCATGATCTTTAAATCATCAGAAAGTTCCGTCAGGATTGTCCTAGCGGTTGCCAAGAAAAACGTCGCTGATTTATCAAAAAACATACATTTTCAGGCAACTTTCAGAACGGTCTTTTGGATTAACGACAATTGTTGAGTTATGTTTACATATTCAGTAAGAAGATTTAATTCTAAAGGAGAAAATATCTTTCAGAAAATTTTAAAATCAAAATTGATGTCAGAAATCAAATTTGAAAAAAGTGAAAAAGGCCAAAAATCATAATTTTTTATTTGTCTAATATTTTGTAGGATGACGAAAGGGCATTCTAAAACAACAAATCCACTGACATTTTCCCAATTTTATTTTTTTTCAAGTAATTACAAGGATTTTAAATCTCTATATGGGCCCTAAGATGGCAAATAATACCAAGTTATTTTGTGCTCTAAAATCTTTAAATTATACTCAATTTGGAAACTGAGACCAGATTTGTATTCCAATTTGATCACATTACACATACATAATAATAGAACTGGGAAATTCTTCCACAAATTTCAAGCGACAAAAAAATTTGACCAAAAAGCACAGGGGTTTGTTTATAAGCTACTTTTTGACCTTTCGCAATTAATTTCTATGAACTGGTGAGACCTATGATGTTCTAGTATTTTTTTGTAATTATAACTTCAGGATCTTTAAATCATCAGAAAGTTCTGTCAGGATTGTCCTAGCGGTTGCCAAGAAAAACGTTGCTGGTTTATCAAAAAACAGGCATTTTCAGGCAACTTTCAGAACGGTCTTTTGGATTAACGACAATTGTTGAGTTATGTTTACATATTCAGTAAGAAGATTTAATTCTAAAGGAGAAAATATCTTTCAGAAAATTTTAAAATCAAAATTGATGTCAGAAATCATATTTGAAAAAAGTGAAAAAGGCCAAAAATCATAATTTTTGATTCGTCTAATATTTTGTAGAATGACAAAAGGGCATTCTAAAACAACAAATCCACTGACATTTTCCCAATTTTAATTTTTTCAAAGTAATTACAAGGATTTTAAATTTCTATATGGGCCCTAACATGGCAAATAATACCAAGTTATTTTGTGCTCTAAAATCTTTAAATTATACTCAATTTGGGAACTGAGACCAGATTTGCATTCCAATTTAATCACATTAGACATAAATAACAATAGAACTGGGAAATTCAAACACAAATTTCAAGCGACAAAAAAAATTGACCAAAAAGCACAGGGTATAAGCACGTTTTTGACCTTTCGCAATTAATTTCTACGAACTGGTGAAACCTATGATATTCTAGTATTTTTTATGTTTATAACTTTAGGATCTTTAAATCATTGGAAAGTTTCGTTAATATTGCTCTGGCGGTTGCCAAGAAAAACGTCGCTGATTTATCAAAAAATTGACATTTCCAGCCAACTTTCAGAAAGGTATTTTTAAATAACGAAAATTGTCCAATTATGTTTAGATATTCAACAAGAATAGGTAATTAATTCCAAGTGAGAAAATATTTGTTTGGAAATTTTATAACCAAAATTGACAGCAGAAATCAAATTTGAAAAACGTAAAGAACGCCAAAAATCATAATTTTTTATTGGTCTGAAATTTTGTAGAAAGACGAAAGGGTACTTTGTTAACACAATTCTATTGAAATTTTTCCAATTTTCTTTTTTTCAAAGTAATTACAAGGATTCTAAAATCCTAAATAGGCCCCTATATACCAAGTTGATTTTTCGCTCTAAAATCTTTAAATTGAGCTCAATTTCGAAACCGAGACCAGATTTGTGTTCCAATTGAATGACCATACACATACATAAGAATAGAACTGAAAAATTCAACCAAAAACTTCAAGCGTCAAAGAAATTTGACCAAAAAGTACAGGGGTTACCAAGCTTGTTTTTGACCTTTCGCAATCAATTCCTAGGAACTAGTGAGACCTACGATATTCTAGTATTTTTTATATTCATAACTTTAGGATCTTTAAATTATCACAAAGTTTCGTTAAGATTGCCCGGGCGGTTGCCAAGAAAAACGTTGTTGATTTATCAAAAAATTGACATTTCCAGCCAACTTCCAGAACGGGCTTTTGAAATAACGTTAATTGTACAATTATGTTTCGATATTCAGACAGAGAATTCAATTCAAAGGAAATAAATATCGAAAAAAAATCAACCAAAATTAAAGTCAGAAATCAAATTCGAAAAACGTAGAAATAGGCCAAATTGTGATTTTAGATTTGGCTGAAATTTTGTAGAACGACAAAACGACATTTGAAAAACGAAAATCCTTTGATTTTTCTTTGTCATTCAAGTAATGCCAAGTTTATTTTTCCTCCGACATCTTCAAATCTAATTCCATTTTGGAACGGAGAGCAGATTCTAGCAGTCCTAAATTTAACCAAAATCATTTCAACATTTGATAACTTGGCTATAAACGGTAAATATAACGGTGAAAACTGTAAAATTTTGTGCGACGATGAAAGGACATTTGAAAAACCTAAATCGGTTAAAATTTATGAAGAAATATTTTTTTATAAATCAACCAGGATTTCAAAATTTTACAGACGACCAATAGGCACTACGCAAAGTTGAATTTTCCTCTAAAATCTTTAAAGTGAATTCTATTTTGAAACGAAGACCAGATTTGAGTTCTGAATTTATTACTAACCATTTATAACCACAGAACCGAAACTCAACAAAAAGTTTTGTGACATTTGAAAATATGGTGACAAGCGATGGTCCGATGAATAGCGGCTGCCTATAAGATGGCCTACCTACCAGTCATGTCTGCTCGTGCCTCCTGGACTTCTCCTCTCTTTCTCCTCTCCTCTTCCTCTCCAGCTTCCATCCTGTCTCCACACCTCGGATTGAAAGTACTGCCAACTGTGAAATAAAATGGATATTAGTACCGATATATCATAGCATAGACGTAGATACCAAGACGGTTAACTTTTATGGCTATCTAGGATAAATCACACCTCCCTTCCCCTTGCCCGCATCTGCAATTAGTACCTATGATAGCCACTGAAGAGACGGCCGTGGTGACTGCTCGGTAGCAGCACAATCCAGCATGCCTGTAGCATTGTCTCGCAGTCTGCATAGACAATACAGGTGGGGGGGTTTGAAAGTGTTGATAGAGTAGTGGGGGTTAAAGTGGACATCAGTTTTATTTCAATAATGCGCGACCAGCCTTGGAAGTATATCTTTCGAGTATGACTATACGGTCAGTACATACCATACTTATATTGTAGCCTACTGTGATCACCTAATGAGATGGCTTTCCTTGAGTTATAAGTTTCTAGTTGAAAGATTAAGACGTGTTCAAAATTACTAGGCAAACGCAGGATGTGCGTTGTACGATGAGCGAGATGTCTATATAAAGTATAATCGAAAACTCTACAAACCTTGATCATTTGAAATGAACTTCATCTGATGTCAATGAATCTAGAAAGCCGTGACTTCAACAATGCAACATTTTTCAACTAATATTTCTATCTTTCCGATGAATAAAATACATTTATTATATTATTTTCTCCAAAACTGCTGGTCCGAATATCAAACCAAATTTTTATTCATGTATATTATTCTTGTGTTCACATTTGTGGAAAATTTGAATCATATTGAAGAGATTTTTTTTCAATTTTTTTCCGCCCAGCCAAATCTTATGGGGTTTTTAGAAACTACTAAATGATGTTTCTCAAAAATGGTCCAACCGATTAGACCTCAAAACTATACAGTTCTAAGTTGGATAAGTTTGCATATAAAAAAAAAGTTTCATGTCGATCGGTCAAACCCTGCGACCAGTGCAGTGTTTACAAACAAATAAAAAAGAACAAAAAAACGCACAGACAAAGCTCCGTAAGACTTGAGTGAAAATTTTCGCTACGCTCATCTAAAAATAGTTGAAAACATTTAAAATCATTAAAACAAGGAAATTATTAAAAGAAAATAGAGAAGGTATTGTTGCACGAAAAGTTAGTTGGCTTGATTGATTACATATTTCATAAAGTAAAAGAGTAATTAACACAACATAAGGATGACACTGTTTCCCTGAATTTGAAAAGTTTATGAGTTGAAATGTATTTTTATTTTCTATCTCACACTTAATGATCTGATAGGTCAACTATAATATGTACAAATAGGTGTACAGACATAACACCATCAAGATGGCCTAATAAATAACCAATAGTGAGATATTATATGTGATATTACCCGGTAGGTCTTTATTGAAGGCAAGGAAATGTATATTGTCTGGGAGGTAGGCAACTTATGTTACACGCATGTGTTGCCGACTTGTGTTGCATGCAGGAGATGACGTGCATCCTATGGTTGTAAATTGCTGGAGCGTTTTGATGCATGCAAATAGGCTTGAAATCTTTCAGGAAAAGCGTGTTGATCAATATTTACTGTCGAATTATCATTCGATTCTCATTTCAAATTCAAAAACAAGTCGATTCAATCTCAATTTGAAAACAAGACACAATTGAAGTTGAATAGCCACCTTTGCAAATATCCAACCTCTAATCCAGTATGGAATTAACTTTAAGGGAACTCGACGCAGCACGAAGTATTTATATATAAAAAAAGCATTGCGTATAATGGGACGAAAAGGTTATAGATAGGCCTACTCATGTAGAAATTATTCATGGATCTCGAAATACTTTTTGTTACTTGTATATATATACTAGATACCCTTGTACAACTATGAATCGTAAAACCGGCTCTAAGCAGATTTATTCAATTGAACTGACCGGTGTCGTGTTATTGCCCTTGTGTTGGTTCTCATTCGCTCGCCTCAAGTCGTCCCCATGGTGATGTTGGCGCCATTCTCCGTGTCCTCTTCGTCATTATCTTCGATGTAGCTCTCTCTCTCTCTCTCTCTCTCTCTCTCTCTCTCATTCTGGTCGTAGCCATCTTCCTCTCCCACCATGGTCTGGTTTGAGACAATTCTTGTGATTGACGCCATAACTGTAACAGAAGACTTAATCAGCGTTACGGAGAAACAAGCTACAGGTAGCTAACGTCATGAGTGCCAGAGGAATTAAAATCAAGAACACAGAATATCGACATATTTTCCATACACATAAACATAAACTGTCAAAACAAGGATTTACAAGGATTCTGAAATTCCAAATATGTCAAATGTGCACTAAGATAATTTTTACTCTAAAACATCTAATTAAATCTCAATTTTGAAATCAAGGCCTGATTTGGATTATAATTTTTCTACTCTACAGGTACACAACCACAGAAATGGTGATTCAACGAAAACCTTTTTGACACTTGTAAAAATGAAAAAACACTTGTTTTCAAGCTTTGAGAATTGATGTCTATGAACTGGTGATAGGCCTAGATAGGATATTTTGGTATTTCTTTATGAGCATAACTTTATGGTGTTTTTATCCTTGGGAAGTTTAGTTGAAATCACCCAAGCCACTCCAAAGGAAAATATTGCTGAATTATCAAAAAACTGCAATTCTGGAGAGATTCTAAAACAGGCTTCTTCCCTGGAATGGTATATGTACTTTTCTCAAATTGTTAGAATAAAAAATGAAGTCATAATATTTTACCAAATTTGAAAATTTTAATTGTGCAAACAAATCACGATTTTTTAATTTGGACTTTTGTTTAGATATTCATATTGACAATGTAATTCATGGAATAAAAAATTATGCAGTAGGCCCTACCCATTTCAATTCCAGTACAAAAAATGATCTCGAGAAACAAATTTTAAAATTAAAAAAAAACACGTGATTATACATTTTCCGAAAAAAAATTGCCATGAAAATGATCATGCAGCGAAGTGATACAGGTACGCTCGATGAAACTGAAGTCGACTTGGACAGTTTTGAGAAATTCATAATTATCATATCTTTTGGTGTCAAAGTTCATTGCTTTTAATTTGAAATAATAGGCCTAATAAAATGGGATGGTAAGATCGCCCTTGTGGTGTCCCGTCCAAACGATCGTACTTTCATCCTTAGCCTTAATAGGGGAACAATGATTTTGTATCAAATTTCAATGTTAAATTTAAAAAATCATATCAAAACCGAAGAATTCCAATCTAGGCCTACAATAATAACAGTGCTTTACTCACCAATCAAAACGTGACGTTGATGACCATCCGACTATCTTCTCTCTTCACTTCTCTCTTCTCTCTTCTCTCTTCTCTTTCTTCTTTCTTCTCTTGCTTCCCCCTCCTTCTCGCCAACATCTGATTTCCATGTGTTGTATTGAAAATACCACCAACTGTGAAACAAAGCAATAATTAGTACCACTACTCTATAACAAATATATATGTCAACAAAGTTACATTGTATTCACAAAATAAGGCCTGGCTTTCCTCAGTAGCAAGTTTTTATTTGAAAGAAAATAACAGATCTATTTTAGAGTATTATTTCGGGTTTGTAAGTTTTTTTAGTGATGGTAAGGGTACGGTTTGTGTCGAAGTAAGAACTGGGCTATAATTTACGGGTCATTCGTCACTCTAAAACTATGAAAAAACAAAAATGACAACCCTAAAATGGTAGTTTGGTTATGCATGCCATACACCGGTTTACCAAGATTAGTTAAGGAATTTGTATTGATACAACATAGGCCTATGTTATTATCATTTATTGCATGGTAAACAGCTTGGCATACAGTCTCATCATAGTATAGAGAGAACTAGTAGCGATACTCCTATACCTACTCAATGAAACGACTTGCTGGTTGCTGTAAATGTAAAATAAGTTTTGACTATCCAAGGACTTTGGCCGTGCTTCGACAAATATAACGTAAGCACAGATGATTACGCAGTCGACAGTCATATTGAAACAACGCCAATTTTTGACCGCTTAAAAATTGTACATCTACACACGCATACAGTTGATAGGGGCAATGCGCCAACTACGTGTTTCCATGCACGAACACCAGGAGCGACTTGACATTTATTATTTATTTATCATTGAACTCTTGCAATTGCACATAAATGCGCGGTGGCAAGTTCCCTATCTATCCTATCCTATCGCCTCCCTAACCTTCTGACGGAATAGCTTCAACCCTATTTCATCCCCCTCAAATATACTTCTACCAAGTCCATTCCAATCCCTACCTGTCCTATTCAAGAAAGAGAACTTACCGACATCTAATCTAGCCCCCTTTATAACTACCGCTCTATCATGACTTAGCCTACCCCCATACCCTGAGATCGTCATGAGCGGTCATATTTTTGCTGAAAGCACGGCTACCCAGTGGCCCTATTGAAAAATATACTATGCTAAATATACTGTGGGCTAGTCTTGACATGACACAACAGGCATTCAATCCATTGTCAAACCTAACCTTTAAAAAGGCATAGGCCTCTGTAAATGTTAACACCGACTGACAACACTATTATGCTAGTGAATTGACTACTTTCATTTTATAGGCTAGCTGTATTGTACAACAGTAGCAATCAACAATACAGCATCATGTAGCCTACCTACTTTATTTTTGTCATTATAATAATCAACAAATTGTCCTTCTGTATCGATAAACTAGCCGAGGACAGAGGGCTAGGCCTACCAACAAACAGTGTTTGTAGGGTATAGAATGTTTTTTAACGAGTTGAATTATCACTCCATGAATCTGTACACCTACCTGATTAATCATTAATATTCCTGAATACTCCTTCATGGTTTGGGGTATTTTGATTGAGGATCTCAATCAAAATCAAATTGACACTCCATCACATCATTGATGATCACATGGCTCAGCTGCCTCAGAGCCAAATTTGTCCAACCGCGCACACGTACCGCGCAACACGTGTGGTAATAATATAAGGTCTGTTTGTTTGTGTTGCACCACCTGAACTAAAGTGGAGCTGGTGTAAAAAGGAAGTACGTCATATTACGGGTTTTGTGCAGGAAATGATACGTAAATGATGTGACACTCCATCACATCATTGATGATCACATGGCTCAGCTGCCTCAGAACCAAATTTGTCCAACTGCGCACACGTACCGCGCAACACGTGTGGTAATAATATAAGGTCTGTTTGTTTGTGTTGCAGCACCTGAACTAAAGTGTAGCTGGTGTAAAAAGGAAGTACGTCATATTACGGGTTTTGTGCAGGAAATGATACGTAAATGATGATGTACAAACAAACACGAATTTGCAGATTTTTCGGTTCCTAGACGCGAATTTTGAAATGGAAGCAGACCCGTTGATGGAGAAAGAGATATTAAAATATCATGGAATGTGATTAATGAATAGTAAATATTTAGTAATGACAACCCCTATTCGATTATATATTTTTTCATTCTCATCAATACGAATTTAAGCTTCAACAACTAGTAAGCCAACATAGCGTCCGCCTACAACTACAACAATGATTTTGTATCAAGTTTCGATGTTATTAAAAAAAATCCCCTTCCAATTCTTCATTATTTCTTGAATAAATTGTAATTTTTTCAAGTTGAAGAATACTTATTCAGGCAAAATCTCTTTTAAAGTTTTGATTTATTACAAAACTGACACCAAAATAAATGCCTACAGGCCAGCGGTATTACGACAAGATTAAAACATTGGAAATATACTTTAAATTTGAAAAAATGGACCTAGAAATATCTGAGAATTTCTGGTTTATGAATAATGTGAACCCTGTTGCTGAACTGCAACTGAACCCAGTTGGTGGCCCTATTCATTGGCGTATTATCTTAAAACTGATTGAATTCACCAAAATAGAATGTCACACTGATTAAAGATAATATCTATCAATCTATTATCTTGAAGATATACTTTTTATTCAATTATACTGGTTCGTGAAAACAGAAAAAAATAGTTGAGATTTTTCTCTAGCACCGTGCATGCACTCCCTTAGCTTGCTACAGTCCTACATGTTTACAGGTTCAGTGTTTACAACAAATATATAAATAAAAAATAAAAATACTTCATTTCATTATAAATAATCAAAATTATATCGAGCCGCCCTCGGTAGCTCAGTCAGCTGAGGCACCGCTTCATAAAACGAAGCCACCGTTGGGCGTGGGTTCGAGTCCCGCATGAGGCATGTGTTTTTGTTCATCATCACTTCAAAGTTTCATAATCACCTGCTCATTCGTACCCCCGTATAACCTAGCTGTTGGTGGGGTCTTTAAGCAAACAATAATCATCATCATCATAAATCCTATCGATTTCTTATTCTATACCATTCGATTCAGTACATGTGAATCTGATTGATATCTTAACCAAATCTGTCACTGACGTCCATGTTTCAACAGCTGAATGGCTCCGGTAGCTCGGTGAGCTGAGATTTCTTTCACATGTAATTATTATGGTCTTCCAAAGAAGCCGTCCGGTGCTCTGGTTTCATCAAACTGTGCAGCCAGGGGGCACTCCAGAGCGGTGGTCGGGGAAGAATGTAAGAGGGAGGGGGGAGGGAGAGAGAGAGGGTAAAACAAAGACAGAGATAGACTGACAGGTAGAAAGATGTATATATAATAACATATACTCCATGCTCACTTATTCTGTATTCAGTCAAAAGATGAAATAAAAATTATATATTTTTCTCGTTGTGAATGAATGTAGTTTAATGATCAAATCTTTGTGAAAAGATTTATGAGAAGCATATAAATATATCCTTCATTATATTCCAGTCCTATAAGTATTAGTACTAATAAGAGAAAAATTACATAATTATATAATAATTATGTTTGCATTTAGCAGATTTATTTTTAATACAGGGAAAATGCTATTGAAGAGAAATTATCCACTTTATATCCACTTTACATCCACATGCCTATTGGAAAAACCAATCGACCTGAAACTTTTCCACAACATTCGATCTATACTACAATAAATTGTAATTATTGTTTTCTGGGAAATATAGGTCATTTTTTTTGAATATTTTTTCACATGGTACTGTTAGAACCAGAAAGTATTGAACTAGAAAATCTTGTTATATTTACCGAATAATTTTGAGTTTGGTCTATCACCTAATTGGCAGTTTTGAAAAATAATAGGGTGATCGCCCCCCCCCCCCTCCTCGTCAACATTATCCACAATATGATCAAAAATTCTTTTTTTTGGACGCCAACACTTTTCGAGTTTCCCTATATTAAATGCCACTAACGCTAACGAGCGCCATATTATCAACTTCTTATGTAGTTACGTTTCTTATCGCAATTCTCGTCCTCCATAATGATAATACTCTGAAAATATAACAGCTTTACAAATATAGCGGTAATATTTGTATTTGTTGTATTGGCAGACCACCTTCTTTCGTTGATAAAAGAAGTATAAGTATTTTAAAACAACTATACTATTATTGTATACGGACTATAGGGAGCTAGTACTACCGTAATTTTTTTTAAATTATACTGCTTACAAAATACGGAATACAGAAGGTGTGTGTTACGCTTACGCCTTGAAAAAGTATAGGATTAACTGGTATGCACCTATACTTAACACGAACAGTGAACCGAAAACAATGGCAAACATTTATAAACCTCGCAAAATGTTTACTAACTGTAGCGTTATAGCCTGTATGTCTGTTCAATTATACGATGTAATAGTTCTTATTCACCATCTTGAGGTTATCATAAAAAGATCCACATTTTCATTTTATTACTATTTGGATACTTCTTATGAAGTACCCAACTTTTCACCAAAAACCCGTTGAACTCCCACGCGATCCGAACGAATATTCGAGTAAACGGTGAATACGGTGTCATAATGTCATACATATGAGATAAGAGTATTAGGCATGAATTATGACAACCCTAAAACAGAGTTCAAGAACCAAGAGCACGTTAGACATAACTCATCGCTGTCAGTCAATCAGCTAAAACGTTGCGTTACTTTTGAGTTTTGCGTATGTATTTGCAGAAATCTGACGCCATTAGATCTGCGCTATCATAACAGTGCGTCGTTAAACCCAATATATATATAAAAAAATGTAGAAATTTGTAGAATCGTAGAATTTTTTGTAGGAAGTTCAATCTAAACAGTGATTTGAAAAATTTGATAGGAATTTTATCTTTAAAAGTGTCTATTGCTATTTTGAGAATCATCTCTACACACACATTCATATAATAATTATTCATCATTTCAGTATTATTTTTATATTATTTCCATATTACTGTTCATACTAATACTTTCTAATTATTTCTAAACCACCATTTTTTTCCTAATCATTCATTTGGGATCTATTATATTATTGGAATGTTTTCTACTTGATTCATTATCAATAATTATTTGTTTTTTCTACTTTTTTTCTTCTTTGTCTTTGGCAAACATGTATAAGCATGCCATGGCATTGTCTTTGTTCGATAAAGATGTATAAATGCTTCAGTGGATGAAAATGAAGTCGATCCCAGGTTCGAGTCCCTCAGTCATTTACAACACAGAATACATAAGTTATGACAACTGATGATTCTCAAATTAACCATTTGTTCGTACCACGAAGTAGGCGTACCCGCAAAGAAAATAATGGATTTCTATAATTATTTGTAAAGAAAAGTTTAAATCGACAGTCGAACAGCTGTTTCGGGGGTACGGGGGTACGAATGAGCGGGTGATAATGAAACGATGAAGTGATGATACGTGAAAGGACGTTTACAAAAAAACATGCCTTATGCGGCACTCGAACCTACGCCCATCGGTGACTTCAATTACTACCGCTAGCGATGATTGACTGAGCCACCGGGGCGGCTAAATGAATCGTAGTTAACCTCTAACTATTAGTCAAGTACGAAAATAACATGGATAACCAACTGTGATAACAAGTTACTCCGCTAACTATCGCTTAATCCACTAATTATCAGTTGGTAAAACCCTAGGAGGATTTAATATCCTCCTAGGTAAAACCTGGCCTAAAAGTAAAAGAGGAGGGGATAAGTCACGAGCGGGTCGCGGGCCACCCAACGGATTCATTCGGGAGGGTTCGGCTCGTCGGCCAGAGCCCGAGTGTTCTCATTCATCAGGACTCATTTCAATATCGGTTCAGTAAAAAAAAATCTTACCGAACCATAACCCTTGGCCAAAAGCATTTTATATAACATTTAAAAAGTAACAAAAAGTAAAATCGCATGGGGACCCGGGTTTCCTGAATTACGTTATACCTGTTCATCCACCTAGGCACAACGTTGCTGCCAGGTTATAAGCTATCTGAGCAATCAAGGAGCCGAACCGTCCCGAACGCATCCGTAGGGTGGCCCGCGACTCGCACGTGATAAGTCGGGGGCGCTGAAGAGCGTATACCGGAATAAAGTCGACTCGGTTGTGTAACATGGGTTTGGATGTCCAATAACCCGAGGTCCATATCACACGACCGAGTCGACTGTACTCCGGTATACGCTCTTCATCGCCCCCGACTTATCACGTGCGACTGACTCTTGGTCGTTTTTGGTTAGTGTTCAGGTAAGATTGACACCGAGACCCATGTCACACACCGAGTCAACTTTATTCCGGTAGGCGAGAATATTTATGCAAGTCGGTTTTTAAATGGGACTAAAAGTGACCAATGGGAACGCCACGATTTGTGACGTCATGACTCAGTTGCTTGCTATGATATGATGAAGAAAAATTGGGCAAGATGTCGTTGTGGTGTAGTGGGTAGCATAGATCCTCATGTTTTGAGGGTCCATGGTTCGACTACCGACGCTATTACTTTTTTTTTTTAGAAAATAACTTTCAAATGTTGACTCGCGCGCAGGTTTATGGTTTAGGTTATTTTTTTTTTTAATTTGACCAAAGAAACAAAAATATCTACACAAATGATGTGATTTTAAACTATTGTTTTTAGTCCCATTTAAAAACCGACTTGCAGAAAAGTTCTCGCTACCGGTAAACGCTCTTCAGGCGCCCCAATGAGTCCTCCCTGACACAGCTGATTGCATTGACTAGTGGTGTTGTGTTATTTGTGTGTCGACTATACGACGAGGAGGTAGAAAACTCTTGTAAGAAAGGTGGGAGTGTTAAGTTGTGGGCCCTCAGGGGTTATTAGGTAGGAAACGTTCCCGCCATCAAGCCTCGCGACCTTGGTTCGGCCCGACCAAGCCTTCGAGAGCGCCTCACCATCGAGCCACCGAGCCACCGACCAGCAGTCCGCGAGCAGCCGTAGCCCAAGTCGCACGCACTGGCAGTACCAACGTCCGCGAGGACCGACTGTTTATATGGAAAAACAATTATATCATTGTTAACAATCCATCAAACTTATCGATTAGTGTGTTTTTTTAGTTTGTGTGTGTGTGTATGTGTAAAGTGAAACCTAAGTCATTTTTTAAAATAATTCAATACACAAGTGAAGATATAATTTTTAGTGTCAAAAACCGAATTTTAAAAATATTCAAATAGTTATTATATCGAAAGTCACGTAATCAAACGAAAACCAATCGAAGGCATTCCAGTATAGAAAGTAGATTAAATGTGTTTACCTGTCTCGAATATTGTTACTGTAACGAAACGGTGTAACAAACATCAGGGTCTAATCAAAACATCATTAGTGTTCGTGTTGTGATAATCGCCCTAGTGTCTACACAATGCACGGATAACAAATAACAAGAAAATAACAGTCACAGCTTGGATTATGGCGTCGTCTCGCTTGATCGCGACGTTGTTATTGTGGATAGCGTCGCTAGGATGCGTCTCGACGGAAGAGCTACCGGAATTACCGAAGGGTTGTTTGTCGAGCGCAGACCAGTGCTATTCGGCCGGAGATATCACTGGCGCTGTTGTTGGCACGCTGCTTGTCACCATCGCTCTATTGGCACTTGCCTATGGCATATATAGGATATATTGGCGGGGTAGAAGAGGTAAGTTGTATTTCACAATCATTGTACCCCTAATTAAGGTTAAGGATGGTTGGTAGGATCTTTCGGACGAAGCACCACCAGGCATAGATAGTACTTTGGTCCCATCCATAGTTAGTAGGCCTACCTACTTACAATCTTTACTTACAATTGATATGTGAAGTACGTTTGTATTTATATTATGACTTTATATTTGTATGACTTGCCATATATTGTCTACAATTCTACATATTCTACAATTCTACACCTCGACATAATCTTATGTAATGATCTATTTGGATGAATAAATGAAGTGAAATATGTGATTTTAACAAGATGTTAAATACTAAGGAATATGTCTTCATTTCGAAAATTGACGCAATCATTCTACCCCTAATCATTCCTAATTGAGCCTAAGGATGGCTGGCACCACTGGGCGTAGATAGTACTAAGGTCCGGTTTTACGAACTGATTGTTAATGGATTAAGCGATAGTTAGCGTATTGACTTATCACCGTCGGTTACACATGTTACTTTTGTACCATAACTAATAGTTAAGAGGATTAATACTTAACTAAGGTCCGGTTTTACCAATTGATTGTTAGTGGATTAAGCGATAGTTAGCGGATTAACTTGTTATCACCGTTAGTTACGTATGTCATTTTCGTACTATGATTCGTAAAACTGGGTCTTACGTAGGGTATGTAATTTTAACAATATGTTGAATACTATGGAATTATGTCTTCATTGAGCACCTATGATTTTTGTTATATTATTTTATTTAAGAAATGGGACCGAAGGCTGGGCTGGGCCGATTATTTATTACACTGTAATTTATAAGAATTTGTTGTCATTGGGCGTTTATTTTCCATTGGTAAGTTTTGCAATAACAATTTACAATACTATTTTTATTACTTGTTTATTTATAGTTTATACACATTAATTCAGTAATGCTTCAACAATTAGAGCTCATTGAAGCATACAATTCTCTTTCTTTACACGAATTACAAATGGATGTATAATCTATATGCTATAATACGAGAGACATAAAGCCAAGGCTAAAACTATTAAAATACCACTAAAAACTGGTATAATTATATTTTAAGCAAGCAAAGTTAGAGCAGTGCCAGTGGAAGTAAAAACTACGCGAAGACAAAGGTAGAGGTGTCAATAGCGTTGGGCGAAGAATCGGGCGAGCCATGAATAAGCAATACCACTGAAAGATATATGCACGTGCCAATGCGTGAAAGCCATCCATCATATTACTTGAAAGCAAACTTCCTCCTTCCTCACCCCTCACCAATCCCAACATCTTATATACGACGCAATAACCATGGCTGGGGTCGACGATGTACACAAGTCATACTGACCTAGTGATTAGTACCCCTGGCAAATGTAATGAAAATCATTGTCACCGTTGGGCGTGGGTTCGAGTCCCGTATAAGGCATGGGTTATTGTAAACGTTCTTTCACTTCATTATCGCATTATCATCTGCTTATTTGTACCCCCGAATAGCCTTGTTGCTGGTGGGGTCGTTAAGGTAACAGTATTCATTATTCAATATTTCAATGTAATTCAGATTTCTCCAACTTGTATAGGCCCTAATAATACGATTTTGTCAATATTGGGAATGGTGATCGAGTGGCTAGCATATCGAACCGTTATTCAGGAGACCGGGATTCGATTCCTGCTATGGTAACCATCCTGACCTAGGTTTTTCATGGTTGCCCTATTATTCAAGTTGATACTGGGAGATGCGCTTATAAAAATAGAGAAATCCATATATATTTTTTTCCATGTTCGAGAAACAGTGTAATTGTTGAGAAGTATATCAACTCCAAGGTAATTTTATACTCTTTAATAATAACATGTAATTCTATTTTTGTGAATTCAATCTGTTTCAAGCTAATACGTCAATCAATTTAATCACATTCTTGGTATTCATTGACGTATTATCTTGAAACTGTCTGAATTCACAAAACTAGAATGTCAAATTAATTAAACAGCATACCATTTTCTTTGGCTTGATTTACTTTTTATTCAATTACACTGGTTTGTGAACATAGACAAAAATAGTAAAGAATAATTTCTCAATTTTTATAAGCACCCCCTTAACAACAGGTCACAACCGACTTCGTCCCACCATAAAAAAATCTTGATAAAATAGGTAATAACCTTTTATCTCATCGTATTCATCATTCTTCGACCCCAATAGATCTTAGTCGCGTCGTTAAAACCCAATAAAAATGAAAGAATTTACCGAGAGATTCTGTAAAGACACGGTATACCACCACGTACACTTGATTTTATATGTATTGTGTCTCATAATTGTGTAGCCGTGTCCTCAATTGGCGTGGAATTTAGCATCGAGTCGATATTGCAGCCGACTGCCTTGCCCTGAAGATTTTATGTACCGGTGCGTTCACTGCCGTTACGTGATCCCTTCTCTTTACTGTCGTATATTTCCATTTCCTATTTATGAAGATATAAGATTGTAAATTTTACTTTGTAATATTTAATAATATTATTAGATATAAAATACTATCATAAATGTCACTCACCTACATGATCATAAATAGGGAAATAAATATAGGACAGTTGAGAGAAATAGTACAGTGATCTATATGCGGTCCAGGATTGAGGCCCCAGTATTGTAGGACCATAGATTTGTGTGTGGGAAATGGCTGAAAAAATACCAATGGGAGAGGAAAAGATACTCCCGAGCAATTTGACGACTATATACCAAATCTCCGAAAATACAAATGTTCGAACTGGCGGGAGAAATGGGTTTTCTAAGCTTTGGTCAGACAAGTACACGAGTTGTCGGACAAATGGTTTTTCTAGGATTTGATTTTTCGAGGATTTGAGTCGACACCTGATCCAAACAGACGAGATCTTAGTCGCGTCGTTAAAACCCAATAAAATAAGAGAATTTACCGAGAGATTCTGTAAAAGACACGGTATACCACCACGTACACTTGATTTTATATGTATTGTGTCTACCCTAACATACACAACATTTCCGGGCAAAAACTTTTACAGCAATGAAACGGGGATATTTTCCGGGAGGACTTTCCCCCAAATACCGTCTCAACTATACTACTGCCCTACAGCTTCACGGTGTGACTGCCTTGCCCTAAACATGCTAAACCGGGCAAGCAAGTGTTTCTTCGGCACAACGTTTGTCACAGAGAACTGTCACACAATCACAGCCTACAAACATCAACTTGTTGCTTTTCTCGACAAGAATGCGACAAGAATGTCAAATCGAGTGGATAATGATTGGAATGACAATTATTCTTTGTTTATATATATATATATATATATATATATATACACGCGTACGTTTCTCGTTAGCAACTGTAAAACTAGTGCATGCCCATACACGTATACAGGTCTCGTTTGTACGCGCCGGGAGTTGAACTGGGTCCCTTAGATATCGGCAAGGTCTGTGCAGCTAGACTTTGGTATATGTCGTAACCCGTGGCGGGCGTTGTGATTGAATGTGGGCGCCTGATGAGCATATAACGGAATAAAGTCTATTTGGTTGTGTGACATGGGCAACCCTAATCACAATCACAACCATCCATTGGAAAGTACCGGTATATGATCTATAATGTCCCCGTTGCGATCTCAATTTGACGAAAGATTACCTGATTAAACCTGTAACCAACCCGAACCTATCCAACCTAACCTAAACTCATTTATTATAACCCAAGACTATCCTAATTCCGAGGGGTTTACAACTCGCAAATTTGGTGTACACCTGATTTCAGGGGATTTCAAGGGGATTTCATGGCAAGTGTAAACCGGATTTCAGGAGTTGTTAACCCCTCGCATAATTCAAACCAAATCAACGGTTATACTGTATGACAGAGACCAGCAGGGGTGTTTGTCTAAAGTAGCCACTTGGTTAGATATCTGCTATTTTGGTAGCATATCAAATACTCGAAATACAAAATCTTGGAAAAACAAAATCCTAGAAAACCCACATCTCCGAAAACCCATTTCGTCAACAGTTCAATCATTTGGGTTTTCGGCTTTCTAAGATTTGGTCAGTCGAGTAAACGACGTGTCGAAGATTTGTTTTTTTCTGAGATATGTGAATTTCTAAGATTTGGTATAGCCGTTATTTTGGTCTGCATGCAGAATCTCCCAGCTGAAATGGCTGATTCCGAACTTCCAAGGTGAACGTGGTGTCGAATGTGGCGTGCAACAGTTGAGACGTACGCCTCTCTCCATAAATATTGCGACACTGCCACAGGTATACTCGGCCGGTAACAGGTGGTATAGAAATAGGATCCCATGGAAATGATAACCACAGGAGTATAAAGGACGAAATGCGGTGATGTTTTCGGTGGATCCATGAGAGAAGGAGGCGGTCTGCCAAGTGCCATCATAACAACACTATAAGATCATCGTTATTTTGGTTACAGCATTCGTGTGTTTGGTTTGCTCTTTAATACCAATTTTGGTAATACCCGGAATCCGGATACATCACAAAAATGGTTTATACTTATGTGTTTCAGACTTTTAAGAACTGAAGACTTGATCTGCTGGGTGAAAAAGCTATGAAAAATGTTTTTTTTTTTGTCTCCTGGGTGGGGCATTCCTGTACCAGATAAACCTAGAATTAACTTGAATCCACAATCAAAAGTGGCCGTGTATGGGCTGTTGATGTAGGATAATACCACTTTTCTTCTGTTTTTCGGTATTATCTTCATTAAAATCGGATTAACTCGTACAGGAATGCGCCCCCTGGTTTAGCCTATAATTAGGCCTATAATGGATCATTTTTTCAGAATTATTGGAATGAATGTGATTATTGTAGGGATAAAAACTCCAATGAAAACCAATAAGTTATAACTACATAAAAATCTTGCAAATTGTAATAATTCATTTCGAGGCTGATTTTTTCAAAATTTCAACTTTTTAATATAAAAGGTGACGAAAAACTATATCTCATGCAATTTTCAAGATAGTAATGTATTTTTGTGTGTGAAATGGTCACAGAAACAAGTCTAATAAACTGGGTGCATGAAACGAAAATCTCTTGTTTCACCATAAGGTCCCCTAGCTGTCTCCGACCAAATCACATATCATTACGCAAGTGTTTAATCTCAGTTCATGAATGAGTACAATACGAACAAATGTTGGTCGCGATATTATTCCGCGCTTACAAATTATCCGGTAAACAATCTCCACCAAATAATCCGGTTATTGAACGAAGTAGTGACGTGCGTGGACTGACGTATACACCGAACAATATCTTCCTGTTTATTCCAACATATGAAATTTGGAATAACACTGCTTTTCGTAATTTAAAATACCGTTGTCAATTATTTCAATTCCATTGAATCATTAAAAATGAACTGATTAAATTGAACTTCTAACTTGAAATTGCGATACTTGTTCGTTCCAAATTAAATTCCATTGCTAACGTTATATATATATATATATATATATATATATATATATATATATATATATTTTTTCTCCTGAGATATTATACCCTTCGGAGTTTAACGGCAAAGGATATTAGATATCATTTTCGTTCAAAATTCAATCAAAAAAATGTCGCTAAGGATGACAAGGTAAGATCGTCTGAACGGGGCACCACAAGGGCGATCTCACCCTGAGTTCTTGCCACCCCAAACTAGAGCTCATTAGTCAGTAGTCGTGACGTAGAGCATGTGAGAACCTCTAAGAGCATGAGTTCTAGAACGTTCTGAACGGGTAACGAGGATGCACCGCTAAATGACATCGTAGTTTATCTAGAAATGTATATGCATATTCATACAGGCCTTGTACTAATTTGTTGGTGCGTAGTTTGACATTAGTCACATTACCCAGTACTCTTAGCACGTGAGCTCATAGGTGTGAACTGATTAGATGAGCGTTAGTGGAGACTTCCAGTCGACTCCTATGGCACTTTCTCGGTGTGCTTTTTTGTTTTATCGCGATAATCAATTCGACTCTTTGTGACCTCTTTGTGGTCTGAGTTTTGACGTATCCAACTATGTCATAACTGTCAAAAAATAATATATATACGTTAGTTTTTAGAAAAAAACGGTGGGTCGAATCTTGAGCAGAACCGTAACAAATTTAAAAATAAAATCTTCGTGAAAAATTAACATTTTTACGAAATTTAAACACTAGATCGATGAATATTTTTACACATTTTCGTATAAATTGGTTCACCTTTTTGAGTTTTGGCTCAGGGAAAACATACCGGTAGGCCCTAGTTTTATATTATCAAATCAATTGAAATAAAATGATAAACATACACAATAGATTGTACCTTCATGAAGAAATAGTGTGAGGAATTTGAAAGAGTTAAAAAAACCAGGGTGTCTAGATTTCGATTGCATTCCATATTACACAAATATTTTTCTCGCTCATCGTACAACGCATATGCTACACTTGCCCAGCAGATATAGATATTATATTCATGATAAATAACGCCGAGCTGTAGCTCTGCAGGAGGCATTCCATGTTACAGTGTTTTAATTTGTTTGTTTTGATTTGATTGTCATTCTGTGAGCTGCCTGTGGCAATCCAGACCACCCGTCCAGTCCTCGCCTTACTGTAATAACCTCTCGTTAAACGAATAGTTGATCAAGCATCTTCTTCGAAGCGCATTTCCAGAAGTGCTTTGACGATAGTATAGAATGTAATTTCGATGGGCCATTTGTCGGCTATTTGTCGTAGGCCTACCCACCTTTAAATTTTGTATAATGGCCCGCCTAATTTTACCCCCTTTGAATGTCCGCCTAATTTCACCCTCTTAAAATGTTTTTATGAGGCCCGCTTCATTTTACCCCTTTTTAAGGCTCGCCTAATTTTACCCTCTTTGAATGTTTTATAAGGCTCGCTTCATTTTACCCCCTTCTAATTAAATATTCAAAACGTCCGCTTAATTTCACCCTCTTAAAATGTTTTTAAGAGGCCCGCTTAATTTTACCCCCTTTTAGTGCTTGCTTAATTTTACCCTCTTTGAATGTTTTATGAGGCTCGCCTAATTTTACCCTCTTTCAATGTTTTATAAGGCCCGCTCAATTTATTGTAAACCGGTTTTCGCGCTGGGTCATCGAAGTCAAAATTGAAATAAAATGTAGGATAACAGCTGAACAGCAACACGAATAATAGTATTTTTCGAATACTGACAATAGCGTGAGAGATTTCTTAAAATGGCAATGGACTCTTTTAAACATAATATGCTTCATTATTAGATTGATAAAATAATTTGTAGAGTCATTGGGTGGATTGCATATAGACGAAGTTTAACCCTGGCCTACCTTAGTCGTCTAAAAATCCACCCATACTATATGCTAAACTTGAGTCAACTTAACTTCCCGAAACATAAACGTGTGTTCGTAGATCTTGATCTCTTGCTTAAATGTAATTATGAACTTACGTAAGTATCAGTTGCGAAATATGGACCATTTTCTCTCTGTTTACAATTACAGGTAGCGATAAATTGGGTCCTTATGATTTAATTTGTCTTTTCACCGAGCGTTACATTGTTTGTTTATGCCACACATGAGAGACGATCATTGGCTGTGAGATTTTAGCTCAACACCGACATCAACTGATTCTCATTTTGTTCATTCTGATTGTGATATTTGTTCTCGGGAACCCGATAGAATGATGATTTCTAGTTTCCTCCAAAATTATGGCAATAAATATCGTCATCATTCATTAAAATCTAGTTCAAGCCTTGTGATATCCTTTAACCCCAATTAAAAAATATCAATTATTAATAATTTTCTCTTCGAATGACACGCTACCGTATATATATTTAGGCCTTCACTCTGTGTGACTTATTATTATTTGTATTGCAATGTGCCAATAATGTCCATGCATGTTACTATGCAAGGTCGTCATTATTGCACTTCTTGCAGTCAACACCACTAGGTGTTAAATAACAATAAAAACATGCATATTCAGCTAGGTATACCGAGAGAAAATCTACATAAAACCTGTGCGTAGGCTTAGACATGTGATGGTTCCGAGCGACCGTCCTGCCGTGCCCACACCACTAGCGCGCGAGTGGTTCGGTCCGTCATGGGTAGGTTGAGACATGTGACGGTTCCGAGCGACCGTCCCTGCCGTTCACACACGACTAGCGCGCGGGTGGTTCGGTCCGTCATGGGTAGGTTAGGACATGTGACGGTTCCGAGCGACCGTCCCTGCCGTTCACACACCACTAACGCGCGGGTGGTTCGGTCCGTCATGGGTAGGTTTAGACACGTGACGGATCCGAGCGACCGTCCCTGTCGTTAACACACCACTAGCGCGCGGGTGGTTCGCTCGGTCATCTTTGCGGTGGGTGCAAGTGTACCCGAGACAGGTGTGACTCTGATGTACACTCGATGACAAAAGTGTCGAGTTTGTTGGTTGGTAGTTGGAGGATTGGTTTTGCGATGGGACAAATGTGTGGAGTGCGGAGTATGGTCACTGTTGTTTAGTATAACTGGTAATCTGGAGTGAATTATGTTAGTTTTATAGGTTATAGGCCTAATAATTATGATCAGAATCAGGGTTTATACCCCTGTCTCCTGAATGACGGTTCAGTGCGCTAGCCACGCGACTACTCGTCTTAGTTCTAACTACTGTATATCTCTACAACTATCACCCTATAGGCCCTTTTTCACGACGGAATTGTATGGTATAGTATACCCCGCGTTCTATACAATCATGGAGAGATGTCTTACGTTTTTTTATCCGTTGGCTGACCTGTAGAAATTGTGAATAATAGCTACCATTTTACGTATAAAAACCAATTAAAATATTTCACTTTCGAGATTCTACAGAATTTTTTATACAAATCTTTACTGGATTTTCCTCGTGACCTTTCGTGTAAAGAATTTATTAGAACCTTTCCAATACTGTATGGCATGAACCTATAACATTCTTGTGG
This sequence comes from Brachyptera putata, assembly GCA_907164805.1. NCBI lineage: Eukaryota > Metazoa > Arthropoda > Insecta > Plecoptera > Taeniopterygidae > Brachyptera > Brachyptera putata. The sequence continues at coordinate 23,040,850 of OU015465.1, forward strand.
CATAAAAAAACTATCATTTCCTGTTTTTGAACTCCAAATAGTAATAATTAAATCGACTTCCAGACCTGATTGATGATATACTGGTATTGAACAGGTGGATAATTCTGAATACTCTATGATTTATTCGTACTATATTAATAGAAGCCATTTCATTCAGTTCTAGAACAGTCATCTATACTCCATTCAGAGATTCAGAGAGTTGACCTGTTGCGCTGAACACAACTTTGCTTGACCAATAGCATCGACCGGTGACAATATCAGGTTTTGAGCACATCTTTCGTTTATTAGTTGTTTTCCTTTTTAATTGATCTAAATTCATCCTACGACAAATCTAGATTCAGTACGTGCGCAATACAAAATACCATTCCCTATAATTATTCATTTGGATGCTTTTTTACGTGAATTATATCGATGGGTTTCAGAAAATACTTATTTCGCGTAATCACTATGAAAAACCTGTTGCGATGGTAATAATAAAACGAATGAATCGACGGAGAAGAGAATAATTATATATAAATATTAAATATAGATATACATATACATATATATATATATATATATATATATATATATATATATATATATATATATATATATATATATATATATATATATATATATATATATATATATATATATATATATATTATATGTAAATATATAGGCCTATGATCCGCTGTTTGTGCTCAGTAGGTATATACACCATATTCAATTATTTAGCCAATTACGATCAAATTCCTTCTCTAAAATATGGTTTTGAGTGATATTTAATTCAAATGTGAATCTACAAACGCCACCTAATGGGATATTTGTCTCTTGTGTTATGTGTTTTTTAAACCTCTCTACGGTACCTAACTACAGGTAACGTTTGTTTTCTACTCTCCGACCATCGGTTCCAATCCATCGTCAAGACGTAAGATCAGTGAACTCGCACCCATGATCGATTGGTTTCATACCAAATTTGGTGAGTTCGCCGCATACCGATGTGTCCGTGCGTATAGCTGTGCTTGTGTGTGCTATTCCACATTTGGCATACATTTCCTGTGTCGTGTGGATAGTCATTGTGTGCTGATGTTGGTGATGCCCTTTTATATCGTTTTTATTACGGCTACGTTTGTTCGGAAGGTTTAGTTCTTGGTTAGTAATTAGAATCAGATAATTTGTCTTCATTAAGAGTCCATGGGAGTCGATTTAGCGGCATTTGGCGGAGTTATTTTGGTGCTAACTTTTGAACGGTGTGAGATATCGGAATTATAAAAACAAGGAAACACAGATATTTTCAATACCTTCAAGATGATGTAACCAATAAGTTCCAATAACTATTATCGCATAATTGTCAGGCGTATACGGTTAAACAAAGTGTATTTGTAACCGTATTCGCCTGACAATTATGTGGTGTGAGATAAATTGTTATTATACGTAGGCCTTACATCATCTTGAAGGTATTGAAAATATCTGTTTAGGCCAATCCTTGTTTTCAGTATTTCGATATCTCGTACTGTTCAAAAGTAATCACTAAAAAACTGATATTCCGCTAAATCGACTACCATAGACTCGACCGAAAAGTAAAAACAACTGTGGCTTATTGTGTGGGGTTAATTCACACTTGGATGTTCCTATTCGAATTTCATGATGCTCGGAAATTCAACAAGCTGTAAAGAGTTGAGACAGCAATATTAAATGTTGTGCTATTCGTGTTTTATTTTTATGTTATCGAAAACATCGAAATAGGCCTATTTGTGATACAAAGTAATTGTTTCGACATGTTCGTTAAGTAGGGTTAAGGATGACAAGGTAGGATCGTTGGTCTTACTACCGAAAGAGAAATATTTAATTATAATGTGACTCCCTTAGTTGGGAAGGGATGAATCGTTATATTTTTTTTCGAATTCACCATCTCTTTCTTCGATTTTTTTTTTGTTTGTTCATTGTTGTTACATACTGTTTATGAACAGGTGGTAACATCTAAACACTAATTTTACTTAAATTACTTGAAAAAGTGGGATTATTTAATTTTTCTGTAAAATGCTGTGAAGTATAAACTATTTTCGTTAATCGTCAGCTTCCAACTGCTTGTTGGCATTCGTAGCATTTAAATTCAATAGTTAATTGTCATAATTAGATAGTGGAAGTAAAACCGTTTTGTGTACAAGTTTTTCTGTAGTATTAGCTAATTATGTTTTTATCATTTCTACAGCATAGTAAACATAGTTACGTGCATAACTTTCATTTTCAAAAATATTTTCAAAATAATAGTTCTATGCATAATACATAACATGTAAACAATATGTTCTTGACATGTATTTGTTAGACATGTCCACGAATATATTATATACTTGTATCCACGAAAGAAGAAGGTCGTCTACCAAATTAGTAACTCCTGAAGAATTAAAAATGTATTCAAAAAATTAACTAATACAACCGAATAAATTAATTTATACAGATAATAAATTTAAATACATTTTATATCATTATATAATAAATGAGATATAAAATCCGTGACGAAGTCTTCCCAATAATGATGCTCGAAAAAAATTGTGTTGATTTTATTTTTATTTCGAAAATAATTTTTCATCTTAACATCTCATATATATTCACCGACGCCAATAGATCTTGGTCCTCAGTACGGTCCTTCGTAAAACCCAATATAAATAAATGACTCGTATATCATTCACCGACGCCAATAGATCTTAGTCATCAGTAAAGTACGTCGTAAATCCCAACATGAACAAACCACACTAAAAATTCTTCCATCTTATCTCCATACTTCATCAACAATCGCAGACATTGCCAGCTGTATTCTGCTTTAAAATTTAAATGCTAAAAAGCCAGCCAGTGAATCGACAAGGCTCTGGTAAGAGCTCGATCCGGCATTGTGGTATGCATGGAGTGCTGTGGAAACCTGTTTTAACGACTATCAAAAGAATGTCTACGTGCATGGGATACCTGTGTTGTGGCAGCATGATCAACCTGACTTGGTTCATGAAATATGGAACCCGCACACATCTAAACAACCTGCTGTTCGTTGTGTCGAAATGTCGGGACCACGTTTCGTTCGTTGGCTTTACGGGTAACGTGCGTTGAATAATAAGTGTGTGACAACAGGACATAAGACATTATTGTGATCATAATGATACTTGGAAATACTCGACCTTAAATTTTAAAAAGAAGGGATTGATCAAGAAATAAATGTAATGAGAATGAATTAGTAGTTCTAAAAGTGCAATGAAATCAAATTATCGAAGAAATAAATATTAATGAATAAACCTACATAATTATTTGAACGAAATACAGTTTCTCTAGCAGTAGTCCAGGCCAACTTGATAAAACAGAAATTGGAAAATTAAGGAAATCAATCCAAAAGAAATAACGACATCACACCCTAAAAAATATCTTAAATTACCCCAAAAAGAATTTAGACACATTTATACCCATAAATAACAATGTTAGTAAAATCGACATTGATTGAACCATTTGTCATATATTTTGTATAAAACATAGTGAAATCAAAAACGCAAGATAGATTATAACTTCAATATTATAAAATTCTGAATGATTGAAAATGATCATTTTTCATGAGTTCGAATTATTGACACAAATATTGATAAACCCAATTCCCTTCACAAACTGAAAAAAGTTGAAAAAAATATTCTATTGTATAGGCCTACAATCTATAATTTATTGTATTCCCATTTCGTTTTTCGACACATGATTATGTTCATGACTATACGCGAATATCTTTCGTCAGATTTGTTTACCAGTGAACGTGAAGAGTTCAGCATATCGATGGGCTAACACGTCTCTCTCTCTCTCTCTCTCCCCTCTCCTCTCACTATTACTCTCACACTTCTTGTATTTATGCACCCGTTTATTATGCATCTTTAGTCATCACGAACACTGCACAAAAGTGATAAAAAAAAACAATTATCTATTTCAGTCATTCTGGAAAAGTTTCCATAATGAGCTATTAAATGTATACCTACCTGATGGTGAACAAGAATACAGCCAAGTAATTACATAAGAATTAATAATAGAGGAAAAAGCTAATTACAATTATGCTTGGCACTTTTATGAGATTTATTTTTTTGAATACGTGAGATTCCTTTTTCATATCAGTAATAAAATTGCATAAACATTTCTGGGTTGGTTGAGAAGAGTAGGCCTATATCATTTTAACCGATTATTTCCTACAATGATGATGACAGACTGAAATCTCTTCAACAGACGTAATCTATAGCATGTTTATACAATAGCAGTCTTTTGCAGGGGTTCACATTGTGTATATGTTCATAAATCATGGTTAAGATAGTGCAAATTTGCTACGGTATTGTGGCTAAATATATATATATATATATATATATATATATATATAATTCCACAGTTTTATACATAAATCGGATCTACAGTTCCGACGAAAACAATGATAATGACTGCATGTAATTATAATAACACTTTGATGACTGAGGAAAACTAATAAAAACCTCTCAGTCAGACGGTTAATTATGGAAGGATTTGAACCCCGGTCTCCTGAATGACAGTTCAGCTCACTAGCAACCAATCATACCCGCCTAGGTAGCACAAAGTTTGTACGGTCAGATGAAAAAAAAATCATGAAAAAATAGTTCCATCCAATCCTACTGCATACGAAAACCTTATGGTTCATCGAAAAACTATTGCGTTTGACCGTACCATGCACTTATGACGTATTCCACGTATCTAAGGCTGTAGGGGGCGCTGAAGAGCGTATACCGGAATAAAATCGACTCGGTTTTGTAACATGGGCTTCGGGTACTTTTCAATGAAATGTGTTCAGCTAAGGTTGGCCACACAAACCCATGTCACACAACTCGACTTTATTCCAGTATACGCTCTTCAGGCGTCCCAGACTGTAGTATAATCTATTCTAATCTATGCACATGTGATGAAGGAATTCGCGATACGCCCCGTGCACCTAGGTTACATGATTCGAAACGCCCGGATGTTTTATACTTGTCAACCTGTACTCGTTCTTGGCCTTATCAGTGGTTTAAACCGATTGTTGTGTAATGTATATAGCCTTAGAGCATCAACAAACTTAGTTTACTTGTACTCGGTAATTATGTCATTCTATTTACACTCCCGTCCTCGACGTCATGCATATGTCTGACACCAGGGACCTTCTTGTAAGGTTACGGGCATGTAAAGTGGTCCAACAAGCTACATTACAATCCTCGTGAAGAAAATGTACTGATTATGAATTACCAGCATGAGAGTAGTTCTAACTGGCAGTTAAAAGTTGTTATCACCATGGTTACCCATGCTGTTTTCACCAACTCTCGGATAAAGGCTATAGTTGGAATCGGTATACCGGGCCGAAAACTGAAAAACAATGTGCATACGTACTATACACGCAAAAGAACAAATTAGTGGTTTAATGTTCGTAGATTTTATTTGAATTGAAATTTCAGGAGATAACTTGAAAACACTGTCTCAGTTTCAGAATTTAAAATTATTTTTGTTGTCTTCCATAGACCATGAGTCACGACTTGGACATTACCGATTCTGTGTAGAACCATGAACAGAATCGAGTAATGCTTACGTCACGAAAAACGTCGGAAAAAGGGCCGGGTCCTGGAGGACAAATACATGAATTATAAATTATGAAATTGAGATGCTGATTTCTAGTTATCTCTAAAATTAGGGAAATAAATATCGTCATTTTTCATCAAAATTTAGTTCAATAGTAGTGATGTCATTTAAAAATTCAACAACTACATTTTACTCTTATAGTCTACGTATTCATAAATAGGAAGTTGGAGATAGTACAGGTGTGATAAGTGAACACTTACGGCAGACACCTTACAGGAATGAGAGCTCGGCACGCTACAGTTAGCTTGTAAATCATTTCCCCGAATAGATTTATCTACTAGTTATACACTTGATCGACATTCTTCGTTTGATACCTGAGTCAAGTAGGGCGTGGGTTCGAGTCCTGGATAACATGTGGGTATTTCTACATAATCTGTCAGCTCATTCGTACCCTTAAACCAAAACCTGTCATTATCGACCCCAGAATTGAAATAATGCGAATACTCGATCAATCGCGTTTACAAGTCTACTAACTTGAGTAATGCTAAAATTTTACACAGTTCAATTATTTATAAGATTCATTGTATTCAATTGTTAATTTAGAGAAATTGAAAGAATTCAAGAAATTTCAATAAATTAGGCCTAACCGTGTGACTATAAACATTGAACTAAAATATTGAATGAAAGTATCGAATCAAATGATGAGTTCGATACTTTTCGTTTTGAACATGTTCTATTGAATAAAGCATACCAACTAGATGTGTAATCAGGGAGCACCGTTTAACCATGGACAGTTGAAGATGCTAAACTTGAAGTCAACATTGAAAATCCAACTCAACTTATTGTGAATAATGTGAAATGTAAACGAAGATTCAGTTATTCAGTCAAATAAATTGACGTCAGTTATTGAAATCATTGAATTTGATGATAAATTGAAACCGTATAAATCGGCCTTTATAGAAATAAGTAAAATGGCCCCTTCAAGTTCTGTAGGCAGTATAGATACCAAACTTACGAAAAAAATATTAAAAAACACATTTATAATGATGTCACATTCCTCTGGGTCAGGTTGGTATCCATACGCACAGTTCTTAGAGCCGAGTAGCATTCCTCTGGTCGGGGTTGTGCCTCGGAGCTAATCGGATTTCGAGATTTTTAACTACCAAGAAAACACAGCATGTGCGTGCGTTGGAAGATGAGCGAGATATTTATATCAAATGTTATAGAAAATAGTATACACTACTTGGTTTTGACATAGCTAACCCGATTTTCATAACACATTTCAAACATGTAAAAGATGTAAAATTTTAGCGAATTTTTGTCATGTTATTCTTGTAGATTTTCGAAATTTAAATAATTTATTTTCCTAAATCTATCTCACCGATTATTACCCAAACCTATATCAATAAGAAAATTAAAAATGCAGACGATACATTTCATGTGGGTCGGTATTCTGTTGCAACTTTTGGAGCCCTCTCAGAAAATAAATGAGAGAAAGACCCGTTTTGAACCAGAAGTCTTTCCTTCCGTTCATCCAATGAAAATAGCTGAAGCATTGTATTGAAGTCCAGAATGTGAAACATTGATGATTGAGGAGGATTAGACAGACTATATCATAATATGCGCGTACTAGTAGGCCTATAGTTTTATCTATGCGTATGCAAACTTGCGGCCACATAAGAAAATTTACTGTCATTATGCGCACTAAAACTAAAAAAAAGTACCTATACGCACTGCACGTAAGGCTGAAGTGATGGAAAAAAATCGTGGTAAAATATGCGTAGATTTTATTTCAATTTCGGAATAAAAATGTATGTGACCGCAAGTGTATACTAGCGGTCACATAAAATTGGCTTTACCGAAATTTGAAGTCCAATGGAATCGATACATTTTTTATCATTTTTTTTTCACACATCCAGTGTACGTCGAATGTGTGTGTATACAGTCTGCTATTTTTAGTGCGTATTATGTTGATGTACATTTTTTCGGGACGCATTTTAATATATTTTGATGACCACTTTTCGTGTCTTTTAGTGTACCGTACGTCAATGAATATACTAGATAGCTCAGTGTGATGTAATGGTGTCCTATTCACAGAAAATACACGGTATGAATAATTCCAACAATGAACATAAATAATTATGCAACGCAATTGTTTTGGAAGAAACAGAGCGAGGATATATTTATATTTGGGACCGTACGAAATTCGTGATTGTGTGATTTTTCTTGTGTTTTCCATATCTTATGAGGAGGAAACAAGTGAACTTGAACTTTACCATCAAATTTAATTTCAATTTGTTGATTGTGTCCCATATTTTTATTGTGTAAATAAATATACATACGTTGTTTATAACATAGACCTATACATAATAAAGCACAATTGTTCATCTTATTTGTACCGGTATCTAGTTTTATAGAGCATGTAAATCTTCATCACCTGGATTCGATGAAAAATAATTTTTGTCGTAAAAATACTTTTTTCTTTCTTTAGTAACAGTTGAATAATACGAATGATTATATAAAACATCAACATTGCAGGATACGAAACGAATAAATACGTCATAGGATGCTGATAATTATTGTCTCGGAGTAAAGTTTAATTGGAAAAAAAAAAACTCGTTGGAGAAATGAAAGTAAAATCATATATTTTCTCGCTGACTGTTTTTAGCTCACCTCGTATAGTTGGTAATACATATATCACATGTAACCTAATTTTGATATTTACTTTACTGGATCAACAGTACTTGAGATTTTAGAGGATAAATCCCTGAAAGGTATGAAGCAATTATACACTACAATGTTCAAACAAAAAGCCGCCATGATAGTTTATGGACGCTGGAAATGTTAGTATGTGGGTGGTAAGTTCCCCTTAAGAGTGCATGGGAGTCGATTTAACGAAATATCAGTTTTTTGTGATAACTTTTGAACGGTATGAGATATCGAAATTCTAATACGGAGAAAACATAACTATTTTTCGATACCTTCAAGATGGTTTAAGTTATAATTCATTAACTAATATCACATGACTGACAAGCGTACACAGCTGAGAAATCACATTTTTTAATCGTATACGCTTGACAATTTGGCTATATGAGTGAAATATTTATATCTTACACCATCTTGAAGGTATTAAAAATATATGTATTTGCTCAGTATAAGAATTCTGATATCTCATACCGTTCGAAAGCACAATCATGAAATAACTAATATTTCCCGAAAACGATTTCCATGGACTCTTAATTGTGGGCTGAACAGTTGAACTTCTAAACCCTGAACCCTCAAACCCCTACACACCGTAACTTCCCAATTAAGCCATAACCCCCCTCCCAATCCCCCCTCCCCCCCACTACCTACACATGCACCTGTCACGAAGATCCTTTCTATAACTGACCTTGCCCATCTCCAAGGTGATTCGTAAGATTGAAATGTTTTACAATCATTCATCCTCCGGTAATCAAAAGAAGACGAGAGAAGAATATTATTGTGAAAACCGGGAAAGGTGAAAGTTGATCCCGAGTGATTGTGGGTCGTGGGATTATAGTTTGCGATTCAAAAGGTCTATTATGCTGATTTCAGTATTTTTTAGTTTAGGTTTGATAAGATGCATTGAGGGTTGGATTATAGCTATATCGTACCGAAAACCGATGGATAGGCAACTCGTCTTTAGGGGGTTCATGCACGGTGCTCATAAATATAGAGAAATTCATCTTTACTTATTTTTTCCTACGTTCACAAACTAATGTAATTTATTGAAAAGTTCACATCTCCAAGATAATTTTATGCTCCGAAATTATTATGACATTCTATTTCAGTTAAGTCGATGAGTTTTAAGATGATACGTCAATGAATGAAAAGAATGTGGTGAAATTCATCCGTATTATCTTAAAACTGATTGAAGTCACAAAAATAAAATGTCATAATAATTAAAGAGCATAACATTATCGTGGAGATGTGAGCATTCAGTTACACTGATTTTTGAAAATGTAAAAAAAATAGTAAAGATAAATTTCTCAATTGTGTAAGCACCACTCCTTAATCGCGTGTTGACGAACCGACACTCCCGAGAGTTAGTGCTAATAGGTGGACGAGACGGTCGTTCATTGCCACCATTAACTACCATTACCATTAACTACCATTCACTCGTTGTATTCAAACTGTACCACATATAATCCAGCTGTATGTGGTACATCCAAGCCGTCCTCTGTAGCTCAGCCAAATAAGGCACCGCTTTAGAAACGGAAGACACCGTATAAACGTGGGTTGCACCGTGGATTATCTCTATGGATACTTGTGTATTCCTAATGCAGACTCTCTTCAGAGCTAAGAAACATGAGGGTGGATTCCTGGATATCTCAGTTGTGCATAATGAATCTCAAGTTCAAATTATTCAATGAATAGAATTGTTATAATCCTCAACTACTACTTGATCGAAAAGTGTACGATTTCTAGAAGTTTATGCGAGATATGTTCTACAAAAAAAAAAAAAAAATCAGCGCAGACAGAACAAATGCTCCGCGAAAAAAAAAGGATCGGAAAACGGATTTTCTGTATTTATGCACGGAAAGGTTATGAAGTATATAATTTCAACTATTCTATGAATGCTTAGTGCAATATATATGAAAGTGATTTTGGGTTTCAGTACATGGCTATGTATATAGTTACACAGCTCTGGAACGCTGTTGCCTAAACATCGGTAACTTATTAAAATTCAACTTCACCATATTGGCTAACATAAGTACGTGTACGTCATCAAAGTTGCACTACCAGTAGCAAAAATAGTCATAATTTTCAACTTTTTGTAGCTACAACCCAAGGTTGCACAATTAATAGAATAATGAAAACTTCATAATTGATAGTGAAGTAAATAATACTATGTGCATGTTCATACAAAAGGCCATCTGGCCTATTGATGTGTATACAGTTATAAATAACGTGATGTTCTTGGGTTTACCTAAAATCTGTTCCCTCCGCAAGGTTGGTACAAGGTGATTCTCATGCCCATTGTCAAGTCTGGGAAATTCTCAGTCGTATCAACCTGACGAATCTATCGCATACTGGAATCAGACTAATGAGGAATTCACGAAACAAGAAGGTTCCGAGCGATAGTCCCCCCTATTTTATACCAGTAGCGCACGGTGGTTCGCGACTCCATCTCGTGTGGATACAACTAGATATACTTGTATCCACGAGAGATGAAGGTTAGGATTGAATATCTCCCGTATCCCTTAAAACTAAAGACATTATTTATTCATGTATGTATTATTGTTCTTATATAGTGTAATACACTGTATATAGGTAGTGAGAATAGAGCAGGAGCCTCGTAACAACATCATCCCTCATGTTACAAAATTGTGGATGACCATGGTGATTGATGATACCAACATTTAACTGCCAGTTAGAGCTACTCTTCTGTTCGTACTTCCTGCGCTGAGAAAATCCATCCTCAACAATTATTCCTATGAAAGAGCCAGGGCGAGCCAGTGAATCATACACATTTATTTCGCGCAAAACACTAAATCAAATTTAATTTCTCTTTTTGATCAACTTACAAACTACAAATTACAATTTGATTATTTCTTCTATTTCAAAAAAAATATTACTCTATCAAAAAAGGGAAATAAAACGGAAGTTTAATTTAATTATGTATATTAATGTTCACACCATACCGAACCTATTCATCCAGCAATGCGCAATAAAAGTGCAATAAAATGTGCCGATTGTTTCTACATTAGCCTCATATTACGTGTCGAAACGCATACCACCTGTTGGCTACTTGCTAATGACCAAGCATCGCGCGATCACGTTTCACTCGACTAAATAGAACGTACTCTTATTGCATTTTCCAGCTAACCACTCTGACATAAGTCGATTAATCTACTTATCTGAACACACTCGTGACATAACCAAGTTGAAAGTATTTCAACTCATATATCAGACGGTTTAGATTAAAGAACTCGTGTTTTTTATTATATGTATTATTTCTTACTCTCTCCATCTCTGTCTCAATCTCTCTCTTTCTCTCTTTCTCTCCCTCTTTCTCTCTCTCTCTCTCTCTCTCTCTCCCTCCATCATCTCTCTCTCTCTCTGTCTCTCTCTCTCTCTCTCTCTCTCTCTATATATATATATATATATATATATATATTATATATATATATATATATATATATATATATACATATATACATATATATATATATATTTCTCTCTTTCTCTCTATATATATCTTTCTCTCTATCTTTCCTTCCATCTTTCTCTCTCCCTATATATATATATATATATATGTATTTCTTTCTCTCTCTATCTTTCTCTCCTCTCTCTCTCTCTCTCTTTCTTTCTCTCTCTCTCTCTCTATATATATATGTATTTTTCTCTCCTCTCTCTCTCTCTCTCTCTCTCTCTCTCTCTCTCTCTTTCCCCCCCGTCATCCCTCTCCCATAGTTTCTATCGCACCGCTCTGTAAAAGAACCGGGCAATGTCCCCTATATCGGCTGTCAATACATGTGTTTGACATATACATACCAAGCATGCAAGACAAGACCATAACAGCGTTGTTTGTCCCTTTCTACTCCGCCAGGCCGTGAGTACGTCGTGACATGTGTGTTCAATGCCTGATGACACACATACAGCACTTGCCCGACCACTTTCACCTACCCAGGAATGTGTACTCACAGATATGTACTTGTAGGTAGAGGAGAGATGATGGAGCGAACTGGCTGCGCGTTAGTGGTGTGGGATAGGGGGGACGGTCGCTCGGAACCTCCTTAGCGTGTGAAGACAAGCATATATATATATATATATATATATATATATACAGTACAACCTCGATAGTACGACGTTCAGGGGCGACAGTTAAATCGTCGTATTATCGCGATCGTCGTTATAAATGAAATTTATCCCTTTTTTTTAATTATAGGAAGATGAAGGATTTAGGAGAATTAATTACAATAAGATACTGTATTGTCGTCAACAATTGACATTTATGTTGTAGTCAGTACAGTTATAAATATAACAATGATTATTATTATGTATTAGGTTTGTCGGCGGGTAGGATTTTTCCTACCGGCGGGCTGGAGAGAGGAGAGCGCGTGAGGCGAGTCGTGAGCTTGAGCTTGACTGCATCTTTGCAACGAAGTGTACATATTATTATTGCTTGTTACTTTTTGCAATTAATTCGTCGTAGTAATTGCATTTTTTATACTGTGGGGACCATTTTAATCGTCGTATTATCGCGATCGTCGTTATAATGAGCGTCGTACTAACAAAATAAAATAACATTGAGTCTTATGGGGATTGGACGGGACTATCTCAAAACGACGTTCTATCGCGATATGATATATATATATATATATATATATATATATATATGTATATTCATAGGCTCACATGTGTGTGTATGTCCTACTCCACCAATAGCATTGGGGTTATACAACAATACGACAAGATGTATCATACATAATCTCAAGTTAAGCCAGAGGCTGGAGTGACAAGTGACTTGAGTAATAAGACTTGATTATTAACTCGGTAATTTATTGTTCGTATGCATATACGTGTATGCACTGAAGAAGGAAGGCGTGAACCGGCCGTGCGTTAGTGGTGTGTGATAGGGAGAGACGGTCGTTCGGGACCTCCATCTCATCGTTGTCTGAGAGAAATAACTCTCAGTATATGGTTAGCGAAACTTTACAATTCCGGGCATTGGGATTCCTTTACTTTTATTAAAAAATATCAATATGGCTATTTGTGACAAATTGCTGATTAGTAATTGGAAATCAATTTTGGTTAAAATGTGGAGAGGTGGATTGACGAATTGAAAACGTAAATGTTTCATGGATTCAGTCATTGCCGAGAAAAATAATTTTATTCGGCATTCGAATTTCAAATAGGTCTTACCTGCTATATCGCTAATCGTGACTGAGCAAGTGAACTGTATCAGAAAACACGGCCCTTCCACCAATATCTTTCAATTACGAGTTGAAATCATTTTACTTGTTGCCTGAATTACCAACGTAAGAATAGCTCTAGCTGAATTCATCACCATGGTTACCCATCCATTTGTTTTCACCAACTCTCAGTTAGAGGCTATAACTGGACTTGGTAATACCAGCATTTATGGTAGCCTTGTCATAATATTGTACGGTCAAGTTTCTGAGTGTTGATCTTGGACTTTGACATTGGACATAAATTATCAAAACATATAAAAGCTGAGATCAATTATTAATTACACGTTATAAAAGCATGTGTACTTTTTTTGTACACCTTGTTTGAAGAATACTCAAGTATAATTTATAACCATCAACAAGTTTGAATTTATTGCATTTCTTGTAAGACTATAATTATGTCATATAACATGTAGGCTATGTCATATAACATATAGCCGAATAGGGCATGAGATTTTGTAAACGTCCTTTCATCCACTCAGCATCACTTCATAGTTTCTTTTATCACCTCGTCATTCGTATCCTCTAAATCTTAGTTCTAGGTGGGGTCGTTAAAGGAGACAAGTTCTAGTCAGGAAGATTTCATAGATGTTAATGATCATAAAACTTCAACAGTGCATGATATTAAATTGACAAATACATCACAAGATGTAAGCAATATTTTCCGAAAATGCTATTGAATCAATTTTGTAATAACATCCATATATATAACCATAAACAAGTTTGAATTTATGGCATTTCTTGGGAGATTCACTCGCCTTTTGGAAGACATTGATTTTATGATTACATCGCAATGTTAACATGTCATAATACATAGTCGACCGAGGCATGGGTTATTGTAAACGTACTTTCACTTATCATCACTTCATAGTTTCTAAACCACCTGGTCATTCGTACCCCCAAATATTGGCTCTAGGTGGGGTCATGCACGGTGCTTAAAAAAAGGAGAAATTCATCATTACTCTTTTTTCCTTTGTTCACGAACCATTGTAATTGACTAAGGCCCGGTATTACGAATAATAAATTTGTTGATTAAGCGATCATTAGTGGATTAGCTTGTTATTACCCTTGGTTACCAATGTTATTTTTGTACTGCAATTGATTAATTAGCTTAATTAACACATTTTTATTATTGGTAATATGGGCCCTAAAAAGTATATCAAGTCCAAGATAATTTTATGCTCTTCAATTGATGACTTTTTAATTTTGTGATTTCGAAATGTTCAGGTGTGGTTAGGTTTCCCTTAAGCAAACAATAATCATAATCAAGTAGAGACAATACAAAATAGTAATTACCTTTAACGGGTTTTCGGGTCAATATTTCTCAATAACGATAACTGGGCTTATAAGTAAATATCTTGCAGGATAGTTTCGCAAGTGTTTAATATTAATTACATTCAAACCACATTTCTGAGATCTTTTCCAAGAACTAAGTTTTCCTATATACAGCTATTTACACCCCAAGGCGCCGTTGAAGATGCTTGCTTCATATTCGTACTGTTTGTGTAGGTCTGATTCGGTTATTATATAATTATATGATTGGTAGAAATAATATATTTTAATATAAATAAAATATATCGTTAATCTACTTCATTTCAATTCCATAGCGTGGTTTTCGTCAAGTTTTACACTGCTGTATCAATAATATACTTATAGATGAAAATGAAAATAATACACTAGGTCCGGGTTACCAACTGCTTGTTAGTGGATTGAGCGATCACCCTTGGTTACGCATGCTATTTTCGTATCTTGACTAATAGTTAGAGGATTAACACTTGACTATAAGATTCGTAAAATCGGCCATCCGAGTAATAACTAATTACTGGTAGAGTATTTCGTAGAGTTCTCGAGTTATATTCATGTATAGTAGCAAAATGTTATTTATGTTACGATACGATGCAAGGACAATCCTCACTGGTGGGGGGGGGGGCGATATCCCTGCCCCCCCCCCTCCCCCCCCCCCCCCCCCGAGCAGACTGCTACTCCAGACACTCTGATGACATAATATCGCTACGAAGTAAACTTAAATATTCATTCATGTATACAATTACTCCTCTATAATTACTGACAAATAAAATAATATATGCTCTGGGAAAATGGAGTTCCTTTCACAGCTCTTTGTGTTGCTATACGTAACTAGGGGCATTTGCACTGTAATTGGTTTATTATCGTAAACTAGACGTCAGTCCGATGGATGCAGCACCGCACGGGTATATAATCAGCTATTTTTAACAAGCACGTTTCGTAAAACTAAATAAACATAGGTGTAAGAGTACGTAAACCATTCCGCGAAGTGCAGATATGCTTATTGGTTCATTAAAATCTGCCTGTATGCTACAAGTATGACCTCTACATTGACTGTAATAGTCGTTTCTTTTTTAACTTCCTTGACATTCCATAAACCGATGGACCGTCATTTTGCATGTATCCACGAGAGTTGAAGGTGCAAATCACCCGTGTGATAATGGTGTGGGATAGGGGAGACACTCGCTCGGAACCTTCATCTCTCGTGGATACTGGTAATTATTGTATTCACAAGAGATGAAAACGCGAAACACCAATGCGATAATGGTGTGGGATAGGGGAGACATCTATCGGAAACTTCATCGCTCGTATACAAGTATAGTATGTAATAATGCAATTGTGATTTAATAATGTTGCTGTGCGTGACTGTAAATTAATGTTATTATTAGTTGATTAAATCAATTTGTCGATCTAATCAGTTGTCATGGGAAACGGGCTGGAAACAGAATAATCTAAACAATCGAATGTGGTGGTAATTCGACAGTTATGGTTTGTATGTGGTCGTGGTAAGTGTTAGACACCGCTTTAGGCAATGACGTCAACTCGGGCGTGGGTTCGAGTCCCATATAAGGTATTGCATTTTGTAAACGTCCTTTCACCTTTAATCAGTTCATTGTCTCATTACTATCTGCTGGTTTGTATCCCCGTATAACCTAGCTGTGGTCTAACTATTAAAAAAATTGCTTTTAGTTATTTGGGGGGTATGAACAGGTGATACATGGTTTAATCATCTGCTCGTGCATATCCTCGTATAACCTAGATGTTAGTGGGGTCGTTATAAGCACTATTACAAAAAATATTATTAGTTATTTGGAGGGTATAAACAGCTAGGTGATACATGGTTTTCGAATTCGAATTTTTAGTATACGAGCGGTAATAGCATATTAGTCTACATTCTATCAAATTTGATATTATTACAAGTTCCGCATAAGGCATGGGTTTTTTGTAAACGTCCTTGCACATATCATCACTTCATCGTTTCATTCGTACCCCCGTATAAACTAGCTGTTAGTGTGGTCGTTAAGCAACAATAAAACAAATTATACGATATAATTTATTCAAATTAAGAACATTGTCCCAGATAGAAATGAACTATTCAATATGTTTTGCTTCCAAGCTGCAATAACTTGTATCACAGCTACAGGTAGTCTATTCTGTATAATATGATGTCCTTCTATCCTCTTTCTCCAATTAAATCTCTTTCCCTCAAAACAATGTCGAAATGAGATTAAAAAGAGACCACACAACGAATCACGTGGAGATCAGTGTAAGAGACGAAGACACGTTTTTAACACCGCGAAAACTGTGAGAATATCTCAGCCTCGGCGTTCGTCAAATTATCTCTCACCGCGACTATAGGCGGGCTACATGTGCGAGAGTTGAACGTTCCGAGCGACCGTCCCGCCTATCCCACAACACTATCGCACGGGTGGTTCGCACCTTCTTTACTCGTAGATACAAGTGTCACGAGATGAGAAGGTTCCGAGCGACCGTTCCCCTTATCCCGCAACACTAGCACACGGGTGGTTCGTTCATTAATCTCTCTTGAGTACATGTATACGGAAAGATGACGGTACCGAGCGACCGTCCGCTTTATCCTACAACACCAGCAGCGGGTGTTTCGCGCTTTCATCTATCTGAATACACGTATATACACTTGTTTCCAAAGGAGATAACGGTTCCGAGCGACCGTCCTCCTTATCCCACACCACTAGCGCCCGGGTGGTTCAAACCTTCATCTCTCGCTATTGTAAATGTACTGTGATTACAACTTATACCAACCAATTAGAAATAAAAAAAACATTGTGTCATAATAATCCAGGTATTATGTATACACGAGGTCATGGTGTATAGACTGTTCTGATTGTGTTATTTTGTTGGCAGGAAAACATCTGGTACTGGTAACTGATCCCGAAGGTGGCATCACTGACGATTACGCCTTCGACAACCCCTGCTTCCGAGGTGAGATATGAACAAGTTGTTTTATCATCTTCAATCGAGAATTGTTGATTCAATTCAGCGGGATTTGTCAGATTTATTAGACATCCATTCCTACTGTTATGGAGTCGGTGTTGTTTTTTGTACCGTATGTTTGTTTGTGCTCACTGCACCAGGGACGTCGTTAGGATTTGTGTATTGGGGGGGCGCAGGTTGGGCACTAGACGAGCGCTAAAATGGGGTCTGGAGCCCCACAGTGAATTTTTTGTAGCATTCTCAAAGTGATTTTGTCGATTTACAAGCAATTTTGGAGGAAATAATTGAATCATTATGGGTATTTTCGAAGTTATTTTCAATAATTGAATCATGCAGATTTTTTAGCCATTTTGCGATTTACCCCTCCCCACCGAAGCCTCGCAGGGAATTCTTGGTAATATGGTATTATTTAAGTGATTGTAGCGATCGACAAGCAGTTTTGGAGGGTAATAGTTGAACCATTATGGACATTTCCGAAGTTATTTTTAATCAATAGGGAGGGCTATGTTAGCATTCTGGACATTTTCGAAGTTATTTTCGTGATATATCCCAGCAAAATATTTCATTGTGTGTTATATTCGTAGGTCAACACGAGTCAACATACATAGGCCTTTTTTTTGTAGAAGGATGAATTATTGGTGGGGCGCAAATGACGATTGGTGCCACCTTGGACCCCCTAACGACGTTCCTGCACTGCACAGGTCGCACGGTTTGACTGATCGATTTGAAACTTTTTATGTACACGCAGACTTATCCAATTTATAAGTGTCTAGTTTTGGGGTTAAATCGGTTGGACCATTTTTGATAGATACCATCTCAAAGTTTCGAAAAACCCCATAAAATTAGGCTGGGTAAGAAAATTTGAAAAATAAAATGTCTCCAAATAACTTCAAATTTTCAATGAATGTAAACACATGAGGGATACACATTACGAATTTGTATGCTATGCGGACCAGCTGTTTTGAATAAAATAATGTTATAAATGTTTTTTATTCATCTAATAGATAGAAATAGTGACAGAAAAATGCTGCAGAGTTGGATTCACGGCTTCCTAGATTGGATAGTTACCGAATGAAGTATATTTTATATGTGCGTGTAGTTTTCGATTATACTCTATATAGATATTTCTCATCTTACAACGCATATTCTGCGTCTGCCGAGTATGATTCCGCATAGAATATGTGGACATGGCTGTGGAGTGGATAATGCCTGCGGGCTAATTTACCAAATGCATGTATATGAACTCTGCAGTTGTTGTTTCTTTTCTGGCATGTGAAAGTTATTCATTATGTCAATATAGTTCCTGCATGTAGTGATTCTATTGGTCGATTAGATTGTTTTTTTTTTCTTTTTAGAATTTTCTAGATTTTCGCAACCGTTGTATCCATGCTGCGGGGTGTGTTACATGAGATAAACTGTGTAAACGTCGAGAGAAATGAAATCGAATAGTTAATAAAGCGGACATTGCTCTTAGAATACAGATATACTATGTAGGGTATGGTGGTAAGTTATTGAAAGTGAAAAGCATATGATAAATCGTGATGGTAGATTCTGGTTCTGGGAATAGGAGGATATTATTTTGTAATAAATACATCTGTTGTTTATACTTTGAAGCGAGTTTTGTTCTTCGTTAGCTTGTGTAGTGGAGGGGGGGGGGGAGGTATAGTTATGTAGTTTGTGCAGCATTATTCATTTTCACATCTTGACGACTGTAGAGGTGAGAATGAATAAATCATGATCATTTCTGATTTGTAATATCGGATTATGCTACTTTATGTAGTTTACCTGAGGATAAACCCAGACCTCACACTGCACTTGAAATAAGGAAAACTATATAAATGAGAGGTAAATTAAGTAATTAAGCCCCCCCCCCCTCTAGCTCATTCATCTGAAAATAATCTGCATTAGAAACTGGAGTCAAATCGGGCGTGGGTTCTAGTCCCACGTAAGGGGTTATAGTAAACATCATTCGTTCGATCGTATCTCCAAATAATCTAGCTGTTGGTGGGGTCGTTATGCAGACAATAAATAATGTCATTGGTGTACATAATCAACACAGCAACGAACGATCATTGTAGCCAGGCATCGATATTAAATTACCTATTGTTATTATTGGCAAAAAAGTAGAGGCTCAGAACGCAATTCAAGCACACTTTTGTGTACCTCTCTCTCTCTCTCTCTCTCACTCCATCTCTCTCTCTCTCTCTGTATGTATTCGAGCTTATTATTATGCCAAAGTCCTTGTGATTATCATGTCCCACATTCCAGCACGGGTTGAGCTAATCGCCGCTCGCCGCGCTCTCTCTGCACAATGCGAATTGCATTGGTTTATCTGCCCATTGTTAAAGGCCAACTCATTTCAATTGCTTGCAATCGCGGTATTTACATCCAGCCATGTGGAATTTCACCGATGCATTACCATTAAATGCATTCTGGTTTGGTGCATTTAATGACGTATGATAAACTGCATTCCGGTTAACACTTCAAGGTTCGTCTGTATCGTCGATTAAATCACGATGCATTTCATTCATCACAAGTGCAATTGCACTTAATTACGGGGAAATTAATTAGTAATTGGATTCAATAGGCTTCTGTCAGGTAGCAAATGCCCAACAATCGTTACCATAGCAACAAAGTGAACTGGTGAACTACCAAACATTCTGATTGGTCAATTCCAACTGGTGGACATTGTTGTCTTCTCTTTCAACAATGGATGACGTCACTTGACAGACGCCTATTGGGACTGTCGGGAGTCGATTTAGAGATATATCAGTTTTTCGATGATTACTTTTCAATGGTATGAGGCAAAGACCTTATTATATAATCCACAGTTGGTATGAGGTATCAACATTTTAATACGAAACATAGATATTTTTAATATCATCAAATGTACGTGAAATGAAATAATTAACCTTGGATTCTAACATTTTTCCAGGTATGAAGATAAAAAATGTGTTTTTCAGCTGTATAGGCCTACCTGTAGTAATTTTGCGATATAAGCTAAATAGTCTTTAATAATACCGTCCCGATAAGGTATTAAAAATACCCGTGTTTCCCTCCGGCCTATTGGAATGTTGATTTCTCATCCTGTTCAAATATTATCACCAGATACATGATATTTCGCTCAATCGACTCCCGTAGACTCTTGTAGCTAGAATGAGCTTGTGTATAAGACTGATATCTTGTCTATTTGAGGAAAAGTTCTTTCTCATCGGATGCTCCCTTTTCTCCAGAATCTGCAGAAAATGCAATGAGCGATCACTGCATCCGAAATGTATAGTGCAACATCATATTATTAGACGAGCTTTAGCGAGGATTCAATTTGATACACTTGAAAAAAATTGGTGTTCGTTTTTATGTTTTTTTTTTTATGTTTTTTTGTCGGTTTTCCACAGGTCAAACGGCTAAGCTATCAACTTCAAACTTTTTTTCAATATGGTACCTCATCTAACTTAGATCTGTATAGTTTTGTGGCATTATCGGGTGGTAACTTTTATTTGTATGAATTTTAGAAATTTCAAAAATACCCGTTAGAATAACACAGCGGAAAAAAAATATATATATTTTCCAAAAAAATGAAATTTCGCGTGAAGTTAAATTACATTTTGATACACATTTCTGGAAATTTTCAGCTTGATCGGGTTAGCCATTTTGAAGAAAAAACATAAATGTGCTAAATTGGTACCACTCGAAGCAGTTTTTACCCATTTTTACCCATACTATTACTATCCGCTCATCTAACAACGCATATATGGCATATATTTTCCTAGTCTAACCAACATAACGGCGATGTGTTGGTTCTGTTGGTAGATGACGTTCTTCTTTCGTGAATTCGAGTATATAACTATTCAACTTTTATTTGTATCCACGGCATGTAAAGAGATTTTAAGTGAACTCAAGAGTCAAGATAAAATGTAAATAAACGAAATGACTTGAAAAATGAAACTAGTCCTTTGAAGAGATCTGACGGATGACCAAACAATCGAATAAATTATATTATTGGCCTACACCTAATTAATACATTCCTAATTCAAATTTCATAATTCACACACATCTAGTTTCTATACGAATTCCTTCCAAACCAACTAACCCCCTTCTCCCCTACACTGCAACCCGACCCCCGCCGCGTGATGGGCAAGTGCACCCGAGCGTGACGCCATGTATCGCGGTCCCCCAAACAATTCCCACATTAAGCTGCTTGATTACCATGTTATTAATCGAGTGTTCGTTGTTTCTCGGCAGATGGCACGCCGATCGGCCGGGGCGGTTATGAGAAGGAGCCCGTCAAATCCGACCATAAGGTGAGTTGATCGCTTACTTCCGCCAACACGACTTGAAATGCACTTGGCGTCATTTCCTAAGGAAACGGATTCGAAATGGCTTTTTACAAACAGTCCTGTTGGTCGCTGTTAGAAAGTATAACTTAATTTGTATTAAAATTTTGTTAGTTTGATAGGTTATAATAAACTAGTTGACATTCAGGAGACCGGGGTTCGATTCCCGCCATGGTCGACCATCCTGACAGGGGTATTTCGTGGTTTACTCGTTCAGGTCAATACTGGGATGGTTCCTTGATTACGTAACAACCCTGAAACAAGATTTTGATGAATAATAATGATATTCATTTTCCAAATTTAAGAGAAAACTCGAGTTCATCATCTCAATTTTTCAAAAATTATAATACTTTTTTTGGTCCTCCAGAGATCGTAAGTCATGACGTGGATAGGCATTACCGATTCTGTACAGAAACATGAACAGAATCGAGAAATATCTAGGTGACGACTCAGAAAAAGGGCCCTTGAGGACAAATAAATTATTCCTAATTTCTGAAATTGAAATGGTGATTTATAGTTTTCTCTAAAATTAAGGAAATTAATATCGTCATTAATCGTTAAAATCTAGTTTCAGGGTTGTGATGTCCTTTAATCGACCATTTCAAACTATCCAAAAACACCTAATAAAATAACCTTTCAACTCATCATCCCATCATCTTATATATCATTCACCGACGCCAATAGATCGTAGACATCAGTACAGTACGTCGTTTTCCCAACATAAAATAAAATAAATAACGATTTCGAATGCAGTTTGCGTGCTTTAGGAAGGGAACGGATTCGTTGACTGCGTCTTTGTTTCCAGAACCGTTGGTCAGCGTGGAGTCCGCTCGGTGCCATCGTCGGCACCCGGAATGAGAAACGAAGGGCGTTGGATGACTCCTTTACAGGGGTGAGTCAACCCCCCCCCCCCCCCCCCCTCCGTCCCACACTTCACCACCCCCACGTTCTATAATAGGCAACGTACGTGGAATATTTTAATTATGTCATGTGTTGGTACGTCACTAGAAAATCAGGAGATCCGTTTCTATTTTCAATTCTCAATGAAGACTGTTCAAGAAATCATTGAAGAAATATCTTATTTCACATAGATATGGCTCGATTTTGCATAAAGTCACATCGTAGGTCATGATACGTAATAAGTCAGGAGAGTCTCCCTGCTTAATATTATGTTTAATATGATAATATTATAAATCTGTAATATACTGTCGTTATCCATGAAAAATGGAGTAATACGTAATCGGGTGTATTGGCCCAAGTAAGTATACGCACTATGAAAGCAACAGTAAGAGTAGTGAGAGGTAAAATAATTAATAGTGATGACATTCGGGAACGGTTAGGTTGACCCGTGTTTGAAACACGGCAGGTTATAGGCTAGTATTACTAGAATTACCGTACAAGACTATTTAAATCTCATGGCGTTCGAAAAGTTATCACAAAAAATTATATTTCTCTATATCGACTGCCATGTACGCTCGGTGGCAATGTTATCATGAGAAAATGTTGACGATTTTACTACCAATAATACTGAGCTATATGTATATTTTTTTTAAATACTCCATCTTTGGTCGCGATATCAGTGCCTTGTGCATGTTATCAGAATAAAGAGATCTGCAAAGACGCTGTGTCTTTGTGATCGGTTTTGGTTAAACCCAGACGACTCTTTCGATTTTCAAAGACCTGTCAGCGTTCTCATGACAATACCGTCTCCGACGAGGGAACCGGAGAGCGACCCGCATTGTACAAGTAGACAAGCAGACATAAGCAGACGAAGGTGTAATCACGCAGACTCTAATTACCGTATAGTACTTGTCTGCATGGAACTAAGGGCTGACCTGTGAGGATCAGGTATCACGGAGAATATATGAGGAAGAGGAAGAAAATAAAAAGAGTAGGCCTATGTACCTATGAGGCGGGTGATGATGGATCGGTCGCTAGATTCCTATGAATAATGACGCGATATTTATTTTACTAATTTCGGAGAAAACTAGAAATCGTCATCTAAATTTCAAAATTATTTACAAATAATTTGTTATAGTCCTCGACACCTCGAGAGACCATCAGTCATGACGTAGGCATTACCGATTCTGTATGAAAACATGAACAGAATCGAGTAATGTCTACGTCACGACTCGGAAAACAGCCGGGTCCTGGAGGGCAGATAAATGAATTGTAATTTAAGAAATTGAGGTGATGATTTCTGGTTTTCCCTAAAATTGGGGAAGTAAATATCGTCATCATTCGTTAAAATCTAGTTTCAGGGTTTTCATGTCCTTTAATCGTCTAAATCCGAGGGTCATTTGTTGAAAGTCTGCTGACACTTGAAAATGTAAAATATTGGCGATTTATTTTTTCATCGAGAAGGCGTTAATTTTCGATCATTTAATCACCTGATACAAAATCTTACAATTAGGCCTAAACGATACATACAGGAGCGTAGCGGGGGTGGGGGGAATTACCCTTCCAAGAATGTGTCTGACCTCCGCCACACTCTCTTGATACAACTTCATGCTCTTATGGTCGTTAGTGTAGGCCTACACGCTAATTTGGGTTAAATCTGCTTCTACGATGATCAAAGAAGTATAAAAAGGCTCAACATTTTCCGTCACTCGTGGCTGAGGCTCAGTACCAGTTCCTTTATGTACAAGAGCCCCTCGATATATATATATATATATATATATATATATATATATATATATATATATATATATATATATATATATTACATTTTGATTTACAATCACGCCCCAATCCTCCCTCCCCTCCCCACACTTTAATCAGTTTCTACGCGCCTGAATACATTAAATTTTAGAATATCTGTGAACCAAAAACGTCTTCCTGTAGGCCTATACAAGAGAGAGCTAAATAATGTGTTACACTGTACATGGTATTTAATTGTACTACACAGGTTGATGCGAACATGTGTGAGACAGATAAAGATAGGTAGACAGTCAGACGGGGAGACAGACGAAGAGAGAGATACGTGTTTTAAAAGCTCAGGTGTAAATCTATTGTTTCTGTCGAGAGTACATGGGACGAGGAAGTGTAGACAATGCAGTTTTATGTGCAGATAAAATACTTGTATTTACTCCTCCTTCATTATAACATTTTTCTGCGTAGTTTCTTCATCAACAGCCTCTAGCATGACCTTTACTCCCAACAGTCGTAAAACCTATGCCTAGTTATGTGTCTATAGACCCGACATATTGCCCATTACCTGTATCGACGCTGCGAACCACCTGTGCGATAGTGGTGTGGGATAGGGGAGACACTCGATCGGAACCGCCTTTCGTGGATGATTGAATTGTAGTGATTGAAGGTGCGAAACAACCGTGCGCTAATGAGAAGTGATAGAGAAGACGTCCGATTAGAATGTTACATCTCGTGGATAAAAGTTTAGTTGTAATGGATAGATGACGGTGCGAAACACCCGTGCGGTAGTGTTGAATGATGGAGAAGACGGTTGATTGGCACCTTCACCTCTCGTGGATATACGTATACAGACACTTCGCGTCGAGGAGTGTAATGTGTATGTGACATGAATGCTGAATCAATATGCGCGTATTATAACGACTACGCCTTTGACTATGGTTTACGTCTTGTGTTCGCGGGAGATGAAAGTTCCGATCGGTCGTTTCCTGTATACTACATCACTAGCGCACGGGTGGTTCGCTCCTTCTCTCGTGGATACATGTATACCATAGTGGTATGCTATTTACCATGATGTCTTTTACATACGGTTTCGAGAAATCTAAACCTTTAAGAAATGAAACACTTGATAGTGAATGGGAAAAACTGCGCATCTGTATATCCCTGGAATCTTAGATCATGGAATGGGTATTCTAAGTATATATTTCGATATAAATACAGATTTAAGGGAGTGCATGATAAAAATCGAGAAATTCATCTTTACTATTTTTGTCTATACCGGTATTCACAAACCAGTGTAATTGAACAAAAAGTATATCAACTATTAAGGTAATTGCATGCTCTTTAATTAATGTGACACTCAATTTTTGTGAATTCAATCAGTTTCAAGATATTACGTCAATGAATACCAAGTATGTGATGAAATTCACTATCGTATTATCTTAAAACTGGTTGAATTCACAAAAAAAGGATGTCATGTTTATTGAAGAGCATGAAATCATCTTGGAGTTGATATACTTTTTATTCCATTACACTGATTCGTGAACATGGAGAAAAAAGTAAAGATGAATTTCTCTGTTTTTATAAGCACCGTGCAAGTTGCTACGAGCAATGACTTGTAGGAGAAAATCGCGTTTTTTGGAACGGACCTTTAGGGTGCTGGTGAAATATCTAGAATTTCGTGCTGCAGTAATAATACCCAAACACATGCTAAACGCATGGAAAGCTGTGAATTATTCAGTTTTATCAAAACGGCAGAGTATCTATAATGAAAATGAAAGGTTGTAATTTTGCCCCTCATGAGGCTTTAAAAAAAATCCTATTGCTTCTTCAGTGGCCGAACCGATTTTGTCTGATCAAGTTTATGATTAAACTTGACCGTACACTTAGGAACTTACTAATTGTTTGTCATACGGTACCGTATTTCTCGTTACTGTTCACAACATTCAACTCAGTAGCATTAACGTAGAAGTTTGCAAAACCTAGGAATCGACCAATCAGCGCCTAGGTCAAACACACGGTCGACCGCCGTTTTAGCAGAATGTGCCTAGCCTATTGTTTGATAACAACTAATAACATGGGGAACAATACTCTTAATGCTGTGAACGAATTACGACATTGTCTAAACTGTATCAATTATTGTATCGTTTCTTCTATAATGTATGTATCATAAACCATGCAAAAATAATTGAAAGAACACTTGAGGGAAACAACTTTTAGGTTGTGTTGTGCTCAAGTGATAGCTGAATATAGGCCTACCTGTTGAGCATGCTTTTATGTCAACGCCCCCTCCACTTATTATCACTCCATAGTTTCATTATCACCTGCTCGTTCGTACCCCCAAATAACCTAGCTTTTGGTGGAAGCAAACAATCTTCATCATCAATATTCGTTATAGTCATTTATTTCTTGGAAGAACTGAGACGAGTGGTCGTGAGGTTAATTACACTGAACCATCATTAATCATACACAGACCGGAGTTCGATTCCCGCCATGGTCGATAATCCTGTTAGGGATTTTTCGTGGTTTCCCTCAGTCGTTCAACACTGGGATGGTTCTTTAACAACAGGCCACGACCGAGTACCTCCCACTATCCAAAAACGAAAAACACCTAATGAAATAACGTTTCACCTCATCTTCCCGTCATATCATCTTCCCGTCATCGTCTTTGAACCCAATATAAATAAATACATTAAAACATTTCTGAAAGAAGCCTATATAGGCCCTAGATAGAATTCACGACGTTAAACATAGTTATTCGAATGTGCGAACAATTATGACGACCTGATCGCCATGGCACGTAGGTGATAGGTCTAGGCCTAGGCCTACCTCATGCACCAACATCAGATACAGGCCTAGGCCTAGGCCTCACGATCGAATGCAACAGCAAACGAAACGTTGACAGGTAACGAAACAAAAACCTTGACCTAATACAGTCGATTGTGAACAAGTGAATGCACGCACCTCTGATCAGCAAGTTGAATAACTTCGTTCCTCTTCTCGCTTGATTGGTCAGAAAGTGAGAGCCACACGATGGCGATATTTCGCCCGAAGCAGATTCTCGTCGTATTATAATTGCAATCCACTCCATCTTCTCTTCTGTTTCATCCAAGGACACGGCTACTTGGTTACCTATGCGGTGGGCCAAACTCTTGACCGGTCTTCGCTTAGGCATTATGAGGTAGCCGCTGTAGACAATTGCCTTCTATATTATATCGAGGCTCCAAATGGGAGTAGCAAAATTCGATGATTGGCAAGACATTCTTTTCAAAATATTCATTCAAGAATCACGATGTGTTTTTCAATTGACAATTAAATTGCATTGTCGGTGGTTTTTAGTGTCTCGTATGGCCGGTAGGCGAGAGTGGATGTAATTGAATGGAATGGCGCCAGTGGGACTAATTTGTCACGACGCAAGAGCGTGTCTGATTTGAATTGTTGCACGTTCTTTTTTTGGGGGAAAAAAGCGACGATGTACGTTGACTTTATTATAACACTGTTGTCAGTGTCTCAGTGACATTGCGATTCAGCGAAATGATGATGTTCTTTTTTTTTTTTGGTCTCTTGTATAATATCATGAACATGCGTATAATTGTGCCTAAATGTGAAATGAATTAACATCCAATTAAACGTTATTGAGTTCTGTCAAATATAGCGCGTATTTCATGTCATATTATTAGAGAATGCAATTTACAAATTTGTTTCATTTGAAACAATGACCTTATTATATAACCTACGGTTATTTGAAAGGAGAGGTTCTTTTTTGATGAATTTGTATAACCTTTACCAGGGTCGATAAAGCAGTTCTTCTATATAACTAGGATACTTTATTATCGGCTGTCTTTATTAATGGGCCAAGACTAAGATGTATTGAGGGTTGCATTGGTCGGCCTCAGGGACCTAACATAATAATGATAATATGCTAGTATATAATCCGATTCCGACCCATCTTTGCTTAAAAAGCAATATTATTTTCATCATTATCAACATCGTTTGGGAGCCGCAGCTCTCAAATATGTATTCCGGTATATAATTGAAAATCTCAGTTCTGTTGATGATACTGAAAAATTTGATATTGTATGATTTCTGATGGTCACCCACACTTTATAAATTATAATTAATTGTGTTGTAGCTATTTATTGCACATTCCAGTGGTTCAAGCAAGCATAATATATCGTCAAATTTGTAATTTCGTTATTCTAAGCGTATTGAAGGTGAATGCGCCTATGCTTGTGATGTTTTGATAACGGTACATGAAAACAAATGGAAATATCGTCTATCACAAATTAATATTCTCTAAAGTGATATTTGGCTGTACAGTCGATAAAGAAGTAGAACTAACTGAATTGTATGTTTATGTTTCAGGAGCCCCAGGTTAACGTAGTAGCGTTGCGAAGCCACGACTTCACCGGTCTCGGCTTCAACGTTTGTGGCAACATGCGAGACGGGATCTACGTGAAGGATGTTCTCCACCGCGGCCCGGCGTCAGAATCCGGACGGATATCACCAGGTACACCAGGCGATTACCGATTGTTGGACGTTTGATTTCGATTACTAATTGATCGGCATTAGCTAGCAGGGCTAATTGATTAACATCGATCGATTAACGATTATTATTCATTCAATTATTCATCGGTGTGTAGAAACTCTGAAAAGTTTATTCTGTGCTTCCAAGACGAATGGTTGAGGTTTGTTATTAATGTGACACAACTACTCTTGTAGTTTCTTGGCAGTTTTTTATTTTACGTTATTAGGCCTATATGAACATAGGTATATTGTATTTTTTATTTTTTTTGGTCAACACCTACAATGTGGTAATTTTGTCACACACTCACAAACTCACTCACAATCACAATGCAGACTAATTTCGTTTATATTTCTGTCATTATAGCCAATTATTTCTTCAATTTGATGGAATAGTTTATCATTTTTCAGTTGTAAAATAATACAGTCAACGGCGTATGGCCAGTCTCTCCCCCCCCCCCCCCCCCCCCCCCCCGAAACTTAACCGAAGCTGGACTGAAATGCATTATTGCAATAAAAAGAGTAAAGTTTGTGATAAATGTAATGTATATTATTTTATGAATTTAATAATGGAAATGTGTATGTGATAGTCATTGGGAGTGGGCTATAATCCTCCATAGAGCATATTTTCAAATTCTTCCATCCAACACTTGAGTTTCGCCCCCCTCCCTCCGAAATAGAAATATGATCCTGGCTACGCCACTGAATACAGTAGTTGGTTGCTTCATCATTATGAAAACTTGATTGATTATCAATATCACTTTTTGACAGATCTAATTTATATCATTGGCAATCATTCAAACCTTTCGTAATCTTTTTTTCTGTGAATGTATTGTAATTAGTTAACCGCGTTGTTTCCAGGTGACAGGATCGACAGTATCCGGATAAGTTTCCGTCACATGGTGTTCGAGGACGCGCTCACGATTCTCAGCTACGCTTCGCCGTACGAAGTCCAGCTTGAAGTCGAGAACCCTTCGCCGTCGTCTCGGCCCAGTACGCTCATACGCACCAAGAGGTCGAGCATCGAACCGGCCGATCGGATCTGTCATCCGTTCTACAGGAGTCAGTCGATAGCAGACTTGGCAGAGGTAAAGAATACGAATATATCGTACATAGCTCTTAAGGGGGTGCGTGTACGGTGCTTAAACAAATCGAGAAATTTATCTTCACTTTTTTTTCCATTTTCAAAATTCAGTGTAATTGAATGAAAAGTTCACATCTCTAAGATAATTTTATGCTCTTTATTTAATATGAGATTTTATTTTTCTGAATTCAATCAGTTTTGAGATGATACGTCAATGAATTTCCTCACATTATTTTTATTCATTGACGTATTAGGCCTATCTCAAGAATGTTTGAATCCACTGAAATAAAATGTCATATTAATTAAAGAGCATGAAATTATCTTGGAGATGTGAGCTTTTCATTCAATTACCCTGGTTTTTGAACACAGAAAAAAATTATGAAGGTAGATTCCTCTATTTTCGTAAGCACCTTGCACGAACTACCTTGAGATGAAAACGTTTAAAAGCTATACTTGTGCGCAGGAAAGAAGAAGGTTGTTTACCAAGCGAGTAATTGTGAAAACTTTGGTAATTACATAATCTTGCTGCTGCCTTGAGTATTTAACATCTTTCAAAGATTTGGTTGCATTTCTTTTCGTCAACCTTGTCTGAGAAATCATAATTCCCCAAAAATCTAGCTATGCAAATATAATGGGGATGTTTGTTTTTGTCATATTGGTAGACGAACTTTGTAACTCAAGGTTACGAGTCCATCACGATGGATAAATATATTTAGATTTGAATTTATTTGTATGATGAAATGTGTTACATGCTGTAGACTTCTCTAGTTCTCAAAAAGCACTGGAAAGTAAAGGCCTATCATTTTATGAATGCCATCTGAAATTGTCATTTGTGTTGTAACTCAGTAATTGAGGGCTTTTCTCACTATAAAATATAGATCGTCAGGTGTATTTAATTTTCTAATGTATTACATGCAATGTGTATCCCTATGCTTCGTATTCAATCTTTCCCTTGAAACTACCGCTCCTGTCAATCGCTCCTCAAAGGTGCTCTGTTTACATTTCTCAAGGTAAGCTGTTGGTCTCAGGGTGTAACCCAAGCATCTCGTGATTAACTTTATTTAATTTGTGATTTTTTTTTTTTTTTAATGTTAGCCTACACATTCGATCAATTGGAGTGGTGTGACTGTTCTGTTGGTTCTCTGCCAACACGCTTAAAATAAACAGTTGAGAATGAATGAATATTGGGATCTCACGGCACGTCAACAACTAGGTTCTCTAGATTTCTATTAGATTGAGTCAAGTTTGGGGGAGGATAAATACTAAATACTGCCTGCATGTCCAGAAAAAGTTTCATATTGAGCAGTTAAGGCGTGTGACCTGTGCAGTGCATACAAAAACCAACAAAGAAATTAGAGTGAGATGGAAGTCTTTGCTATCACTCATTCAATTAAAATATTACTGTAGTGAATTTTATAATTTTCACTATAATATTATTTCATTTTTCTACCTTTCAGATTGGCAAATCCAGCCTGAAAATGGGACAAGACACTGGTTCGAAGTCTCCAAGGTCAAAAACAGAAATGTGGGACGAATCGAGGTCCGGTGATTATCCAACTCTGAAACTGTCCCCGTTGCCAACAAAAGAGACTTTGAAACTCGAGAAGACCGCTGCCTCCCCGTCCGGCCCTGGATTAGCAGCTATCATCAAGCCAGAACGTGCGAGAAAAGTAGCGCCGAAAGAAAAACCGCACGATAAACCAGTCAACGAGAACGAAGGAACCAGCAATAAAGAAGTGAGAACCGATTCTACTGTAAAGCTCCACAAGTTTGGAGTTCGAGTTCTACCAGATCCTAAATCATTGCCGCAGTTAAAGAGTGTTTCTGGGGAAGTTCGACCGTCCGAATCTTCTGGATCGAGTAACAAGTCCAAGACTGGTGAAAATGTGGATAAACTGAGACCAGTTTCATTTGGAGATTCTAAGCCGTTGAATGTCGTGGAAGCAGAACGACGTGAGAATGAGCGTAATTCAATGGTGGAACAAACGGGAGGCATTGTTCCTTCTGTCAAGACCATGCCAGCAGGAAAAGCCGCTACTCCCGAGTTTGACGTCGCTCCCAGAATGACGGAAGATGTTCTCGATGCTGGTCGCATTGTGGCTAATTCTTCGTTTTACGACGAGAGAGGGATCGATGTTGGTCCTGCCGAAGAAGAGGAAAACCGACGGAAGGCGTCTCTCGGTGGTGGCGAGCCTGGAAATAAAGGTGACGACACTAGTATGAAACCAGATACTACAGCAGGACATGAAGGTCATAGCAATGTGAAGCTTCTTCTCACAAAGGGATTTCAAAATTTGAAAGAAAAACTGCATCCTCATGATAAAAAGAAGACTAGCTCATCTCCGGAACCGCAAACGCAGCCAGAAGTCAGCGAAGATCCACGTCCATTCAAGAAAGTTTCAGCTAAAGCTGTGAAGAAAACCAAAACTTCAGAATCTTCGGATAGTGAAGATGCTGTAGAGAAAGGGGTTAATAAACCAACTAAACCATCCAAGTTGGTGCCAGAGAATGGAGATAAAGAAGATAAAGAAAGAAAGGAAAATAAAATAAACCCGGAGTTAAGGAAAGAAGAAACTCCTAATGAAGGTCATATCCCAACAGAAATGCCCGAAGAAATGCACAGAGCTGCAATGGCGGCACGTAATAACCGCAGATCGTCGGGCTACATTCCTCCAGAGACCCAAGTCCTCAGTCTTGGTCCAGAAACAAATAACTCGAACCCGAAAGAAGTGTCCTCCACATCTGTAAACATCAACGAACCAGCCAGTGACACGATAACAGCGACAAACTACCCTCCCGTAAAATACCGAGTTCGTCAACAAGAGAGTTTGAGCGAAGATAGTTCTGGAGATGACCTTGGTGCTGCTAACTCAGGTTCCAACGACACGGACAGCATCGGAAGAGCTCCCAAGCGATCCAATAAGAGAAAGGCACCTATTCCACCATCAAACGAGGATGGAGGTGAGAATCCTACAGACATTTCAACTCAGGTTGCTAGGCCTGAAGCATCGGTCGCTAACAAAACAGGAGAATCGAATGGAAGTGGAAGTAAAACGGAGAGTTTTGATAACAATCCTAGTATTATGCAACAAGATAATCCAAATGAGGATCATAATATTCAAACAATGGAGGTGCGTATCAACTCAGGGAAAAATCCTCTGTTCACAGACATGTCTCGACAGCAGAACACCCCGTTATCAAACAACGACATAACGAACATAGCGGTGGAAAGTAATTCTACTGTAACACCTTCCAGTGATGAAGAGAAAAATCCAACCAGCAGCGGCGGAGACCTAAAAATTATCATCGATAACCACTCTACGAAGAACGATAATAACTCCGAGTCTGACTCGGATGACGAGAACCAGGATACGCAGGCATCTCGCAAACAAAAGAAGAAAGGCGGCACAACAATCGAATTAAACTCCTCTCATATAACTATTCACCATAGTCCTTCATCAGACACAGTTGCCTTGGAGATAGAGAACGATAGCACTCGCAAGGCTGCGTCCATGGGAGATCTGTCGCGCCTCGACTCGGAACAACCGATGAGCGTTCTCGAACGCGCCGTGTCGCTGGATCTAGCCGACGGCGGAACTCCCCACAGTAGTAAGAAGAGAAAGGCTCCGTTACCTCCTCCCGGGGACGAGTACATGAATACGGTTCAAGATAGCGATGACGGAGGCACTTACAGGAAGGAACCACGACTGGACACTGCGTTGGATACGTTTCAACGGCGACGATTGAAGAAGTCGTCTGATTGGGGCACGATGGAGGATGCTATCCAACAGGACCAGGACAGTCCACAAACGAGCGTCAGGAGATCTCTTGCATCACCGACAAATATCCTTGTGGGCGCTATGGACGACGAACCAACTTCTCTCACGATTAGTATCGGTGATGACGATACTGACGTGTTTATTGAGTCGAAACCACAATACATGGTTTCCTCAAAAGACGAAGTTAAAGGATCTAGCATTCCTGTGGCAAGTGTTCGTACAATGGACTCGGCAGGGAGGGCGTATTTGTTTCCAGGAATTGACGACGACGTGAGATCCACGAGCGATGTCAACGTGAACATCTTCCGAGGAAACTTTCCAGAAACTGCTGGCAACGGAGTTGAGAGTACTGGTGGTTCGCAAAGAGCAGTGTGGCGTATCACTCCTGAATCCAGGAGCTCAGCGGAAACAATCGCTTCCCACGTAACAGTGGCTCAAAGTTCGGGACCGTCGAGCTTAATTGATGATCGATTGGAACCAAGAACCAATATTGATACAATTTCTACTTCCCATGTAACAATTGGAAACAGTGCTGTTCCAACAATGTTGATGAAAGAACAACAGGAACCGAAAAGCCATGTTGAAACAATTTTATCTTCTCATGTAACAATTGGTCAGAGTGCTGGAACGTCAAATGTAGCAGCAGATTTTGAAGAGCCAAAATCTAATGTAGATGCAGCTCCGACATCCCATGTGACGATTAGTCAAAGCTCCGGTCCGTCCGGTTTGATTTCTGATCATCAGGAACCAAGAAAGAATACTGATACGATTTCCAGTTCTCAAGTAACAATCGGACAAAGTTCCGGTTTGTCAAATTTGATTGAAGATCGACAGGAACCGCGAATCGTCGATGTCGTAACAACCTCCCAAGTTACGATTGCTCGAAATTCTGTTCCGTCCAGCGTAACCGGAGATCGATTAGTAAGGAGCTCGACACCAGAGGACGATACCGAAATCAGTGGAAGTCGCTTGTTGAGTTTTATCCAAGGAGAATACAGAAACAAAGCACGCTCTTCCTCGCAGGACAGCGTTGAAGCCGACACATCAACAACCTTACCGTTTACATCGCAGACTTCTGAAAATCACACCATCGTCAGTTCAACACCGATAGCGAAGAGAGATCAAGCGTACCGCCGTGTCGAGACAATTCAGTCCCCTCAAGTAACGTCGAGCGATGGCGGAGTAAGAAACATCAACGTCGTCAGCTCTACGACTCGTATTAGACAACAAGTACCGTCCGAGGGCAACGTAAGTATCTCTGGTCGCACTCCCAATGTCTCGGTGGACTCCACAATCGATAATGATTCGAGTGTGTCTATTACGTCAACGTCCGAGCCGTTTATAACTGCCGGGAGTATAGTTGATTCGACAACAACGTTTGTTGGCAACAGCGATGAGGATGATTCCACTTGGGCTCATGATTCCCAACCACCCGAGCTACCCACCTCTCCTGTACCTATTCTTACCTCGGTGTACAACCCCTCTTCTTCGATGACCTACATTACCGAAATACAAGTGACAACGCTGACCCCGAACAAAGTAATAGATTCAGCGGTCACTGAATCAGCCACAGATGTCAACGGATTGTTGGAAGGGAGAGAAATGACAAATTCCAACGTTTTGACAAGTAACAACCCTCAAAGTATTTCTCCGGATTCAATGGGAAGTGACGGAGAAGACTCTGACTCTGAAGGTACTAATCGATCTAGATCAGTTGGAGCGGCAGCTCAAAATGGTGGCTTGGATCAACAACGCAACAACGTTACAGTTACGGCCATCAGAAATGCAAGTGGGAGTACAGACAGGTCGAGAATACCTATGAGAGTTGGTAACGATGGGCCAATGACAACGTTCCAGAGTGGTTCCATCATTGAACGTTCGCAAATTCCACTGCGTACTGTCGCAGATGGACTGTTAACTACATTCCAACAGAGTCATGCCAGCGGTATCAATGCGGAGCCGTCACATATCCCGATGCGAATGGGAACTGAAGGCGTTATGACCACATTCCAGAATAACTCGAACGTGGGAAATACGGAGAGGTCACATATTCCCATGAGAATTGTTACAACAGTCCTGAAGGAAACATCGCCTACAGGAAATGGAATTGGTGAAAAGAAAGGTAAGGCAGTTCGACCGCCTGTCCCACCAAGAAAGTCGGATTCTTCAATGTCATCGGTCATCAACGTAGAAGTGCCAAACGTGAATCGGTCCCCAGAAAATGCTCAAAGTAATCTAAGCGGACATTCTTTCACGAATTACGGATCAAGTCCTCGAGGACAGAACAACAGCGGCGGTAAGAAATTCATAAGTTTTTCGTCGCTGACTCCACGACCTGTTTCGGGAGAAGGTGCTGGACGTAATAGTAGTTTCGAACAGTGGGTATTCTTGGACGATGCGCAAGGTCACACCACCAACGGAAGTTCACACAATGGCCAAGACAACACTGGTGAGGAAACTTCACAACATTCTTCCGTTGTCACGCTTCCCGTTGGATCGACAAACCGTCCGCATTCCGTTACACATATCGTACTCGATTCGAAACAATCGAGTGGGAAACGCGGTTCTCCGTAGTCAAGAACCAAGTAACAAGTCACAGGGGTAGTGAATTTGAAATGAATGGCATTATCGAAGTACTGGTATAAAATCCACGAAGCAAATATAATTCAATATTTGAATTTATTTTAATAAACATTTTAAAAGTTGTATGTGAAAGTTGTAAAATTTGATATAAGTCAATGTTATAAAAAATTCTGTATTTTAAAATAATTTTAAACATAGACATGGCAACTAGTATTACGTAATCATTTTATCTTTTTTAGTTTCTTGTTTGTCACAATCTGTTGTGATTTTATGTTATACATACTACATAGAATTAGAAAATTAATAATCTTAGACCAACACATCGTTAATTAAAGTACGTTTACATTATTTTATTAATTTGAATGAAGAGGCTGATAGAATTTAATGAAAGGGATGTCGATTGATAAGGTGAAGATTAATGAAGAATTTTATTGAATTGTAAATAGGAAAATTATTCTTCCATCTCGAACAAAATTGCTCAGCATTCACTAGTATTTTAATTATATATTATTTTTTCAATTAGTTTTATTTATATATAGTTTGTTGACTATATTTTAGTTAAACCTAGAATAACGTCCGATTCATTGTACCTGTCAAGTCAATGTTATTTCAGCAATTAATTCAATAGTGTGTCACTTGAATAGCCACACCCATAAATAAGAAGGCATTATTAGCTGTGTTTCCATGACTCTAAAATTGCTTTCACACAGCACATTTCTTGCTGCTCAGCAGAATAATTTTACTACGGCATCCATCGTGTACTTATCGAATCCACACTACTTTCCTACGTTAGGTGGCGGAATGTTCGATTTACACCGATCGCTCGCCAGACGTAGAACGCAAATCTATCGTTTTCATTGAGAAACGAAACTAATTTTGCAGTCGCGGGAAATGTTGCCATTTTTTCAAATTTCTCCGTCCGTGCTGTACTCTCCAACGATTGGTTGAATTTTCAAGATGACTGACAAACCTGCCGTGCAAAAGCGATTTCGTGGTCATGAATACAGCAATAGGCCCACCCTGTTACCCACTTATCATGTATCGCAAATAGTTGTAGCTCGAAAACAGATTTGTTGAATACTTTTCAGCTTTGTATTATATGTATTATTTTGTCTTCGATTGTTCTGTATAAACTGTCGAGTAATTGCTGTGATAAGAAAACGCACTAATTACTGGTTCTACGCTAAATAATAGCTTCACAAATGAATCATCAAGCTGTCGAGAGTACTTTGTTTATTCATCGCTTTTTTTTTACACATAACACTTACAATTAAGATTAGTTTTTTATAAGACGATGGACCTACCTAACAAACTTGTATTTTCAAGACGATACTATAGGAGAAAATTGATTTTATTTACTGTAACGTTGTTTCATTATGAATATTGAATAATATATGGTATTGATATTGTATGTGGTAGTGTCGATATTGCAGAAGGATCTAAGCTGTAACTTGAAAGGTCAGAAAATTGATCAAATATGTATTTATGGTCAAATATTAATTCTACATTCTATACTCATATGATAGGCTATGTGTTTCATATAAATATTCAGGATTGGGTTTGGTAATAAAAAGAATTGTGTAATCATTTCCTATAATTAATTAGGACTTGTAAAGAAGAGTTATTATTTTTCTACACTTTGTCTAAAACTTATATAGAATATTTCAAATTCTTAAAAAAATTATGTAGGCAATCTAATCTAACGAAATAAAAACTATACGTATATTGTAATCAAAGGTGTTTTTACGATCATCCAAGTTTCCTTCCTGCCTTTCTTCAGACCCACACATCCTGGTTTATGTCAACTTCCTATTGTGGCAGTTTGTTCTTCCCAATATAATTATTTTCCTTGTTTCCAGCATTTACATCTGAATACGATTGTTTGAATGCATATCAAATACATAATCAAAACTACGGTAAATTTCAAACATTAGTACAAATCAACTGATCACCATAGGCCTACATTGTAATTGTACCATTAGGCCTATATTGTTTTTAATAAGGCTCACAGTTTTTGTTACTGACTTCACCCAATATGCCACTTTTTTCTCACTGTTGTGGTAGAACGTTATTACGCAGACGACTGTTTATAGTTTTTCGTGTCTATCAATTTTTTGCCGCACATAGCACATATACCTTTCTTGTACGCACATGCTTGACAATAATGAGACCCAACTTGATGTACTTTTTGACGACAAATCCGACATGTTTCGAACTTGGCAGTGTAAGGATTAAATCTAGCTTTGTTCCCACTGATGGCCTTATTTTCACCCACTTTGCGTCCACCACTTTCTACCGTATTACGAGCACCACTCTTCCAGACGTCGGGTGTTATTATGCGTCCTAATTTCTTCTCGCATTTATCACAAACCATTGTGATGAACTCTGGAGGTAGACCCAAGATGAGAAGGACTGAAATATAAATACAGTAACATTACAGTAATTAGTTAATGAAGTGTGGTACCATTACTGGTACTTCGATTGATTTAGATTCAATATAGGCCTATTGATTACATTATGTCTATGTTTATCAAGTAAATTGTAAATACTACATGTAGGCCTATACAATGTACCACATATTGATATTACCAAATGATATTAATTTCACAATACTGCCATGAAGAAACCTTATTATTTAGCTAATATATTTACGAAAAATAATATCTAGATCTTTATTGTACCGGTATATTAAGGTTGATTCACAACAGTTTTGATGAGAGTTTTAGTCAATGGATCAACTGTTACTATCAACGCGCTTAGAACCATCTCGGTACACAACTGATTTGAAGCTGTTTAGAACTTCCAATAGAGAGCGTACATTTTGCCGTTATCACATCTCACAGCCATCTTGCCGTATCTATTCAAACTGTTTGACGCATCTGATTGGTTTGCCTTGAGCGCATCTTGAATTTGTTTCAACGAAATGGAATTCAGTTAGGTAATTTTACTGTGACACTGAGCATTGCCAATTGGTGTTCGATTTTCAATTTTTTGGCATTTTCTGAAAGATCTTGTTTCTATCTTTCAGAAAAAGTTGCGGGAGGTTGAGCATTGTTAGTTTTTCTAGTTTTTCTAGCTGCTGGAGGGTGTAATATGTCGGTTAGGTTAGTGGTGGAGGTTGGGAAAAAAAAACACAAATAGGCGTGCTCAGTGTCTCTGTAATTTTACCTTAGCGTAAGTTAAACTGTAGGACAAGCTCGAGACCAAACCTAAAATTAAGAGAGCTGTGAACTGTAGCATCTATTTTCTCTAATTGAATTGTGAAGACTGAGACGAAAACTAAGACTAAAACCCTGTTGTGAATTGACCGTTACATTGAAAGAATTTTGAAAATAGGCCTACCGGTACTGCTTGTAGTTCGTTACCATACAATATGTAAATTTACATAACCTACCATTACCGATATGCAACCCTCCTATATTAGGCTAAGTATGTGTAAATATTTGAAATCAAAAAGATTTTGATTATAGCATGCCTAACCTTTATCATAGGCTACACTATTATCACTTTACACCAACAGCTCCTTTTTGTAATGCTGCTTAACGACCCCACCAACAGCTAGGTTATACGGGGGTACGAATGAGCGGGTGATGATGAAACGATGAAGTGATGATAGGTGAGAGGACGTTTACAAAAACCCATGCCTTATGCGGGACTCGAACCCACGCCCAACGGTAACTTCAGTTTCTACCTCTAACGATAGTTGACTGCGCCACCGGGGCATTGAATTTGAAGACTACAAATTCAATGACCGGGGTGGCTACCAACAGCTCATAATGCAGATGTAAGATTTTCTCAAACTTTTGCCAATTCACATTTCATGCCGCATTGCATCTTCTGTAAGACGGCGTAAGTTTCGTAAGTTGGTGCAAACTGGTGCAGACAGACGAAAATAACTATTGATACTCTCTACCTTACGATTTCATTGGTTGTAACCTGTATACTTAATAGTTGTACGAAACGACAAAACTAAAAACGGCAATTGTGAATAGTGGATTTGCGGCCCAAGTTCAAGTTTTGGCTTACTTGATGTTAAGACTCATGAATGGGCCATATGATTCATTATTGATTTACAAAACAACCATCATAAGATTCAGTAGGACATTTCGGTACGCCTCGGGCTTCCGAGATGCTAAAAATACAGTCCTAACCTAAAAACTTACAGTGTAGGCCTAAATGAAAATCAGGCTAAACATAAGTACGTCTACGCCTAATTGGTCCTTCGAAATCCTACACAAGCCACAACTAGGTCGAGAAAAGTATGATAGACCTCTACACCAAGATGACCCGCAGTTAGATAATCAATTAATAGCGATTAATCCTGTTGACAGACAGACAGTGACATTAACAGCACAGAATAATACAACCAGGACCAGCTGATTCTGACTGAGCGAATCAAGAATGTATTTACCCTCATAGGTAGGCAACTTACATAACTGTGATGCAATTGAAATTGCCTACTTTCAGTTCTCGAACATGATTCACAGTCAAAATATTGAAAAAATCGTAAACGACAATCCGAGACGGGTGGACCAGTAGCTTGCGCGCTGGGGGCGCCTGAAGAGCATATACTGGAATAGAGTAAAATCCGTTGTCTGACATGGGCTTGGGTGTCACACCTTACCTGAACCTTTAACCACATTTTACAACTACCCATTCAAAAGCAACCCCAAACCCATGACACACATCCGAGTATACTTCATTCTGT
Organism: Brachyptera putata; assembly: GCA_907164805.1. Lineage (NCBI taxonomy): Eukaryota > Metazoa > Arthropoda > Insecta > Plecoptera > Taeniopterygidae > Brachyptera > Brachyptera putata. The sequence continues at coordinate 23,082,294 of OU015465.1, forward strand.
TATACGCTCTTCAGCGTTCCCGCGCGCTGAACCCTTATTTTATAGACCGGGCTGACCGGAGTTCTATTCTCGTCATAGTCGACCATTCTGACTGAGTTTTTCTTGGTTTTTATCGTAGTTTTGGACTTTTAGTGAACACTGGATGGGTTCTCAATATTGAACCATTTACCGTCTTTATCCCACATTCCGACAGACTAAAAGGACTACAGGTACTCACTTTTAAAGTTTAGCTAACGTTTGTAGTTTCAACTTCTTCATACATATAAACTTAAATTAAGGCATAACTACGTTTTGTGTCAAAATGTTGTGACATGGAACAATGTGTTTAAAAATTATAACCCGACTATAACCCGAAATACCCCCCCCCCCCCTCACTAGCGTAATTACAATATAATTACTCGATCATTCGATCTATCATCCCCCCCATACATTTTATCCAATGTCACCACTGCTCTGCATGTGTAGATTTTATATCAGAACTAGCATGGGTGAGGTCACTGTCACATATATGTGTATATATATAGCTCCAATCGATTACAGAATCGATAACATTCTTCAATGATTACTATCGTAAGAGAATATGAAATCATTTTCTCGGTAAAAGTACAATTTATCAATAAAAAGCTAATGCTTACACCAAAACAATAGATTTTAAATGTCATGTAGGCCTAATTATATCAACCCTGGAAAAATATGTTGACATGCAGTGAAAGTGACAGAATTCATAATACTGTGATTTCATGGATCATGATCTAATTCTGGCCATCCATTATACTCTAGTCCGTTCATTAATCATAATATAATAATAATAATAATAATAATAATAATATATATGTGATCATTAAACTTCTTGGATACGATCCAATATCGAGATATGTGGGATGTTTTAGCCATGTCATAACAGATACGCTCGACCGGGACTCGAACCCGGGACCTTCAGTCCGCTAGGCTGCAGTCCGCAGTCCGACCGTCTGCTGCTCTCCTACTGAGCTACCGAGCTAATACTGCTAATATAGCTAATAACTGAGTGTCGTCATGGCTATATTTCGAGTGACGACACTTCCTGGGGCTAGCCCTATAGAGGGCTTAGATTCACCCAATACCGGATTCGAGTCCCGGTCGAGACGTATCTTTCATGACATGGCTAAAACATCCCATATATATATATATATATATGTATATATATATATATATATATATATATATATATATATATATATATATATATATATATAATTTATATATATATATATATATATATATATATATATATATATATATATGGGATGTTTTAGCCATGTCATGAAAGATAAGTCTATCATTTATATATATATATATATATATATATATATATATATATAAATATATATATATATAAATATATATATATATATATATATAAATAAATATATATATATATATATATATATATATATATATATATATATATATATATATATATATTATACATAATTATGAACCGCGTTATGAACTGCACAAATTGCACTAACTGCAGGATAAATAATCAACAAGAACTTTAACTGCCTATTGACATTCTGTATAATAATAGTCGTCCTGCCCTCCATGGTTCATTCAGCATTGCTTAAAATCTCAAGTCAAACCGGAGGTGGGTTCGAGTTTATGTAACCATCATCCGCTCATTCGTACCCCCAAATAACCTCGCTGTTTGTGGGGTCATCAAGTTTACACTCATCAACATCATTAAATTGCTGTCTTTCTGCAGTAAGTACTCGTTTGCGTCACACTGTCACCCAGAGAACTGAATGTACTTGAATCCACGAGATATGAAGGTTCCGAGCGACCGTTCCCCCTATCTCACACCACTACCTCACGGGTGTTTCGCAAGCTCATCTCTCGGAATAATAAGTATAAAAATCAGCTGTAAATAAAGATGTCCTTGAAAGTGATTTGCCGGTAAAGGAAAGTGGAAACATTCAAGTTATAATAAAATATGTATCGCAACTTATAATTAAAAAACTCAAATTCTTTCTTGAACAAATGCCACGTCCAGTTGTGGTGGCTATAAACACACTCATGTATAATATTCTTGTATCCATCGAAGGTTCCGAACGATCGTCTACCCTATCCCACACCACTAGCGCGCGGGTAGTTCGCGAATTCATATTTCGTCGGTACTTACCTATACTATTATATCCACAAAAAGGAAGGTTCCGATTGACCGTCTACCCTATCCCTCACCACTAGCGATCGGGTGGTTCTCACCTTCATCTTTCGTTCATATTTACCTATATACTTATATCAACAAAAAATGAAGGTTCCGAGCGATTATTTACCCTATTTCTCAACACTAGCGCGCGAGTAGTTCGCGCCTTCATCTAATGTATAACATATGCACAGGTAGTCGTTTGTCAATTAACAATTATTAACGTGCATATCTAATTGATGTTTGAATACGTGATTTGGGTCAATACAACTTATCAAGTAGACCTTCTAGTGACGAGGTGATCGATCGATCGATCTTATACAATCATTCTCGATGTCAAGTTCGCTCAGATCGAGAGATCGATTTGCAATTATTGACATCTCTCATGTTGTTTCCATCGGTGACATGATCTTGATATGTTGCTGGAAAACATGTACTTGTGTTGTGAGTAGGCCTATTATTTAAATATACATTACATTGTATCTAGTTACTTTGATAAGTTTAATCAGTCACATTGAATAAATTAGTCACAGTTACACTTTGAGTTATTACAAATGATATATATATATATATATATATATATATATATATATATATATATATATATATATATATATATATATATATATATCATTTGTAATAACTCAAAGTGTAACTGTGACTAATTTATTCAATGTGACTGATTAAACTTATCAAAGTAACTAGATACAATGTAATGTATATTTAAATAATAGGCCTACTCACAACACAAGGATATATATATATGGATATGGATATATATATATATATATATGGAGCTTACACCAATTAATATATATATATATATATATATATATATATATGAATTTATTAATATATCATGAAAGTTTAAAGACCACTGTATAGAGTGAATATTCCTCTTTAATCTGTTGGAATGTTGCGAAGGAAACTGTCCTGGCCTAATATCAAGAAAACATCCCTGTATTTTATTCCATAACTTATTCAAGAATTATTCTGTATTTATTCAATAATTTTTATACAATAACTTTATTCTATCATGTGCTCCAGAGCCTAATCCACCCGCATCAAAATTTCTTTAGTTATATTTTATTGACCTGTGAGGCACGTGTTTTGTTTAGAAAATCAAAATATGATATCAGGTTTCCAAGTTCATCGAGGAATAATCTGTTTTATCTACGAGAAATGAAGGCTTGAACCACCAGTGTTCTAGTGGTTGCATCCCGTTGCATATCAGTTGCTACGTGTGCTTGCGAGGGGGCCAAGGTTCAAATCCACCCCTATACAACTTTTTGTTTTAAAAATTATATGATTTATTTAAATTTATTTTCTATAGTGCCAAACTACCCCATCATCAATCTAGGCTATGAGGGGTAATATATTTTAGCCACGAGTTATGAGACAGGATAAATATTATAACTATGTAATTTTTGTTAATCTCACTCGTTTTTAACTGGAGACGCATTACGCATGCGCTATTGCTTGGAGATTTCTGAAGATCATTTCCTATCCCGATTGCCTTGTGTCATGATTTCTTGCTAGCCTACTCGCGTAACCTGTATATTGTACTTTTATCCAGCGACATCATTTCCATCTTAACATTTATTTTATTGACATAAAAATAGAATCTATACTTTATTATCCAAGATCGTTTGTCATTTATGAAAGGTTAATTAAGTAGCTGATTCATTTAAATATAGGTTATAATTACATGTACTTATGTGATACGCATAATAAGAAACCATATTTGTGTAGAAGTTTTACTGGTATTTTGTCTGTGTTAAAAATGTTATACCACGATCGTGTTTCATATATATATTATGTATTTTATCACTGCACCTCTAGCGGATAAATTATGCTTATTTCCACGAAAGAAAAAAGTCCTCCATCACCTAAATGACTGTTATATATATATATATATATATATATATATATATATATATATATTATAATTCAATTGTCATAATTATCATCTACCTGATCATTGACGTCTGTAAAGTTTCACGTTCATTTCTCAATTTATCTGTGTAGAGGGTATATTATTTGTTGCAATATAGAATTATGGTAACCTTGTAGTACATAGTCCATTTGTTTATTTAAAAATAATAAGAAATAAAAGCATTGAAACTAAAATCCTTGAATGCATTTGCAATTTTTTTTATTGTCGCAAATCTGGTGTCATATCGGTACAATTGATTCGAAGTGGGGATATATATAATATATATAGATCGGGAAATATTTGAGCCCCTAATTAAATGACGTCACAAGTCACATGATCAGCTGTGATATAAAGTCAATGTTACAATCTGATTCAGTTCATTTCGAGTTGTACTTGGAGACGTGCTTGATTGCCACAAATCTAGGCCAATACCCAGTGATTAAATTCAGTGATTACTGTGCATACAATCATAATGAAAGAAATTCAAAAACTCAACGGACAGAATGGCATGGTTGTCAGTGAGAATGGCAAGGGCACTTGTAATGGAAATCATAAAGAGACAGGTAATATTGATATCTTATATTTATATATTAGTATATTTAAATTTTAAAGTGTTCTTTTGGCTTCTGTCAAGTAACAAATGACTAACAATCGTTACCATAGTAACAAACTGAACTGGTGTACTACCAAACATTCTGATTGGTCAATTCCAACTGGTGGACATTGTTGTCTGTCTCTTTCAACAAAGAGTGACGTCACTTGACACAAGCCTATAATATATAACCATAAATCCATAAATACAATCAAATAATATATACACACACATATATATATATATATATATATATATATATATATATATATATATATATATATATATATATATATATATATATATATATATATAGAGAGAGAGAGAGAGAGAGAGAATTCATAATAATTAAGAATTAGACCAGGTTTTGTGGTGTAAAAATATAAATTCTTTGATCGCCAACGCGTTTCGACAGGATTATACCTGTTTTCGTCAGGGCTTGAACAGAAATAAAACTACGTAACAATAAATACAAAAATACTGTGATTTGAGGAGAACAAAAAAAAAAAAGAAAAATATATAAAAAAATGAGAAATCAAATCAAATAAACCGACAGATAGATAGACAGATAGATGGTAATAAACACACACATATATATATATATATATATATATATATATATATATATATATATATATATATATATATAAGTTATATATATTATAGGGGCCTATATATATATCTACATATATATTTATATATATATATATATATACACACACATTATATAAGTATACATTAATTCAGAATGTTGAAGTCAGCGTAAAGAATGTGTCTTCCGATCCTCACGTTTAGTTACCTAACGCTCGTACCTGACTGACTAGTTCTTCTCTTTACGTAACCCCAAGTTAAGCAGCTTTGCAACTGGGATCGAAGGGAATCTATTCTACAAGTAGTTAGTTGCTAGCCTTCAGACTTCAACGGGATAACGATCTAGCCGGCACATAAAACATAGTTTTATTCTGTGTTGCTACCCGGCCTGAAGAGGATGGATACATTTTTTCAGGGGAATAATTCTCAAACCACAGTATATAGAGAACATACTGGCATCACTTTTAGATATACGTAATGGAACAACAATTGCTGCAATCGTGAAACAAAATGGCTATTTACAAACAGCCTTTTTGGTCACGGCAATATAGAATAACTGATAATTTGGATTATAGTCAAAATGTAAACGTCCTTTCATCTATCATCACTTCATCGTTACATTATCACCCGCTCATTCGTACCCCCGTATAACCTAGCTGTTGGCGGGATCTTTAAGCAGCATAAAAAAGGTTAGTTTGGTTAGGTTGTATCAGGTTAGATTTGGTAATCTTTCGTCAATTCAGATTACTCGCAACAACAACAACAACAACTGCCACGGGTTACGACATACCCACGTCTAGTGCACATAGACCTTGCCATTGTGAAATGAGTTTTGACCATCAAAGGACCTAGTCTGTGCTTTGACGATAATGACTTTGAGCCTTCGAGATCGCCAAGTCGATGGCAGCGCTTTTGTGGCTGCGGCGTTTATGCTTCGTATCACCACAGTACATGTCATATAGCATAGCTTCGCTATGCTATGGTATCACGTTGCTATCATTATTCATGTGGAGCTATCAGGTGCTAGAGGTAGCTCAGATGCGTGCGCAACTACATATGTTTCGAAGCACGAACACCAGGAGCGACGACATGCGCGGTCATATTTTTACTGTAATTACGGCTATCTAAGGCCTGGTTCACAATTGAAATATGGAATAGTGATTATGGAATAGCAATAGTGTTATAGGTTATAAGCGAAATGGATGATGGCATTTCCATGTAACCGTTCACAATAAGAAACTGGTTATAGTGATTAGGTGATAAGTCATAAGAAATGAAAAAAATCCATTTCTTATGACTTATTCCTTACAACCATTATGACAAGCCAAATTATGACCAATCAGATGATGTTACTACTGTAGTCAAGTGACTTACCGTTATGTATTTCGGGTATTTATTTTTCTCTGAGACTCAAATCAGACATGCTTAAGGTATGAATGTCAAAATGACTTTTGACAGTTGCTGCAAGGCCTAATATATTATTTTAATGAAATAATAATAGAATAATAGAATAATTTAGAAGTCCTTGGTTGTTGCCACTGCCACTGAAATTCGAACCGTTCAAGGCAAAATAATGATTCAGGTTGGCGGTGAACCAATGAAATAAGAGGCTATTGTGGCCCACCTATGTCACTGTACACTATAACACTATTGCTATTCCATAATCACTATTCCATATTTCAATTGTGAACGAGGCTTAAGTGACGCTACTGAAGCAGCTATGCTAAATATACTGTGCTTTTACTGTCTATTGGCAGAGTTACAAATAATTACATTCCCGTTTTATTCTCGAAAACTTGTAAATTGTTGTATACATAAATTAAATGAGTATATCAGGAAACGCAGTATACGTGTAATTGTAAGATAAGATGAGTTGCAGTATTAAGAACCGTAGCGCTCAAATACTCATGCTGGTAGCTAATTTAAAAACTTTGATCTTGAATGCTGTCTATTTGGTTGTTTTCTTATGGTTGCCATGGTCACCGGTCTTGAGATCGACAAAAATGTATGATTCACTGCCATCTAGATATTTGTTGCGCTCTTCAGTCGTATGGACTGAAGAAAAGTTATAATTAGTCTGCCTTCAGTCGGCGTAGTGAACATCATTTTGGTAAATATTTTTTCGATAAGTCTTTTAAAAATAGCTTGGCAAATTTATAGAGAAATGTGTAACAATGTGTATCATTTCTTCTCTCGATATTACTCTCGTATTTTTACTCTCGATGTTATGTCACTTAGATAGAAAAAATCTGTAGACAAGTATGGCATACTGTATGGTATGCATACTGTACTGTATAAGTATGGCAAATATCTAGGCCTACATGTGGTAAAAATTTGGAGTCATTATCTTCGGAGATTCAGGTACCGGATTTTTTTTTTGTTGAAATAACTGGATTTGAAAATAATAGCACAAGAGTGAATAGTACTGAAATATGAGAAGTGGACATACAGAGTGCTAAATGGAGAAAAAAAACATAATTTATTAACCATGTCCAATAATTTGATGATTCTTGCATCATGCAACTGATGAAACAATACTCTATGTATTTTTAAAAAAATCAAATTTGTATAAAAAAAGTAGCTTTCAATGTCCCCTTAAGACTGTCTGCACGTGACAGTTTGTTTATATAACAATGAACTCGGGCGTTGTCAAATGACGCAGCTATTAGCTAGATCTTCACACGACCTTCGCCTTGTGTCCTTCACGTCCACAACTTGAACACGATGGTGGTTAGTAGTATTCAATTCGACATAATATATGTAGGCCTATCAATTCTAGTTGTATCTATACTATATGTGAATATTGTATGAGATATAATTCATTGATCAAACAGCTGTTTAATTAAAATAGAATGGAAATGAATTCTTCGAATGATTTTAATGTAATCAATTGAAAAAACATTTGGTCTCGTCATTGCATTTCATTCTCGATTCTGAATTGTACAGTATATTAATATTTTATGCATGTGTTGGTTATGATTGAAATATTTCTTTATATAACAATTTGAGACAAGTATACATAATGTTCACATTAATCTCCACAAAGCCTGTATTACAGGCTTATCTGTGGAATTAAATAATTTTTAGTCTTGCATTAAATGAAATAAAACATAATCTCTGAAAAGTATGCAGTTAGTGCAGTAATCAAGAGAATCAAGAATTTCTTTTAGGTTATAGAGTATAATATTCATTCTATGTAATTTAATTAACGGATTTATTCCATTAAAATTTTGTTGGTTTTTAATTCTGTGACGTTTTAACAAAGTTAAACATTCAATAGCCATAAAAGTAGTGTATAAGTTTCTATAGAAATTGAAGAAATGATTAATATAATAAAGAATTTTATCTCTTCATTATTGAGTATCTTTATTCGACAGCAAAAGTAGCAGTTACGCTGTCAGTGTTAAAAAGTGGAACTTGTGAAAAGTCACAAAATAGAGCGCGCCCACATTTCAACTATAAAATTTCAACTTTGATTGACTTGGACCTGACATGACCTTGAGTGACCTGATCTATGTGCCCTAACCTAACTGCCTGGGTTGACCAATCATGGTTAGGTTATTCAAGTCAGGTGACTCCACAGTACGGTACAGTAGAAAGTAGATGCAGTACAGGTGTTAATTTTCCAGCTCATCCTTCAACGCAAGGGAAACACGTATAGCGTTTGCCTGGTAAATATAACATTGTTGACGGTTTATTTGTAACATGTCGTCGACTATATTGGGATTTAGAAGCGCATTCTATCGTTAATTTTAGTGTCAAATGGACGAGATATTTAAGAGTCTCTCTATGAATACTATTCTTGTCTATTTATCACAACAATATGTAATTTACTCCGTGAATGTTGGCCTTTTTAACTCAGTACTGGTTTCCGTCAAGTAACGAATGACCTGCAACCGTCAATACAGCAAACTGGATAACTATCAAACATTGCGATTGGTTAATCTTAGTTGGTGGAAATTGTTGCCCTTCTATGTTTAACAATGATTGAAGTAACGTGATAGATAACTTCACTTAGTAGTATGCTGCAAGCACTCTTCGACTTCCGAAGGCTGGACAATTGGAATTGTTTTCGTGTAACAATTGAACGTTGCATAGCAAGTACTACTCTTGGAGTACTTTAGTTGCATCACATTCAAATCCACGTGGTTAATCATATTCACTATATTTATCAGACAATAAACTAATAAAAAGATCAATTATCATATAATAAAAGTTGTGTCTTCTGATATATACAAATAACTGTACAATAAATTGTTAATATATCTAGGTATAGCATCGACGAAATTGACGTAAATTATGTAGCGTAGCATACATTTCAAATATCAGTGCTCTTTCCGTGCCATTCGTGCTTTTCGTGCTTTTCGTTGTTCTCGTGCTATTTTTCCACGAGAGAAGAAGGCGCGAACCACCCGTGCGATAGTGTTGTCAGGTAGGCGGATCGGTCGATCGGAGCCTTCAATGTTCGTAAATGCATGTGTAGATATTATACTTAACTATATGTAGGCCCTACTATAAGTATCTATTTATTAAAAAATACTTGTTCACAAGTCAAGGCCCATTCACTACAGAAAATTAGTGGTAAACTTTCTTTCTTTCTTTATTTTCCAAAGATTTGTACATAATACAAATATAGAAAATATCAAAAATTAAAACTAGAAATAACAGTGATTAAACAGAAAGAGATGATCGAAAAAGACAGACAATACATACGTATGATATTATTAGGATATTAGCAACTTGATTTATAAGTGAAAGCATCTTCTCACGGCGATTCGACGACGATTTATAGAAGAAATATCAGTATCGATGGAGGTGCCGTGTTTTCTGAAAGAGACGAAAATTCTGGCGGATGACACGCGAAAGGTTCCCGAACAAAATATGTCCTTGTGAAGTCACAATTTATCATTTTGGGCTTTATAATCCACATCAGCACCTCTAGCGCGCATGCTCGAACTCAAAAACTTGAATTAACACAGCTATTCATAGGTCGACCAGTTTTACGAATAATGAATTCGTTGATTAAGCGATAACCAGCGGACAAACTTGTTTTCACACCCTTGATTACCAACTTTACTTTTGTAACCAGAAACTAAAAATTAATGGATCCGTTTATTTTTGATTTTTCAATCAAAACTAATTGCTCAAGAAATTAATTAGATGAGCGTAGCGAAGATTTTCACTGAACTCTTACGGACTTTGTCTGTGCGTTTTTTTTTTTTTTTTTTTTTTTTTGTAAGCACTGTACAGGTCGCAGGGTTTGACCGATCGACATGAAACTTTTCTTTATATGCAAACTTATCCAACTTAGAACTGTATAGTTTTGAGGTCTAATCGGTTGGACCATTTTTGAGAAACATCATTTAGAAGTTTCTAAAAACCCCATAAGATTTGGCTGAGCGGAAAAAATTGAAAAATTAAATCTCTTCAATATGATTCAAATTTTCCACAAATGTGAACACAAGAATAATATACATGAATAAAAATTTGGTTTGATATTCGGACCAGCCGTTTTGGAGAAAATAATATAATCAATGTATTTTATTCATCGAAAAGATAGAAATATTAGTTGAAAAATGTTGCATTGTCGAAGTCACGGCTTTCTAGATTCATTGACATCGGATGAAGTTCATTTCAAATGATCAAGGTTTGTAGAGTTTTCGATTATACTTTATATAGACATCTCGCTCAACGTACAACGCACATCCTGCGTTTGCCTAGTAAAGATTTCTTTACATGGACATGGGTTGGTTTTGCATAAAACTACTTAGTAAGTCATGCTACGTCATAAGTCAGGAGATTCTCTCTGCATAATTATGAGTCGTGACATTCGTTATTGATAAATATACAGCCTCAAAAATACACGTGTTTGAATCGAATCAACATGTTTTGAATGATTCACTCATTTTCATCGTCATTCTTAATTTTTTTTAACCTCTTCGACCTGTGTACCTGTTGAACCCAGGATAAAAGTTATCTACGATGGATACCCAACTGAGCTCAATGTTGTTCTGCATCTATGAAACTGATTACATAAGCCACCAAGATCGACTACTCAGTCATTCAGCTAATTTGTATGCGATCTAGGCGGCGTCGAATAGTTTCTTAGCACTGGAGATGATCGTCAGCTGGGAGAACATGGGAGAAGTCCAAGCTGCGTTTCCATCGTAGATAGTTATTGTCCTAGATCCAATATATCATACGTTTGATGTAGACTGAAACTAAATATTAAATAACGAAGTAGTGTGTCACGAGAAACTATATAAAACCCTAAATATTGGACGTGTACGTGGTACTTGTCGAAGAAATAAAATAAAATACACTGAAATACTAACAATATTTCAGTATATTTTATTTTATTTCTTTGACAAGTACCACGTATACACGCGTCCAATATTTAGGGTTCTATTTACTAAAACTAAATGTTTCTATTCTTATTGTGATATTCGTTGCGTGTTAATTAGACAAGCTTTAGCGAGGTTTCAATTTGACATTGAAAAAAATTGGTGTTCGTTTTTATGTTTTTTTGTGGTTCTCCATAGGTCAAACGGCTACAGCTATCAACTTCAAACTTTTTTTCAATACGGTTCCTCATCTAACTTAGATCTGTATAGTTTTGTGGCATTATCGGGTGATAACTTTTTCTTTCATGAATTTTAGAAATTTCAAAAATACCCATTAGAATAAAATGGCGGAAAAAAATAGAAAATATTTTTATTTTCAAAAAAAATGAAATTTTGCGTGAAGTTGAATTACATTTTGATACACATTTCTGGAGATTTTAAGCTTGATCGGGTCAGCCATATTGAAGAAAAAACATAAAATGTGCTAAATTGGTACCACTCGAAGCAGTTTTTACCCATTTTTAACCATGCTATTAGGCCTACTATTCGCTCGTCAAACAACGCATATATGGCGTTTTCCTAGTGTATAGTAAATAATTGATGTATGTGTTACGTCATTACTCAGCCTCGGAAGACGTTTCGTGAAGAATGTTGTTCATCTGGACGTTAAGCTACGTGAATTAATGTTCACTTTATCGAGTTATTACTAGAATAAGAGAAGATTTTTTGCATTCATTTATACTGTGTTGAACAACGCACTCTGATGATCACCAAGATCTAGTTGTGTCGGATAATTGATGATTCATGAGATGATGGGATGATGGGATAATGGGGTTCTTAGTTAATGGGAAGCGGATCGATATATCGGATTATAATTCTCGTAAAAAACCTGCCATCAAAAGAGTATTATTTTACATCAATGCGTTACTGAATGGTTAATTAGACGAGCTTTAGCGAGGATTCAATTTGACATAATGAAAAAAATTGGCGTTCGTTTTTATGTTTTTTTTTTTTTTTTTTTTCGGCTCTCCACAGGTCAAACGGCCACAGCTATCAACTTCAAACTTTTTTTCGTTATGGTTCCTCGTCTAACTTAGATCTGTATAGTTTTGTGGCATTATCGGGTGGTAACTTTTATTTTTATGAATTTTAGAAATTTCAAATATACCCATTAGAATAACACAGCGGAAAAAACAGAGAATATTTTCATTTTCCCAAAAAATGGAATTTTGCGTGAAGTTGAATTACATTTTGATACGCATTTCTGGCAATTTTCAACTTGATCGGTTCAGCCATTTTGAAGAAAAAACATAAAATGTGCTAAATCGGTACCACTCGAAGCAGTTTTAACCATTTTTACCCATAATATCCGCTCGTCTAGCAACGCATATATGGCGTTTTCCTAGTTAATTATGAACATCACTCAATTAACTTGTGTCGAGGATTTTCGTCGGTTACATAATAGGGGATTTAAAAGTTAATCTGTGACAAGAAAAGCTTGAAATCAGACATTTGGCTGAATACAAATTATATTTTAAACTGGTTGAAAGCTGACAGTCAGTCCGATTCTTATTATTATAGTGACATCACAATGAATATATCAGTTTCGAAATATTTGAACATTCCAAAGAATATATCGCAAATACCGTAAAACAAAATGAATGAAAATATGGTACATTATGACAATAATGTTGAATGAATTATTATTATCAACTTCAGTATAAGTTTGAATCACGTATTCAACATCTATGATAGTAGCCGGTAAACTTCAATATGAATTATTTGATTTATTTCGACATGAGCAACATACATGCGTTTCAAATTAAATTTTAATCCACAATTCAAAGAATGATCTACTCAACAGATTCGAATCAAAAAAAGATGAAACAAATGGTCTTGAAATGGCGTTGAAAATACGTAATCAGATCAATTAAAACCTGTTGGTTCGATTGAAACACGTGCATCCATGTTCATTAAAACGCCCTTCACGGCCCGTGAGAGACCTGATCTCCTGCTTGACGGCTTATAGTGATCATGGTATGCAGTTTATGCAAAAACGAGACGCGTTCATGTGTAAATATAAAGAGTACATTACACTTTTAACAGTGTTACGTACAATCAGTACAACCAACGTACAATCAGTTTTCATTGAGAATGAAAATAATAAGCTGATTATTCAATTTTCAGCATATGATTACCTAATAGAATTAAGACATCAATGTCAAGTATGTTTCCCGCTGTACGCATCATAGGTCCCATTATTATTTCTCATATTTGTTAATAATTATTTACTATTTGTTATTATTTATCATGGTTATTGTCAAGTCATTCATAATTCGAATAATACTATAATAGTTATTAACAGTTTATTTTATTTCAATACTATTTCATGTACCTGTATATATATTTTTCATCCCATGTTTTATTATTCTGTTATTCCTTGTCTTTATGAAAATCTTTTTTTTCAAAAGCAAGGCCTTATATTTATAAATGAAGGTATATGAAAAATCTCCATGAATGTGAACAACACGCCTCGTGTTGACTCAACATGTTGACAGCTAGTAGATAATTCGTATTTCTGATCTTGCCTCTACACGCCGTCAACATGTTGACAGGTAGTAGATGACTCGTATTTCTGATCTTGCCTCTACACACCGTCAACATCTTGGAGTTGATATACTTTTCATTCAATTACACTGCTTCGTGAATATACTGAAGAAATTGAAGCACCGCATAGCATGTGAACAGTCCTCTTAAAGTAGTGGGATAACAATAAAACGTCTTTATAGCTAGTGGTCAGAATCACCGGTTGTTTTACAGAGATGGTTGCTGATGCGAGGTATGAAACACACTAGCTTATAATATTAAAACCAATGAGCGGAGAGGAGAAAAAATCTAGAATAAGATGATGCAAGTTCCAGGAAAATTACAATTTTCGATTTTTTCTCTTTAAAACCGGTTGATTTGATTTTTAACACAACGAAGAGATTTATTGCATATATTTCATACCATACATAGTACACATATTTTGTTCTAGTTGTAGTATTATGGTATTAAAAATTTTAATAGAAAAACATTCATAACATTAATCTTATACATGATCTATTTTCCGATATTTTATTACTTGAAAATAGAAATTTAAAAAATGGATTTCTCAGTAATTATATACATATCATTTTATATCACACCCGTGAATTTCAATTCCGAGAAATCTTTGATTTTGTCCCTGTTTAGGTCCCCAAAAACATATAACAGATTAATAAACAGGAATATGGATAAATGCCAGTAAATTAATTATCTAGAAAATCGATATCAAATAATATTATTCTGTAAACCTTGAGCGCAGGATGTGAATAACAAAATTGAACAGAAAATACATTGTTATATAAGATTTTGTTATATAATGTTGATTTCATTAATACAACTGTCGAAGGAAGTACCTGATGTTTAGCTTGTTACATAATAATGTTTTTATCTAGGCTTACTTATGTTTTCACGAAAGATAAAAACGCAAATGCGACCCGCGCATTAGTGGTGTGGATTAAGGGACACACAACAGCATTAAGAATTGTTCCCATTGTTAATAGTTGTTCGACGAGCTTTCTTTAGCGAGGATTCAATTAGACATACTGAAAAAAATTGGTGTTCGTTTTTCTTTTTTTTTTTTTCTTTTTTTTTTCTGTTTGTTTGTCGGTTCGTTCTCCACAGGTCAAACGGCTACAGCTATCAACTTCAAACTTTTTTCATTATGGTTCCTCATCTAACTTGGATCTGTATAGTATTGCGGCATTATTGGGTGGTCACTTTTTTTTTTATGAATTTTAGAAATTTCAAAAATACCCATTAGAATAACATGACGGAAAAAAAAGAAAATATTTTTATTTTCCAAAGAAATGAAATTTTGTGTGAAGTTTAATTACATTTTGATACACATTTCTAAGAATTTTCAGCTTGATCGGGTCAGCCATTTTGAAGAAAAAACATAAAATGTGCTAAATTGGTACCACTCGAAGCAGTTTTTACCCATACTATTACTATTCGCTCGTCCAACAACGCATATATGGCGTTTTTCTAGTTATCAAACAATAGGCTAGACACATGGTGCCAAAATGGCGGTTGACCGTGTGTTTGAACTAGGCGCTGATTGAACGATTCCTACGTTTTTCGCAAACTTAAGAAATGTAGTTTGGAGTTTGCAAACTTCTACGTTACTGCTACTGTAAAGTACCAAGTTCAATGTTGTCGTGAACAGGAACGAGAAATACCCTATGACAAACAATTTGTAAGTTCCTATAAGTTTACGGCAATTTTTTTTTTTTTTTTTTTTTTTTTTTTTTAGGCTCTTTATTAACATAAAATGTAACTGAACAGGAATCCACAAAACCCTAAAAGGGTTTAACTGTGGGATAATTACATATAAAATAAATCGGATAATGAACAGACATGTTTTTAACTCATGACTATACATAAAAAATAAAATACGAAAGAATGAACCTTAGTAACAAACAGAATTCATAGAGTGAACAAAATTAGATTCTCAATACATGAAATAGAAGAATTAAAAAATCATTGTGGATTCAGGATACATTTCGGTATCGTATCGAAGTCCTAAAATATCGAATCGATAGCAAATATCGAAACGATTGGAAATATCGAATCGATCGGAAATATCAAAATCGAATTGGCAACCATACAAAAATCCATCTCAACCTCAGACATCTAATAATATTATATATCCATGGTCTAAGATCTCGACAATATTTTTTAAATATGTAATTCAATATTCAATATTTTTAAGTCTCCCGTCGACATTCATCGCATTTTTTCTTTCTATTGTTGGCAGAACTGGTATGATAACGACTAGATTCTTTAACACCTAATTGTGGTCGGCGATCCTGTATACACTAACAGGTTCAGTTACATAACTAATCCTCAGTTACGTAACTCCTCGTTTGCCTTCAACTCGAGGATGCCGTGGACTAACTTGTTCACGTGGATTATTGAACTTTACTATTTTTATTTTTATATAGTAATACAGTTCATTTTATTTGTATAGGCCTACATTTTTTCTCAATGGAGTGAGTATACAATATACAGGTATAGTGAGAATAAAGCTAGTGCCCTATAACAGCTTGTGCCTCATTATATGATCGTACACTAGATAATTAAATTAAATTAACTGGAATATAAATTAAAATTGTGATTTTATCTCATCCAATGATTGTTTAATAGACATGGTAGGCTTATATTAGTCAATTATATATAAATTTGCCAAAATATAAATGGTCGCCAGAAACACATAAAAATAATTAAATTTAAATAATTGAGATTAAAAAAGACAGGATCAAGCCAAAAAATCCAATAATAATAATAATTCCGAAACGAATGATTGATAAAAAAAAAGGGATGGTAGAATATCATGTATAATATTGTAGGCTTAAGGCATCTTTTATACATAACATGGCGATTTTTAAAATAAATATCACAAACACATTTTTAATAATTTAACATAATTTAATTTAGAAATAACAATATAGGCCTAATGTAGTTATTTTCTCACATAACATAGTGATATTTGTGAAATCAATTATAGGAGAATTGAGCTACAGCTGGTAATAGGTCTATATTGGTCCTATCTTATTGGTCCGAAGTTAGGGCGAACGAATATTTAAAAATAAGATTCAAATTATTGATTTTTTTAAAGTGATAATTCAATTTAATCGGTTTTCATGAAATCAAGTTTGTCGTGAACAAACGTATACAGTATAGATTCAATGATTATTGTTTGGCTAACAACCCCACCAAAAGCTAGAATATTTGGGAGTTCTAATATTCAGATGATGAATGTAGGCATACATAATAATATTATATAGGCGAAGTTCTGTCCTAGATAACCGCTCTTCCACTGGACACATTTATTAAAGCACACAAAATTAATTAAAACCAATGATCTAACTCATTAACAAATAAGTATCACACAAAAGTAAGCTACCGTATATATTTTATACATTTTTTTTAGAATAATAAAACCTCAATGAATATATAAAATGTAAACCAATCAAATAGAATACCTTAGTGTTATTGTAAAAATGATAATCATATCAAATGAAAATGTGTGAATAAAAAATATTGCATTTTGTAGACAGGTCAAATACAAATTACTATATATAACGCTATTTATAACTTTTATTGGTGACATAAATATTAACCTGGAGATATTGACAGTTTGACATTCTCTTGTAGGCCCTACGTATACTGTACCTACAATATGACGTAGTAAAACAGGTGAAGGTTTCAACCCAGTAATCATTATTCGACCAATGTTATTTTGACCCATTTAAGAGCGTTTCATTTAGTAAATCGATAATGAAAATTATAGCACAGCTTCCACCTTATTAGTAGATAATTCGTTCCTGTGTCATATTCCAACACTGTTACTGAACGCAAATGACAAATGTTTACATATTTACATATTTTATTTATTCATTACAGATTGTTCATAAAACAGGTGGTAATGGTTACTATACCTAATGAAGTTACAATCAAACATACTCGATAAAATTATACTTTGTTATTTTTTTCTTAGCTCTCTTCTTAAATCACCGATCTTCGTTATATTCTTGATATCTTCTTCCAATTCATTCAATTCCCGCGTTGTTCTTTGTATGAATCCATATTTACCTACTTCTCTATCCACTTTTTCCACTTCCATTCTTACTCCTCCCCTTGTACTTCTTTGTAATCCCTTTCCAATTCTATTGCTTAATTCATCCTATCCTGTATATTCATTCTTGACTCTAACAAAAATTTATTATCACGGTTCGCAAAGTTCACTAATTTTACAGTTAATCAAATGAGCTGTTGAATTATAATCAATTATTTCAATTATAAACACCACTCTGACTTTTTTCCGTGGCTCAGTCATCTAAGGCACCGATTTAGAAACTGGATTCACCGTTTAAAGGGTTCCAGTTCTGCATAAGGCATGCATTTTTTTGGGGGTAAGTCCTTTCACTATCATTACTTCGTAGTTTCATTATTATCTGCTAAAACATACCCTCGTTTGACCTAGCTGTTTGTGGGGTCATTAAGCAAACAATAATCAAGATCACCCTTGTCAGGAGGATTTCACATCGTCATCATTATAGCGTTAATTGGGGAATAACTACTTATTCTAAGCTTTCGATTTGTCGATAATTTACATTAAATGTTATATGTTTCAATATTGTGCCAATATGATTGCTTATTTTCACTCGGGACTACAACAGGACGATACGCTTCATATAGAAGAAGTTAATTTATGGTTTAACAAAAAACAGAAGATATTTAACAAAAGCAAGCTTCAGTCCATGAGAGACAAATTCCGAATTAAATGATTGAATTATTGATAACATAATTATAAACTTGAGACCTAATGAAAAACTGATACTAATGAATATATATATATATATATATATATATATATATATATATATATATATATATATATATATATATATATATATATAAATATAATCTATCAAATTCAAAAATCGAAATTCAAAATTAATATAAAAATGATTCCCATACAGTAGTTATTATGATTTTTATGTATATAAAAGGATGTATCAGCGTGTGAAAAATAACGCAGAGTCATATTGAACTCCAATTATTGCTATGAGGGTGACAAGGTAGGATCGTTCAGATGGGACCCCACGAGAGCGTTCAACCCCCCCCCCCCCTCCCACCACTCCCCCCCCCCACCAAGCAAATAACCAACCAGACTCGATCTCATTCAACTAACAGTGAACGATATTTTAATAAATAATGCATTTTAATTAAGCTTGATCGACCACTTTATGTGAAGGCAACCGAACATGTATTTTAAAAATGTGCCTACATAAATATCTTTGACTAGTTGCCCCAAGTCTGAGAGATAACACTAATTAATAATAAAACGAATGTTGTAAAGACAGTAATGGGATGAAAAGTTTACTGTGCAGATTCTTGGACCCAAGGTTGCAGTTTGCATGTTCTTATAGAGAATAAATGTTTCCCCTTAAACCTGTTAGTCTGCATGTAGACTATACGTGTAGCTAGCTTCGCGCGGGACTTGGCTCCCGTAACCTGATGTAACCGTTCTTTGTTAAAGGCACGAAGACATGCTTCGATTTTTGGCAAAAAGAATGTCGAATTTTAATTAGGTTTTATGTATGGAAATTTAATTTGTGCACTGGAAAATTTATGGAGACTCGACCCAAGGATATCTACGATGGATACGCAACTGAGCTCAATTTCGTTCAGGATCTATGAAACCGATTGCATAAGCCACTGAGATCGAGGATTTATCCTGAAGGGTAATATGCTGTATAACAAGTTTTGGAAATAAAGAAATTATTATTATTATTATTATTCAGGCATTCAGCTAATTTGTATAGGCGATCTAGGAGGCGATGTTTCAATTGTACATCAACTACTCAGGCCGTCAGAGCCCTGTAGAGCCTGTAGCTAGCTTATAGGCGATCTAGGTGGCGATGTTTCAATTGTACATCGACTACTCAGGCCGTCAGAGCCGTGTAGAGCCTGTAGCTAGCTTATAGGCGATCTAGGTGGCGATGTTTCAATTGTACATCGACTACTCAGGCCATCAGAGCCCTGTAGAGCCTGTAGCTAGCTTATAGGCGATCTAGGTGGCGATGTTTCAATTGTACATCGACTACTCAGGCCATCAGAGCCCTGTAGAGCCTGTAGCTAGCTTATAAAGGTGATCTAGGTGGCGATGTTTCAATTGTACATCGACTACTCAGGCAATCAGAGCCCTGTAGAGCCTGTAGCTAGCTTGTATGCGATCTAGGTGGCGATGTTTCAATTGTACATCGGCTACTCAGGCCATCAGAGCCCTGTAGAGCCTGTAGCTAGCTTATATGCGATCTAGGAGGCGATGTTTCAATTTTACATCGACTACTCAGGCCATCAGAGCCATGTAGAGCCTGTAGCTAGCTTGTATGCGATCTAGGTGGCGATGTTTCAATTGTACATCGACTACTCAGGCCATCAGAGCCCTGTAGAGTCTGTAGCTAGCTTATATAGGCGATCTAGGTGGCGTCAAAAAGTTTCTTAGCACTGGAGATGATCGTCAGCTGGGATATTCATTTCCTGAATTTCCGATGAAGAGCGGCTTCCAATATGATTTGTAGGCCTAAACACACAACCTAATAATAGAATTCAAAACTCTTTCATTTTGGCACTTTCATGTTAGCTATTCTGATTCAGCTCACATTCTCCCCCTATACGGACTCTGCTAGAAAACATACAATCACTCTGTTTTATTTCATTTTTCAAATTACAGATTGTTGATGACCTGTATTTTGTTAGTGAAAATACATGAGAAGGACATACAAGTAATGCTGGATAGAAACACAAAACAGTTTTAATTCCTACTGTTACATACATTCTCGCAATTACATTTTTGTCTTTGATGTTGGTGAAAACTGAGCTTTCCGATGTGGCAACTAGTGGCTGGACACATTTTGTTACCTTAAATCTTCCCGAATCTAAATTATAAAGCTATTCTGGTTATTAATTGAAAGTCATTTCCAATAACTTTTGAGAAGCTACAAAAGAGATAAGGATGGAGTAATTTCATTTGTTTTTACAAAAATCGAAAACTTGATATACAATCATTGTTTTCCAAGAAGAAAAGAACGGTATTTAAAATGTTACAACACAAGAATAGAAAATCTTTCTTACTCATTTATTAAGGCTGAGGATTGAAGGTGTTAATATGTTTGAAAAATTGTCTGTGTGCTCAGTGATAATGTATAGGCCTAATTCGTATTGAACTGTTTAATTTAAATGTTCAGAGAATTTGACATAAGAATAATACACATTATTCCAAAGTTGTACACAAATCGGATCACCCATTATGTAGAAAATAATCAAATTGAAAAATAAAAAATATAAAAAATAATCATAACGTCAAAAAGTAAAATCAATGGGATCATTTAACGATGTTCAAAGGTGTGTATATATAGCTTCCCATTCATTTTACATAATTAGTATACCTTATCGCTAATCTTACAACGTATCTGCAGCGTTTTCCTGGTTTATCTTCAACTTTTTTGGACATTTTGTCTCTTACATTAAGTTACTAAATGCTTGCAAAAAACTTCTCGAGTCTTGGAGTTTTCCAGAATTTTCTTTCTGTTTCAGTTTCAGTACACATAACATATCACAGAAGTATATGTATACATATTTTTCCATTGTTGAATATTTTATTCATTTTTAATTGTTATAACAATGGAATGTTTTCAACAGAGATTCCTTTGACTCTGTATGCTGTAAACAATTTTGTATTATTTTATTTTGATCATAAGGGTCAAACCTGTGTTCTGTGCAATGATTTTATATGATTAATGATTTTATAGGTCTTTGGTAAGAAAATATTCTCCCGATTCGTTTAATTTATTCAACGCCTATCACTGTTGGAAAGCCAACGACTGAATCACAGACAAAATATACGTTAACGCATTTAGTCTATCTACCTTCTATGATTGATTGTTGATTGTCCAACTGACTTCTCACTAGCTAGCGCGGAGAGATATATCCGAATTTCAATTAAAATCTTGAAGAATTACAAGTATTCGGAGAACACGTGTAACTGACTCCATCTCTGTAGGCCAATATTGTTTTAAAAACACGATCATATAACAATTTTGGTCCATGTGAAATCTGTTCACCTTGGCTGTAAGTTTATCCTTGTTTCCGTCAGTGGTATTTAGTCAAATATTACAATGATGCCAATTAAAGAGAATCAAGATTAGAAAACTAGTGTATATATATATATATATATATATATATATATATATATATATATATATATATATATATATATATATATATATATATATATTAAATACCTTCGAATTTGAATGGGTTTCCGACAGAACAGGTTTCCCCGCAGTTGTAGACTATGGCTGTCTTGTTTCTTTGATTCTTATTCTTATGTCTCTTCTCGGTTTGATTACCTCTCTGAATACGAATGAGGTGGTATTTATTTAATCACGGAGGTATAAAATTATAAAAGTGGTGTCATCAAATTGTCTGCATGTACAATCCATTATCTGGCAGACAAATACGCACTCCACTTATACAATATGTAAACGCATTATCGGTAAAATGTGAGATTGTATTTACATTTGAATATTAATTTCAGAAAAAACATGTTATGTGAGTGTACAGCTAACAGCAGAAAAACAGGGGAAGCGAACCCCGGCCTCCTGAAGTATAGTTCAGTTCGCTTGCGACTTTGCTGTTGAGTGTGCATGGGTGCACATTTGATGATAACTTTTCAATTGTACAAGATACACAAATTCTAATTCAGGAAAAATAATACCTTCACATTTACCTACATTAATATATTCTAAATGATGAGAAATAAAATTATTACCTTGCATAGTTTCTAACATTTTCAGAGGTATACAAATGAAAAATGTATTTTTTCAGATTTATACCTCTGGAAATTATGTAATATAAGTTAAATAGTTCTATTTATACCGTCTTGAAGGCATCGAAAATATCTGTGTTTACCCTGCATTTGCTTCTTATGTCTCCTAACTATTCAAAAGCTATCACCAAAAAACTAATATTTTACTAAATCAACTTCCTTGCAATCATAAAGAGCACGTCTGTGAATAAACTTACGCAAAATAGTAGAAGAGCAAAGTTGAAATAAACCGAGTCTACATTAAAGAGGTGCTTAACGTTGACACCGATCCCGGGGCTGCGTCTCGCGGCTCATTCACACGAAGCAATGCTCTAGAAACTGAAGCCAAGTCGGGCATGGGTTCGAGTCTCGCATAATAAACGGGTTTATGTAAACATCATTCGTCTTCATCCGCTCATTCATACCCCCATATAAACTAGCTGTTGGTGGGGTCACTAAACAAACAATAATCAGAAATCATCTAACAAAGGACTCTTCACATTTACGTTTGCTATTTGAGACAGCTTTATATTCTCTGAATCTCTTTCTCTCTTATTTCTCAACTAGTTTATTCTCATTTTTTACGTATGTATCTCACCTGTCAGTAGGGTTTATATCTTCACTACCATTATTACATAACCCACAGCGTACTCATAGCTAGTAAACTGGTTTCGTCCCATAACTTACCCATCATTATTATAGTCTTTCCTTATTGGTTCATTCATTTTTACCAAATTAACCGCAAAAACGTATACGTGCAAGGTTTTTCCGTAGCAAATACACGCAGAAAAAAAAATCTGGGAAATAAAATATTAGTAAGAGACTATAATGATTATTCAGTGATTGGATTGGCTAGAACAAAGTGGTTGAAACGAGAATCTCGTTTCCTATTGGTGCTCGTCGAGTTATCGATTGTAGTAGGTGTGACGTACTTGGTCGAACGGTTTTTAGTCTCGATGTGCGACCACTTTGCGTCTGTATAAGTCTTGCCAGTGAACAGGCAGGGTCTACACGTAACCGCGGTCGCACACGCACACTCACGCACGCACTCACGCACAATCACACACTAGACAACTCGCACACATAATAGCAGCTACGCGTTATTACCGTGTAAAAAAGTTTATTATTACAATAATTTTTTTAGTGAAATTTGAGTTTTAAAAAAATTAAATTAAAATGAACGGAAATTCGAATGAAGTTTTGAACGGTGAGCATAAGATTAAAAAGGCGCCACCAGCAAAGTTGAGGACGGTTTCCTGGACCGAAAGAGGAGAGGATGAAGATGATATTGAAATAGAGGGAACTCCGCGGACTCCTAGGACATCGACGACACCAGGTAAACGGTCGATTTGGATATTCAAGTGTTAGAAGATGAATCATTTTTAATTTATGGATGAAATTAATTTTGGGAATATCTGTGAAAACCCCGATTTGTGCAATCATTTGTTTAGTTGGCGAATGTTCTAGTCATTTTAATTAGTTGTAAGCCTAGATTTGATATTGACAATTTTTATTGGGTTATTAATTAATTAACCAATTAGTTAATTGAGATCTGAATGATCATACACCTGAAACTCTGAATGTTGATTGATACCTAAATATACTCATCAAAGACATAGCAATTTTAAATATCTCGGTATACATTTGTTTTATTATATTGGAATTACTGATCGATGTACTGAAATCTGAGTGAATTTTAATGAAAAACAATATTAGTTTCATCG
Organism: Brachyptera putata; assembly: GCA_907164805.1. Taxonomy (NCBI): domain Eukaryota; kingdom Metazoa; phylum Arthropoda; class Insecta; order Plecoptera; family Taeniopterygidae; genus Brachyptera; species Brachyptera putata. The sequence goes on from OU015465.1 coordinate 23,107,130, forward strand.
TTTATCTGACAGAGGTAATGATACGTTAGTTGAATTTTCGTAACCAACAGTTTACAAAACATATTGACACATTTTTTTCTCTAATTATATTGAAAAAGAGATGTTTTAGTCATTTTATTCCAATGTACGAACCGATATTTGAAATCCGTGTTTTTGACACGTGATGTCCGTGAACTCTGACATACCCTCGTGAAATCTCAACCGAGGTCAATTCCCTTATCTCGACGGCGAAGAGAAGACTGTCAAGTTCGCACTCGTTTCAAATACGAGCACATGAAATGATTGGCAAATTAATTGGACACACTTCTATTTATATTTAATTGATTATTTTCATCTTCAAATTGAATCCGCAGAAAGTAGTAATTTTTTTCAATGGGGATTATAACGATCCCACCAACAGCTAGGTTATATGGGGATGCGAATGAGCGGGTGATAATGCAACGATGGCGTGATGATAGGTGTAAGGACGTTTACAAAAACCCATGCCTTATGCGGGACTCGAACCCACGCCCAACGGTCACTTCAGTCTCTGAAGCGTGCCTCTTTTGAATAATATCTTACTAAATTATTGGATTGGAATATTATAAAAATGATTACGTGCAAACAAATGTATGAAATATGTGAAGGATTATTTTATGCGATAATTTTATTGACTTTCAACCGATTCATTGATTTACTTGAACACATTATAATAATATATGTTCCATAAAAATAAATATACCAAATCAGTTTAAAAATATTTATCATCACAATATTTTCGAAAGTATTGCAGTTCATTATTCCTTTGAAAAAAGTAGCTATACAGTACTCCAAAAGAATCAGGCTTATCTAAATATTACAGGTATTATTTGATAGGTATATTTGATTTTAAAATTATCATTAGATTCCTAAAAATGAAAGATGTATGTATATATAGGCCTATATATATATATATATATATATATATATATATATATATATATATATATATATATATATATATATATATATATATATATATATATATAGTACTCATACGGTTATTTCTAGAAATTTTTCGATAAATAGAATAAATACGGATGATAAATTATATCTATCGATAATCGATGAATTATCAACAGAATAATTACAGCCTATTCAACGGACACTTCTAGAAATACCATGTAATCACGCCTTAACAGATCGTAATCTAGCCGATAACAGATAACACTGCTTGTATCGACACCAGGCCTATACGCATCAGTTCCGCTAAACGCGCTAGATTACCTGCGCTATTTCAAGAAGTGCGCTAGATATACGCGCTAGATAACAGAGCTGTTCAGAGAAGTGCGCTAGATTACTGGTCGTGTGGATCTAGTGTTATGCTTTGGTACTGAGAATTGTGTACTGGAGAGGTTGCAACATTATGTGGTTATTACGTATAGACATGTGCACTGCATTTTCTGGCGTGAATAATTAAATGTCATTTATACAATTACAAACACATACACACATGTATATATATATATATATATTCTCTCTCTCTCTCTCTCTCTTTATATATATATATATATATATATATATATATATATATATATATATATATATATATATATATATATCAGTTTTAATTAATTTTATGTTATAATTAAACTTCTTGGATACGGTCCAATATTGAGATATTTGGGATGCTATACTCATGTTATAAAAGTTACACACACACAGAGAGATTCGGTTGATGCGTATCTTCTATGACATGACTATAACATCCCAAACATATATATATATATATATATATATATATATATATATATATATATATATATATATATATATATATATATATATGTGAACGTTTTTTAAAGATCATAAAAATGTGCCCACTCCAAGAGGTCTTGAGTTAAAGTCAAACTCAAACAATTTAAGATAATTAATAATCCAATCAATGAATGAATGATAATTGATAAATAGTACATGATTAATAATAATTGCATTTTCAGAAACGAATGAAAGGAATGGCTAATTATTATTATGAGGTTGAACATTATTGTACGGAGTAATAACTGTTGTGGTTATTAAAATACGATTTCAATTTGATATGAAGTTGTTTTAATGTAAACGGTGATAATAAATAAAAGCAGTGGCACTTTTTCACAAGGACTGCGGTTTCTGTGAGGATACTTTTTCACAGAAGATAATTCGTTTCTGTTTCCACAAGTCCAGAACACATTAAAAGTACAAACTGTTTCTGTGATATATCCGGGCATTACCAACACTGGTAGAGTAAACCAAACACGAATGTTGAGATCTTCATTTGGAACTAAGTGTCTTAGGGCAATGTTCGAATCTGACAATAACAGCAGATGTAAAGTTTATCATAAAAGGAAGTTACAACCCTGAAACTAGATTTTTCAAAATAATGGCGATATTTATTTTCATAGTTTAAGAGAAAATGAGAAATCATATTCTCAATTCCAGAAATTATTATTAATTTCTACGTCACGACTCAGAAAAAGAGACCGCGGTCCTAGATCACAGATTAATTAATTTCAATTTCTGAAATTGAGATAATGCTTTCTGGTTTTCTCTGAATTTTGGAAAGATAAAAATTGCCATTCTTCGTTAATGGGGTACGTGCACGGTACTTAAACGAATCTTCAGTATATTTTTCCATTTCCAAAAACCAGTGTTTTTGAATGAAAAGTTCACATCACCAAAATAATTTTATGCTCTTTAATTAATGTAACATTTTATTTTTGTGAATTCAATCAGTTTTGAGATAATACGTCAATGCATTTCATCACATTCTTTTCACTGATTGACGTATTATCTTAAAACTGATTGAAGTCACTGAAATAAAATGCATATTAATTAAAGAGCATAAAATTATCGTGGACATGTGAACTTTTCATTCAATTACACTGGTTTTTGATCATAGAAAAAACTTAGTGAAAATGAATTTCTCTATTTTTATAATCACCGCGCACGCTCCCCCTTAGAAAATCTTTTTTCTGGTTTGTGATGTCCTTTATACAGTCCTAGATATGAATCAAATAATCGACAATAGATAATAACTATGTTGTATGTTTGTGTCAGGCCACGAGAACTGTGTGTTCCACCACGACATGGAGCTGGACCACAAGCCTCCGACGAGAGAAGCTCTTCTGCCAGAGATGTCACGTGCCTATCGCCTGCTCCTGTCCTCCCTGGGCGAGAACCCGGACCGTCAGGGTCTCCTCAAAACACCAGAAAGAGCTGCCAAAGCCATGCTGTTCTTCACCAAAGGCTATGATCAAAGTTTAGAAGGTAAGTTCTTAGTTTTACTATTGTTGTGGTTTGAACTTCCACTATTTCCATGGTTGTCCCGATTTTTGTATCAAGACTCCATATCTGGAGTTGCGTTGGAAATTCAATTCAAGTAAGACGTGAGTTCGAATCCCGCATAAAGTGCGGGTTCTTGTAAATATTTTTCGCCTATCACTCTATAATTCCCCAAAAATCGAGCTGTTGGTGTTGTAGATGGGAGTCCAGTGTTGAATCCAGGCATACCTGCGGAGGGGCTTTGCCCCCCCGCGGCTTGTCGTTTGCCCCCCCCGAGATAAGAACATTAAGCACTATAGTGTATTTTTTGAGAAACTTGTATTTTGGGTTTTGAAAATATTTGTGAAAATTAAAAAGTATCAGGAATTTACTATTTATTACTAAGGGAAAAAAATCTAGATGTTATTCATTTGTATTGTTATTTGTCATTCTGCCCGTGAATCCTGGTTAGTGACACCTCAAATATCAGAAGTGGCTGGAGTGGAGTCAATTTTATATGGATCAGTCGAGTGTACACTACCGGTACCCGTTATATTGTAATTACCTCTTATCACATTATTATGAATTCGTAGCATAATCGTTTCATAATAAACTAACTTGAAATTTAAAAAAGTGCGTATTTTAATTTTTTTTTTATATATATAGGCCTAAGGTTATCATGCTTAATTTTGTGTACGTATCCCTTGCCCCCCCGGAAAACACAAAAGCTCCCCCGCAACAAAATCTCTGAATTCAACACTGTCAGGGAGTCGATTTAACAAAATTCCAATGTTAGAATATCCGGGGGTATGGACCAGTGAGTGAATGGTGTTTACAAGAGCCCGTGCTTTATACGAGATTCGAACCCACGCCCGTCGTGAACTTAATTTTCAAAGCAACTCTCTAGATCTATCATTCTGAGGGGATATTGGTTTATCGTTTTTTTGTGGGTGAACTCTGACTTGTTTAAATAATTTCAAATATTACTCGTTAGGATTTCAAGATATAACAAATCAAATATGATCACTTCTCTATATCTTTTAAAATTGGAATGATCAAAATCATAATTTTTCCGTATTTTTTGCTTTTAAAATTATTCAATAAGCAATTGATGAAATTGTATTTTTCCAAACATTTAGGTTGTTTATTAATATACATTTTTTCAGTTCAAGGCCTTGGAAAACCTTATACAGTGATCCTAATTTTTATATTGAGAAATCCTAAAATGACTCTTTCCAATGATAATATTCATGATAATTGCAAGGCTGTGACATTTAAATTCCTTGTTGTTTCTTATGTTTAGAACGTGTAAACGAGAGATCAATAGAAATCTATTTTTACCAATTTGATTCATTGTCACTCTCAAATAATATACTACAATAGTTTCTATTTCCCTATTCTGACGCACTTGGTGACAAAAAACAAGCATAAAACCGCTTATAATGTTTAATAATGATTTCGAAAACATTTGTAAACATGAAATAAGTGGCTTTTTACGCGCTTGAATGACCTTACGTATACTCAGCGTGCGTATACCGGTATACACCGACTTTTTTCATCAATTGATATGAAAGTGAATTGTATCAAGTCATTTTACTAATCCAAGAGCAAACTGAGTAAGAAATATACTTCCACAGTCCAACATAATACGGTGTACGTACAATTAACAACATATATTCATTTTTTACTTTTTTAATACTTAATATATTACTATTTACTAATACCGGTAGTGTATTTTAGACTTATTATTAGTATTATAGTATTTATTAGGAAAGTAGACATATAGTATTCGCTACATAAAGTGAATACCGCAATAACCTCTCATATATTATATTATATGTGGTGTAAATATTCAAAAATCGAGTCTTATTAATGAATACATTGATCCGGAAAGGAAAAATATTCTCGCATTTTTTTTTTTAAATATACAAATGTTCATAATAATATTCTATAATCGTAATATTGATACACTCAAAATGATACTTTCGTGAATGATTTAGTTTAGTATACGTATATCTAGACATATATTATTTTCAATAATATTCTTGAACTTGAAAGACTTGAAGGAGTAGCAAAAAAATGAAAGTATAAAAAGTGACAGTGTACTGAAAATGTACAATGTAATAATATACACAATTATCAGTGACCATTAGAACTGATCTTGAGTTACAATAACGCTAAAAAACGGTCATCTTAATAATTATTTATGTGTCGCAATAAAACAAGTGAAAGTAGGACAATTCATCGATAGCAGCACCGATTATTTACAAGGGCATTTTATTGATTTTTTTTATTAAAAAAAGTGATTCTTTTATTTTATATTATTGTGAAATACCGTTCGATTTGGTAGTCTGTTTTGCATGATCGTACTTGACTGATTAAATGCCGAAATTACCTACGTTGGGGTATAGCTCTAACTGACAGTTTAAAGTTGTTAATTGTTATCACCATGGTTACCCATGCTATTTGTCTTCACCAAACCTCCATATAAAGGCTAACTGAACTTGGTCATACTGGGCCTAAGAATCTTGATAACTAAGAATGAAAAAATTAGATTTCTTATGATGATTTTTGAGCCACATATTATGTAGGAAAAAATGTATGTATATTTTCACTAAAAAATTCAATATAATCAAATATAATTACGTTATCTCTATTGGAATGTCATTTTTGTATTTGTGTTTTAATAAATAATTGTCAATGTTCAGTCTATAGGCCCACATGTCTATACTTATATCTACGAAACAGGGTCGTAGAACTACCAACTATATAAAAAGTTGTGATTATCTTGATGATTACATAATCTTCGAGATCTTCAGGTATTTGACATTTCTGAAAGATGCTGTTGTGTCCATTATTGTATTCCTCGTCCCGAAAAATTATAATGCTCACAAATATTGTAGTTTACAAATATAACGATGATTTTGTTTTTTTTATGTTAATTTATAGCTTCTCTTTTCGTAGATATACAGGTAAATGTGATTTATATTAAAAACTTGGGCTACCAAATACATAATTTTACCTTAAAAACTGGCTTCATCGGAATTCAGTAACTATAAATTATAGCTATTCACCTTTAATTCATCGAAAGGATACAAATTACAAATTTTTTATAATTTACTTGACCATAGGGGCCTATATAAACCAGGATATACTGGATGGTAAATCAGCATAGTTAAATCGTGGATATTTCCAAATCCATGTTATTTTTGGAATATTAACACTTTGACCTGTACCGGCTCCATGGGGTTTGACCCTAGAGATCGTGGATAGAAGATGACCTTACTTCTTAAAGGTACGCATATAGCCCGCATACCGTATCTTTATACCAGTTATTGTCAACCAGCATTTAAAATGCAAATCACTTCAAAGTAGCTGTTATTTCTATAGGTCTAGGTCCTTGGCCAAGGCTATTCATTAATTAGTGTTATTTGATACTATAATTAACTCTTTGATTAGTATGTGTCAGTTTTCATATAGCTATTTTCTACGTAGTTTGAGGCTATATTATATACTTTACAATAATTGTATCCACGAAAGAAGAAGGTCGTTAACATAACAAACACAAAATCATCGATATATTAGAACAGATGTGATATTTTGGGGGTATTTTGGTTTTTCATAACGTGATTTGCGATAGAAATGCAACTGCATCTTTCGAAAGCCTTAAATGTTCAAAGTTTCGGTGAGGCTATGAGATGAAGGAGTTATTAAACTTATTTAGTTGGTAGACGACCATCTTTTTTAACAGATAAAAATTATACACTGAAACTTATGGAGAAGAAAATCAGAAACAAATCAAATTATAATGCATGTAGGGCCTAAGTTGATTATCAAATGAAGTACGTTTTACTTTTATGTACGGTCTTTTCACCAGAAAAGTGAAGACTTAAAGATTTTCAACGAGGTTATGTTAGTTTTAGAAATTTATTTATTCGTTTAATTTACTCATTACAGATTGTTCTTAAAACAGCTGGTAATGATTACTCTCATGAAATCAAAGAAAAACATAAAAACATACTTAACAAAATTATACATTACATGTTTAGGTTGGGAATGTTAGGTCAGGTTGATTAGGTTAGTTAGATCAAATGTATTCAGGTTAATTAAAATCTGTATAGGTCAATAGTCTATAAACCGTGAATACGTACTAGTATTATGTTTGCCGGTGTAATAATTTGAAGAGTCTCAATCCAGCTCACAACATGGCTTTGTGTTTATTTTACTTGTGTAATAACGGCGCTATCAGGTGAATCGTTTTTATTGACTGGATTTGTTGTGAGGACGACAGAAGAGCATGTGAACTCCAGAAAACTGTGTCACATCTTAATTCCGTTCGATTTTAGAATTTGCTTGAATTTCATTATTTAAAAATTAGTTTTTTGTCAACGGATTTATGATCAAAGTTCTATGTTTTATATAAAATGTAAATATAATACAATATAAATTATAAAAAGTAATGGAATCGAACATCAAAGCTTGGTATTGTTTTAATGCATGCATATAGCATATATATATATATATATATATATATATATATATAGGTATATATATGTACGTTTTTGTCAAATCATAAAAATGTGACCAATCTGGGACTTGAACCCAGGACCTCTTGGTTTGTACCCAATTGCTCTACCACCTGAGCTAATTGACCACCTAGATTCAAGTCGTTTCTCAAACAATGTCAAATCATATAAATGTGTCGAATATTCGACTTGAATCTAGGTGGTCAATTAGCTCAGGTGGTAGAGCAATTGGGTACAAACCAAGAGGTCCTGGGTTCAAGTCCCAGATTGGTCACATTTTTATGATTTGACAAAAACGTACATACATATCGTTAGTGAATCGCATTCATAAAGAAATGTTGTTAAATAGGTATATATATATATATATATATATATATATATATATATATATATATATATATATATATATATATATATATATATATATATATATGATATGAAATACAAATTCAACGACCATTGTGATGATACGCTTGATCTCTAGAACTATCGACACTCGATCGAACGGTTTTCATATTTATGGCAACTGATAATATCCCCCATAATAGAAATTCAATATTTCATACGCCAAATTAAAAGTATAATATTTCTGGATTTCGATGTACTGCATAATAATTATTGTTTGTTATTCTAGTTTTTTCCTTAATTAAATGAAATAAAACGGCAAGTCACTTACATACAATAGAATTGTCATGCAATTATACTATTTCAAAAAAAGGTTTGACTTCGCCCCATTCGAGCTACTGCTGAGCTAGATTAAAAACATTCACATACAAATCAAAACGTTTTCAGATGATGGTGGAAGAAATATTCATAGTTAACTACGTAGTGCATTTGAGTTGATTTACTCTCTATTGCCAGTTAGCCTTTATCTGGGAGTTTGTGAAAAGAAATTGCATGGGTAACCATGATGATAACAACTTTATACTGCCAGTTAGAGCTATTCCCACGTTGATAATTCTGGTACTTGGCGAAATATCAGTTTATTGGTAGGAACCTTTGAACTGTGAGATATAACAGTTAAAATACAGCAGAAACACAGATAATTTCGTGTTTAACATTTTCTATAAACTGTTGACTGTTCTAAACTAGGAAAACGCAGCACATGCGTTGTACGATGAGCGAGATAAAGTATAATCGACAACTACACACCTTGATCATATAAAAAAAAATCCGACGATACCAACGAATCTAGGGAGCCGTGAATCTATCACTGCAACATTTTTCTGCTATTATTTTCTATCTAATCGATGCATAAAAAACATTGATTATTTTCTTCAAAACGGCCGAATTTCATACCTACCAATTTTTGATAATGTCTATCATTTCCGTGTTTACATTAGAGGAAAATTTAAATTATATTGGAGAGATTTTATTTCAATTTTTTTTCCGCCCAGCCTAATCTTATTGGGTTCTTAGAAACTATGAGATAATGTTTCACAAAAATGGTCCAACCAATTTGACCCCAAAACTACACAGTTATGAGTTGGATATCTTTGCGTATACAGAACAATGTTCATGTCGATCGGTCAAACCCTGCGACCTGTGCAGTGTTTACAAAGAAAAAAAACACACACACAGACAAAGCTCTATAAGAGTAGGATGTAAATCTAACAACAGTTTACGCAAATAGCAATCAAGCAATCAGCTTGCCATTGCAAGTGATATTACAGTTGACTGCTCAATTGTAGCTTCAAGATATTTTGATCTATTCCAATGACGAATAGTCAAGCGACCTCGCGTTAACTTTGTGAAGGGAATGTAATTAACTAATCAGTAATTGCGTTGATAAATTAATCATAACGGTAAACAACATTAGTTGGAAATATCCTAACTCCTATCATTGTATCTTACCTGGCGACATTTAGAAATCACACGATGTCTTTGATAGGCTTCTTATACGACGTTTTATTTTGAGAAATTTTTCGATGGTTTTAATACATAAAAAAATAAGTGTAAAAAAATAGATAGATTCAAGATTCAAATTGTGATTCTCATGTCTGGATGATGACTTGATTTTCTCCTCAAAACTTATTAAAACAAAATGTCGATAAATAAGAAACACATCGGAAGGTTACAGACAGTTCGTAATTGTATTGACAATATTATTACATATTACCTATGACTACCAATAACGTAACGGGATAAGCAACATGGCGTAAGTTATATACTTTCGACATTGGACGTCTTCTCACCATGATGGAAGCAAAAAATGTGACGCGCTGAAGTGTACATTTTTGAGATTCGCAATTTCAAATCAAAACGTACGCATTCGGTTCGTATTTCAATGTATAGTACATAGTTGAGTATTTGCATTGTTTCTGTTCTTTCTCGTAGATGTCAAGTAATTATCCAGTTATCAATTGGTAAATGTGGCAGTATGGCTCTTGACTAGGGGTCCAATGCTTTTACACACGTATTTAAAATTTAGATTGGCTAATTCAAATGAAACGTATTCCAACGTTGCTTAATACAGTTGGGAAGAGCTGGATTCACAGAGTGCATTACACGTATTACTTTTATGAATCAATATATAATACTACCAGTAAATTGAGTAAAATTGAGTATGACGGCATCCCTTTGATTCCCGCATGGTGCGAAAGGAAATGATCAAGTTGCTTATCCCGTTACGTTATTGATAGTCATAGATATTACAAATCAATCTTTCAAGTGATGTTCCACATTTTATTGGAATAAATTATTAATAATCTCTCATAAGTTGTGTTTTCTAATCAAAACTTCAATATTAGTTTGTTTACCCCCAAAGTTTTTAGTTGCTATGGTAACCTGGCAAATATTCTATCTCCCCATTGGAAAGCGCAACTAATCAAATCTAGATGGCAGTGAATTATAAAGTTTGATTGATCTTAGTTCGGTGACCATGGTTACCATCAGCTGAGCGAGCGAGATGAGGGAGATATCTATATGGAATAGACTCAAAAGTTACACACATTGATTTTGAAACTATTGAGTGTGGTCACTCACTGCGTCATCGTTATGCAGAATAAAAATGATTTTTCATCTCAATATTTCCCATTTTCTTCAATATAATACTTTTATTTTCTTAAAAACACATGAACCATATTTTAATGAAATTCCGGGTAACGTAAATTGATAGTTTTAATTGTGGAATTTTGAAATTTCACCCAATATAGGCCTACGAGATTAATAAACTATCCAATCCAAAAAAAAAAAATCAACTCAAAATCAAAACAATAGGCCCTATGGTTCTATTATTTTATACCACCAATGTAAAATTTCCGAAATATATATTTTTTTTTGATACGAGGCACGCAAAATATTTTTTAATGACACCAATGCACAGACACAATTTCCATTCGATACCCGACTCATCAACAAAAAAACATAAATACGAAACTGTTTTCTTCTCTTTTCTCACTATCAACTGGAATTTAAGTCTTCGCTATGCTCATCTAATTACAATAATAAAGTGCGTTTTGCAGTAAAATTACTGTAATACTATTTATATTCATAATGAAAAGTTATTGTACGAGGTGTACGTGACCAGGCTGCTCTGGTCAACTTTTATTGTTCCTCACTCCACAACACAAGCAGTTCTCCTTCGACCAAATTATCACTTAATGCACTAACCGGTATTGTTGCGTCACACTACGGAGATGAACTTCGATTTTATATCTCACTAACTGTTTTTTTTTTGTTCAATCAGCATTATAGATAACTCAATATGAACGGGAGAAGTTGATATAGGCATATATACTCCTATCAACGATATAAGAAAAATTGTATACCAATATAACAAACACAAATTTGTAAAACTGTGTTTTTTTAAGTCAATGATTTTTCAGTACGCGATTGAGGTTCAGAAACATTATTCATTTTTACAGCTTTAAATTTTAATTGAATTATTAGTGAAATTGTCCAGGCCTACACTTATCGGGATTTTTACAATTATTTAGTGGGTAGACGAATATTTTCTTTCGTGCATAAAAGTATATATATATATATATATATATATATATATATAACCTATTTTTGCAGGCTTTAGTATTTTCAAAGTACTAATTACGGTTTTTCAGGGAAACGCAATTACATCTTTCAAATCCGTTAAATCCTCAAATTACCGGCTTGATATTGTAATTATACTGAAGTTTCTACAATCATCCATGTTTAGCTTTAGATGTCCTCTTTCTTTCGTGACTTTAAGCATAGCTGCAATATCAGTTCCTCATGAATGCCAAATCGGTTGCAGTAATAAATGACATTAGAATGCATAATGCAATATAAAATAATGAAACTTGCTTGAGCTAAAACCTCGAGTTCGTATGTAATATACGTTCTCTTCTATGAAATATTGAATGCTCCTATTTTTTTCAGTTCGAACAACTTACTTCCCTTGGCCGGTAATTATGAATGGTGAAAGAGTTGCTTGGCATCGAGAAAATAGTACCGGTATATTGATCGCTGTGTTTTGTATGTGTAGAAACATATACATACATATTATGTCTTTCTGTTTACTGAAGGTGTGAGCAGAATTATACTTGTATCCATAGTTTTACGAATTTATAGTTAGTGGATTAAGCAATAGGCCTAGTCAGCGGATTAACTCGTTCTTTTAGTTATCACCCTTGGTTGCATATGTTATTTTCGTAGAAACATAAAAAGAATCGAGTAATGTCTATACGACACGACTCAGAAAAAGGGGCCGGTCCTGGAGGATATATTAACTATAATTTCTGAAATTGAGACGACGATTTCTAGTTTTCACTCAATTTAGGGAAATAAATATCGTCATTATTTGTTGAAATCTATTTTCAGAGTCGTGATATCCTTTTTGTTTCTATTTCATTGTCTGTTTAATAGAAGCCTTTACAGTGAACTACCCATAGACCTTCCAAAACCGCATAAAAAATATGAATTCCAAAAAATCTCAGCCCTCCCTCCCCTACCCCCTCTCATGTGGAATCTCAATGTAGAAGTGGACCCTTTGCCCCACCAGATTATTTTTTCCTGTCCTCCTCCTATTCCATTATTATTAAAGAATTATTTTAGTAATACCCAAATTTTGTAATGTTCGGTTAAATCTGTATTCGCCTTATAGAGTGAGAACAAATACAAATTCAAATACAATCTTAGCTGCCTCCCCCCCCTTCCCTCTCTCATGTGGAATCTCATTGAGTAGAAGTGGACCCTTTGGCCCACCATATTATTTTTTCCCGCCCTATACGCCTATTCCATTATTATCAAAGTATTATTTTAATACTATCCAAATTTCGTAATGTTCGGTTGGATTTTTATTCGCCTTATAGAGTGAGATCAGTTCTTTTGTTGGATTTCTTCCTTTAAATCCCCTTCTGTCCACATCATCACGTTTCAATGTTGACGTCTTTACAGGATAATGGTGTGAAAGACGGGAATCGAAGGGAATTTGTCGAATCTAGAGTCACTGCTTCCAACCATTTTATAACTTACTCCATTCCTCGATATTCTCATCATTATGTTCTCGTCTGAAAATCGGAATCGATCTCAAGATAAAGGGAACTGTGTCTAAGAAGAGATAGCTATACTACTTTCGAGGGTACACTTGGACAAGAAATAATCTACTTTTCAAATCAACTCGACCCTCAATGAGAAATGGTATCAATGATGGACAATATTCCGGTCGTTTTGAGGATATATTCTTTCCTGCGCCCAGAAAATATTTCGTAAATTTGCGAATTTTTGGTTTTCGTTTTTAACGAATCAAAAATGTACGTTACATCAAATCAATTTTCAAAAGTAATAGGCTTTCAAATCCTTTCTCATTTTTGTTTTGTTTTTTGTTTTTACATTTTCACTGCGTGTAGCACTTGCTGTATTTCACTTAGATTATCCAAGTATTGAATATTATCAAAGTAGCCTACTTGAAGTATTTTATTCAAATTTTACCAAAAATAGAAAAAATGAAGAGGTATTTATATTGACTTTGAATAGGCCTATTAGGCCAACATCGGCTTAAATCGCTAAAAACGAAAATAAAAAATTAGCATGCAGAGAAAATGAGTCTAGAATCCAATCAAAATGATCAACTGTCGATCCAATTGGTAACGGATGATGTCACATAACGAGAATTAGATTTTCTAGCTCAAGTCTACCCTTGACTGGAATATAGTGGATATAGAAACTAAGGATTTAGAGTGATGGGGTAGGAGAGGGGGGGGGGGGAGGGAGGAGGGATCCGGCCAGAGAACAGAAGAGAGAACGACGTTTCTGTAACGGAAGCGGGTTGGTTACCATGGTTACGTGTCTGCCAGCAACAGGTAGGGCTAAAAGTGTTCGTGAGAGACGGTGAGACGGAAGTTGGCTGAGTGGGAAAGAGAAACTTGTGAGTCCTTTGTGCTCAATTAAAACGGCTCTTGCTGCAGCAATTGAATTGACGAGACTATTTTAAAGTTGCATGGTGCGTGACCAAGTGAGCTTTCATCCCATTATCCCTGGTAATTATCCCGCTTGACAGCTGGTAATTGAGTCGGATAGGGACTTGACACGAGGGGATGATAATAATGGGAGAACTTTGACAACTTGATCAAATTATAGGATACAGTTGTCGTGAACTTTATTTTATATAAAACATTATTCTATGTAGATGAAGAGTATTATTGGACTATTTCCTTGAATTTTGTCAGGATTGTATAAACAGATCAAGTATATTTTAGAAAATGTTTCAAACCTGATGATGGCAATAAATAATCATGAAACGCCCATAATGCCGATATATAATTATGAATATATATTCATATGGATAGATATTAAAAAAAAAAAAAATGTTGTTATTAAAACATCGAAAACTTGTCACGAAGCCATTGTTTCCCTACAAAGGCGAAGAAAGAAAGTTTTATGATCGTTTGAATGAGGCACCACAGGGGCGATCTTACCATTATTATACCAAATTCTGATATATGATAGGCCTACCATATTATGATATACTGTGGGATGATGTTCTTTTATGTTGACAGTTACCAGAGGGAAAAACGTTCAAAAGTACATTCGTTTTATAGTAGACTTATATGATTTAATTTTTGGGGGGGTGGTAAGATCGCCCTTGTGGTGCTCCGTTAAAACGATCTCATCTTTCATCCATAGCTTTAATTGGAGAACAATGATTTTGTATCAAGTTTTGATGTTATTAAAAAAAAAAAAAAAAAAAACGTTATTGTACTGTACGTATTCCGAAATGAAATTCTCGTCGTGGAAAATAATTGCTCAACAAAATACACAGAATATACAAATAAAATGGGGATATTTGTTTTTGCTATGTAGTTTGGTGTTCTTCTTTTTTGTGGACACAATTAGGCCTATAGCAGCTAGAAATCATGTGATATATAATATTGGTGGAGGTGCCGGGTCAGATGACTAAGTGTATCAAGTTTCTCGTCTTCACGTTGTGCTCGGCTAGGTGTAGTGTCAATGAAGTGGAGAATAAATTACTTGATAAAAAATATAAAAAAATATTAGAAAATGTATATTTGAACAAATATTCTCACTTAATAACAGCAAGGGCTGACTATGACTGGAATATACATTCATTTTATCGGCTAAAGTAATAGATATAATTACATTTCCTGGCCTGATTCACTCATTTTAATTTTCATCATTGATTTTTGCTCTCGATGTTTGGTATTATTCATGTATTTGAATAAAATCATACATAATTTATAATTATAATAATTGTATATGGAATGAGTTTATTGGTTACCATGAGCGATTTTCCTCATTTTTGCTTCCTGATTCGGATACAATTTGACAAATTTCAATAATCGTGAGAGAGGTAGAATTTATTCATTATCTACATTCGGATTTTCTTCGTACAAAAACCTCGTCAATATTGTTTTCAAAAAAATAGGTATCACAATCAATTAGATTGTATAATGTTCAAGCTATGCATGTTTATAAGCTTCTAGAAAAACTCGAACTTTATAAATTCTAAACTTTGGGTGGTTAGATCGCCCTTGTGCTGACCCGTTCCACGATCCTATCTTTCATCCATTACCTTGGCCTTAATTGGGGAATAATGATTTTGTATCAAGTATCGGTGTAATTGAAAAAAATTGAAACCAGTGGACTATGAGGGTGTGTATACAACTGCCGTATTAAATTCACAAGTTTTATTGATTCAGTTTCAATTTCACGTAATTGAATCTCAATATAAGTTTCAGTTGAAAATACCACTGAGATCATATAAGACTTCTTGAACGCGGGATGTAATTAATTTATACAATCCCATTCTGTTGTTACGATAGAAAAGTTTAATTCATAATAATATTTGTTTCTTCGGAAAATCAATTTCAACTCTAAATCTCTGTTATTAGATTTATGACGTATCATACACTGGTGTAATAGCCAATGAATATGCTTTCCTGATTGGGTTCTGATTCAATTACGTCATCTGTGCAGATCTGAGCATGCGCGTTGATAGAAACGTCACTGGAAGCAAAAACTGAAATTGTATATTGAGATAATCATATTATGTGTAGGAGAAAGATATATAGGTGTTACTATTGGTTGCTTCAGCAAGCTAGATAAGTTAAAGGACCTCAGTATTCGAATTTTGATATTCCATACAGTTTAAAAGTTATCACCAAAAAAATGATATTTCGCTAAATCGACTCCCATGGTATCTTGAATTGTTTAGGCCCATACACGGACAATCTTTTACCGCAATTTTATCAGGAATAATTCATGAATTATATTCGATAGTCTTCTGTATTTTGTGAAATTCGAGGAAAACGACGTAGGCGTGGTTGAGCAGGAAGGGCGTTTCGGGTCAGATACGATTTGTCTCGGAATTGTTTTAGACTCGGGGTTTCAACAGTTCGGTCAGGCGTCCAAATCTCCATAGGGCAAAAAGTTCTCGCCAGGGAGATTTCATTAATAGAAATGATCATATATATTGAACCGGCAAGATTCAAAATCAACAAATACATTGTATGACGCAGACAATATATTTTGTTGAAAATGCTAATGAGTCAAATTTTATAATAACAAAGTTGGAAATGATCACTTGTATATACTCTATATTTTTGTCGTCGATTTTTACTCCAGCGTACCATTACATACAAATAACACCCAACATACATTGTGAATGTTTATTAAGGATCGACATTATTTTAGTCAAGTCTAGACGTCCAAGTATTTTTCAGTTTACACATTTCATATTATATACAAATTGGTGTGAAATTAAATTTTCGATATATCGTTTGTATATATACGTTTCTTTGTTTACATTATGCGACTGTGCTTTCAATTTTTCAATCAATCAGGCGCTAATCAATCCGGGTCTCGGTATAAATATACTAGTGATTATTGATAGTGATTATTAGTATTATTGATTAGAAACGTTCATCTTGACCGGAACAACCATCGCCACGATCAACCAGTGCATCGTCAAGATGGCAAACGAAAAAAAAAACAGACCAAGTGCAAAGTGTTCAACTGAGTTGCTATAGCTCCTCGCGCTCAAAAAGGAAATAGCCACAAGTGGTTTCGAGTCGTGAAAAGAGCTCGAGATTTAAAGACCGTGACTCGAGTTCCAGACCACGAATACATCAGAGACAGAAGCATCGCTTTTCCGTCGCAGTTAAGAGTCTATGGAAGTCGATTTAGAAAGATATCATTTTTTGATGATAACATTCAATCGATTTTAGATATTAAAATTCTAATGCGGGGGATACATAATATAGATAATTTGAATACATCCAAGATTCTACAAAATATAAATATATAACTCATGTCACATAATTGTCAAGCGTATACAGCTAAAAAAAGGTATGAGATATCAAAATTCTAATAAAAGGGAAACACAGATATTTTTAATGCCATCAAGACGGTATGAATTATAACTATTTATCTCGTATCGCATAATTGTCAAAACGTCTACAGCTAAGAAAAAACATTTTTTAGCTTTATACGCTTGACAACTATGCTGCATGAGTTACATATTTATATTTTATAGCGTCTTGAAGGAATTAAAAAATATCTATGTTTCCCCTTTATTAGAATTTTGATATCTCATACCTTTTTTCTAGCTGTATACGCTTGACAATTATGTGACATGAGTTGTATATTTATATTTTATACAATCTTGGATGTATTAAAATTATCTATGTTTCCCCAACATCAGAATTTTTATATCTCAAATCGTTTGAAAGTTATCACCAACAAACTGATATTCGACTTCCATTGGCTCTTAAAGCCTCACGCTCTTTCATTCACAATCCTGATTTTTAAAAACGCTTTTAACGGAATTGCGGTGAAACTGTTGAAAGGCATCTAGAATAACTTTAGCGTAAAGTACGTATGCGTGTTCTAGGTCGACGCTGACATTCGAGCCACCGTGTGAAGTTTCAAGCGATTGCTTCTTCGAAGTGGTTAGAGAGAGAATCCTCATGAACTAGAGGAAAAGTGAAGCTACTTTTCAGAATGATTACTCATCTAGAAGGTTTCCAATTCGCTTTCTGTTTCAATTACGAATATGGTATGCTTTTTTTTTATCAATATCGAAACTTGATACACAATCATTGTTCCCCAATTAAGACCATGGATGAAAGTGGGATCGTTTGGATGAGGCACCACAAGGGCGATCTTATCACCCCATTTTAATGATTTTGAATAAAGAACAATGAACTCTGTATGTATGGAATATGTAATATGTAAAGCTTCGTGTTTTGAAGAAATGAAAAATTAGGATGGAAAGAATGTGTACACAGTCTATCTATCTGTCACTTCTTTTGAATCAATATACATTCTTAATATGATATACATATATTTTAAATTCATTTCAGTGTTACTCATTGGATCGGCTTCAAACATTTCGCTGTTGAAAGATACGTGGTGTTTCTATTCATAAATCTCATCCTGAAATAATCATTGATCCTCATAATAGCTATGGTATTTCAAGTTATTATAATATATCAGTACTGGGTTTCCGACAATTAACGCAACTGCATCTTTCAAAAGAGTTAAATCCTTAAAGTCACAGTAAAGATATATGATTATAAAACTTTTTACAATCACTAAAGTAGGTAGAGGGTCTCATTTTTTTCGTGAGTACAAGTATACGCGATCTTCATTTCACATCGGTAAACAACTCGTCTTCGTTTAAAACATTGAACACACAAACGCTTTTCATTACATCGCCTTTCAGGGTTCGAACTCACGAACCTCTTCAGTAACTCTTACCAGCTAATCATTGAGGTCTTCTCATTGGCGGATACTTCTAGAGGCTTTAATGTAATCAATTGTCTCGAGTGGCCAGAGAAAGAGAGAGAGAGAAAGAGAGAGATAGAGAGAGAAAGAGAGAGATGTAGCTAAAATAATGGCATCGCGACGCTCTTTCGTGGGCGTAATAACGACGTCGAAAGTGACGTATTATACCGGTCCGGTGAGCATGGTTATTTATGATGTTCGTTCTTGGCTGCTCCTTCATTCGGATGATTTATTGTGCTTTCATGAATTTCAAACGCTCTTTACTTTTAGGATGACCTGATGAATATATGTATGGACATTTACTACGTATACTTAATGTTTTATTCGAACTGAATCCTGATTTGAGTTCACTTTTAGTTTTCGTGACTTCGTGAATGCACTTCAAAGACGGAATGGAATAGAATGGTTCCAGGAATGGAATTTTTAAAAGAAATATTATCCTCTGATTTTGCCCCTCGAGGTTATACTTGTGGGGTTTATCAAAGCTTCTTCTCAGAAACTAGGTCAACCACCCAATTTTCTTCCTAAACTTTATAGCAACAAATAGATAATGACATAGGCGTATATGCATGCCAAATATCATCTGTATGTTTTGTCTTTTCGTTTGAACTGTGGATCGCGAACTACAACAAAAGTTCTGACTTCTCAAGGGCAGTAATTTAAGCAAAATAAATGCATTTAGGTTTGGGCTAGTTTATTTAGGTTTATGCGGATGTCGAAAAGAAAACCATTTATGAATCAACATCTTCACACTTGAAAAAACCGCCTAGATACTATAATCAAATATCACTGTGATTTGTCTTTTGATAGGCACTAGGGGCACTATCACCATTTTTTTTGGTATAGAAGTTTAATCAAAGCAGTCATTTTATAAATTTTATATGAATTTTAGCCTTGAAAGAGTCTATTACCATTTTGAGAATTGAACTGATTGTAAAACTATTGTTGTTGTGTGTCTAGATGTACTGAACGGCGCTGTGTTCGACGAGGATCACGACGAGATGGTCGTCGTCAAAGACATCGAGATGTTCTCGATGTGCGAACATCATCTGGTACCATTCTACGGCAAGGTGTCCATTGGTTACTTACCGACCAATAAGATTCTTGGATTGAGTAAACTCGCTAGGATTGTGGAGATCTACAGTAGGAGACTGCAAGGTAAGTTGAAAACGATGTTTGGAAATAAAATCCCCGGAGAAAAATATCCCCGGATAAAATGCCGCTAGGGAATTATACCCACAGGAAATAGCCCTGAGAACAGTTACTCCCAAAAAAATCAACACATCTAGGCCTACGTTTCTTGAAGGGAGAGATAAAAAACATGAACACTTTTTAAAAAATACTTTTAAAAAACTTTCAAACAATTTCAAAAAACACTTTTAAAAGTCGAATAACGGGAATAATTTCTCGAACTCAGCTTTTCCACCAAACGTAATTATTCTCGTCGTTCGGTCAGAGGCGGACTGGCCCGGGTGGTGAGGAAGAGGATTAATTTAATTTGGCGCTCCCAAATAGTTATGTAGCTATGGGGAGATGGGAGTAGACATGTAGGATTACTGAATTATTATTTCATAGTATTTATAAAATCAAATGCAATTTATTTTGTGTTATCAATTGTAACATTACATTAATTAATTGATACTATCAATTTTTGTGAATTTATTTTTAAAATGCTATTCTATTGGTCAGTTGTGAAATTTGGGATTTATTTTTTCATTTTTTCAACTCCTGCTTGGGCCCAATCTTCCAGTACGCCACTCCGTCCAGCGTCCACTCTTACTCTCTCGTCACTTTTTGTGCCATAGATTTTGATATTAATAGTAGAAAACGTGAACAAATAGTCGGACGATTACCGCAGAGAGATTTTTGTGAACCCAATAATTAATCTGATTGTTTGTGTTTTAGTTCAGGAACGTCTCACCAAGCAGATCGCTATAGCAGTCACCAAGGCTGTACAACCCGCAGGAGTCGCAGTCGTGGTTGAAGGAGTGTACGTATTATACAAACATTATTCAACTTGAGGCTTTAACGACCCGAATATGAGATATATCTAATACCTCATTATTCAACCCTGTATCTAATACCTCATTATTCAACTTCTCTGAAAGTATTCAGTCCCAATTTTTTGGAATTGATAGTTAGTGGCTTAAGCAATGCATAGTTAGTGGATTAACTTGTTATCACCCTTGGTTACGTATGATTTCCATATCTTAATACATTGTTGGGGGATTGGTACTAATCGAAGATCCGTAAAACTGTCTCTTTCAGACTGACTTTGCTTTTGAAAATCTGATAAAATTCATTCTCATGAATATATGATTCAACATTAATTTTTAAAGTGATTTTAAAAATGCATCTTAAAAATATATACAAATTTGGATTTGAAATACAAGTTTGGATAAGGCCTAACAAGACCGAAACAAAAAATGACAGAGACGATTTTCCATCACTAAAAATTCCTTCCGATAAAATTGATTAAACACGCTGACCACTAGCTTCATCCATGATAAAGTGACCAAGAAAACATTCTCAAATCTACCATTTGTATATAGAAACCAAATTCTCAGAATTCTCAGAACATGAATTGCTTCAAAATAAATAATATGCTCACTTTTTTTTTTTTTTAATTCACACAAGAAATAGGAATCTTACAAATAATTATATTAATTTCTGCTACGCTACAAGAATAGATTGTCAGCAGAATATACAATAAACATTAAACATCAATAGACATCAATAAACACATTATTCTTGTGACTCATTGAGCACAGATAATCATTGAATAATAGAAGAAAAGAGAAAAAGAAAAAAATATGCATATAATGAATAATTTGGAGAGAAGTTGGAGAGAAAACAAATGAAATCGACTTGAAATTTGAATTCCTAGAAATAATAATAATAATAATTTTAATAATAATATTTGATCGACAGGCATATGTGCATGGTGATGCGAGGCGTCCAGAAGATCAACAGCAAGACCGTCACGTCCACCATGTTGGGAGTCTTCCGAGACGATCCCAAGACTCGCGAGGAGTTCCTCAATCTCGTACACTCGAAGTAAGCGGAAACGCACAAGCGTCGTCGCCGTTCATTCGAAGAATATGTTTGTTTTTCATCGTTGTTGAAATACTTGTATCCACGAAAGAACGTCTTCTACCAACAGAAACTCAAATATCACCGTTATATTTGTATAGCCGTGATATTTTTACGGCGTTACGACTTTTCAGGACGAGGTTTACGATAAGAAACGGAATTACATCTTTCGTAATCGTTAAAACCTTGAAGTTCCAGTAAGATTATGTAAAAACTGAAGTTTTAACAATTATTTTGTTGGTAGAAGACATTCTCTCGTTGATAGAGGTATAAACCGTGTTCTCTCTCCTCGTCCATCTTGTTGTATTACGTGTCACGTGTTCAAGCCGAACTCAGTATTCACCTTTCTCACGCAGCCTTTCCCAGTCTTATTATTTTACTTAATCAATACAGCCGATGATTGATACCCCATTGAATTTTAATCCTAGAGTTGGTGTTAATAATCTTATTCTTAAAAATGTAGTAGATTTTTTCGTGTCATCTGTCACGATATCGTTAAATGGTTCCCACATTGGTTACCAACACAAACGGAGTGCTGTGGATATCAAATCCAGTGCCTTCTAAACGAAAAGCAGTTGCCATTTAACAACTTTTTAAAAAGAAGTCAACGTTTATTTACGTTGAGCCAACCTTGCCAACACGAGTTCGTTGCAAAAGATGCCTTCTTCATTTGGGCTGGATTGTGATTGGACGAAAGAGAATATCGACCAGAAATCATGACGAATGACAAGAAAAACCGAGCGAGAACCCTGTTTAAGAAGATTATTCTGCTGGCTCACAGATCATTCTGTTTTACTCCTTTCAGAAAATAATCGAATCAGTGTACAGTGCAAGAAATTAAACAATACAAATTTTGATCACCTTATGATGGTATTGTATTTTAAAGGTGAAAATAACCTTGCTATACGGATACGGTAGATCCATCTCTATTCAAACTGCGTGCTATATATACATTTCACAGAAATTGAAAGATATCTGCGTGGATAACTACATCACACGCACAACACCCATTCACAGTGCATTGCATATCATATCAGCGGTAAATCCTTCATTTCAAATTTGTTTGAGCTGTTGTGACATTTGAATCATTGTTTAATTATGTATAATAATTCAATTCTTCTGCATAACCAATGATATAGGATGAGAATATTTTTTTATAATAGCCTATTGATTTCAATCATTTATAAGGATCCATATTATTCTAGATATAGTTCAAGTAATATTAATTACGGTAGCTAGATATATTTAATTTACTGTTTGATTTAATAACTAGAATATAGAAAAATTTAAAATATTTTGTATGACAAGGTTGAACAGTGAAGAATGATTAGAGATTTAATTATTACAATTTGGAATGTTGATTATTGCATAGTTTTTAGCGGCCTACGTAAATCTACTGTAACCTGCGATATTATAAAACGTAGCATGTTTGTAATACTCCTAATCCCATACTGTATTATAATACAAGGTGTTTAATGTTAAAAATCTACAAATAAGAAACAATATTTTGTAATAAGTTCAGATTATAATATTTACATTGATTTAACATAGAATTCCAATGTGATAACCACAAAGTAGCCCTAGAAGGCAATAAAATATTTTTTAACTATGTTATAATTGATAAATGTTTTACATTAAATATTATTGACTGTTGAAAATGATATCTGTAATGACATACATGGTAATAGAAACTTATGGACCAATTGGAGTGCTATGAATGTTAAAACTTCCATGTTGAATTGTAATTACATCGAAATATTTTATTATGCTAAAATTTATGTAAGAACTAAGTAATATACATATTTTATGTCAATTCGATCTTTACTTATTTTTGTACACCAATCCTCCCAATCACATAGTTGAAAGTACTTATACTGGTTTTGTAATTCAGTAAGTTACCGGTACTTGAAAAAAAAAATCTTCATCTCTGTGTTCTTTCAACTGCTCTCTACTACGATTAATCTACTAATGAACCTCGGTAAGCTGGTGTTCTTTCTTTCCCTTATATCCAATTACTTTTGATTGTGGTATTACTGTAAACAACCAGTAGTTTCTAGGTTACTTCCTGTAGTCAGGAAAAGTGAGTGACAGAAGATATTCTCAAAGTAAGATGATCTGAAATGAAAATACTGGCAGTGACGTTATCAATGTTCATTCAATCATTGTTGTTTTTAATAACATATTTATTTATAGGTTTAAACGTTTTTAGTTCTTTTTTTGGAAATTTAAGATTTTTTTAGCATGTGATGTAACTTCTTTTCTTTTCTGTAAGTTCTGTAAGTTCTACTTTGTTTGGCATTGAATGGTTTGATATCGAAAGGGCGAGGTCCGGTCTTACGACCGCTCTTCCACCTAGCCTTGTCCTTAAACTAACACGTTATAATAGAATAATTGAATAGAATAATGATTGGACGGACTAAAAGTATTATTAAATAAAATGTAATGCTGTGTTAGTGAAGAGATATAAGTAAATAAAATACAGTTCGACTTGGGAGGTGTCGTTAAGGGAGAGGAATTTAATGTCGATGAGGATGTTGACTGAAACGAAAAGAAAAGCTCCGAGTGTACGCCTACTAATTTGGCGGTTCAGATGAACGGTTCACCTATTGCTGAACTATTTTAAAATGTAAATTTTATAGAACTCAAGCAGGAACTAAAAATAATCCGTCAAGTTGTGTTTGAATTCCGTCGTAGTTAACTAGGCCATGGCCATTATTAGATGAATTCATCAATTCAAGAAATTACCAGTAGGACTAATATTATGATTTCTATTTATAAATATCAGGTATAGGCCTACAATAACATGTGAACAATACGGAATAATAATAATATACCGTAACTCTCTTTGAATTTGATACAAAATGTTTTTCATTAAACAAAAAATAAAAAATAAAAAAATATTCTCAGGTACCGATACGGAGGTAGGCTTCTACAGAGTTTATTTGGATTTGGATAAAGTAATTGAAAGACACGACTCCTATGAAATACAGTTTACTTAATTGTAGTTATTAAATATTACAATAGTACCATTACCAACCTCTATTATTAGATTTTGTAACACCTCTTGGTATATGGAATATGAATAATTAAGACGACACACACTGATCTACACATATGAACATTGAAATCACAACTCGGTAATTAGTAATTAGGTTGAAAACTTTTCAATTATTGCAGAGTAAATTGCTGGATTTGCTCTCCCGGATAAGTGTATATAACTGTTTCCGTTTGCCCGTTTTGTTCAGTAGTGATTATATTGCCAGCAATTGCTTGTGCATCTGTAATAAAAATCAACAATATAAGTGCACTGGTCAATCACAAGATTCATTTTACACATTTTGACAGCAAAATATAGAATCACATGCACTTTCTTATGAAATCTTAAACATGGATATTTCCAATAGAGTGGTTTTCAACGCGTCTTTAAGGCCTCGATTAAACCAATTGGCCACATTAAAACCTCCAGCAGCTGAATTTTTTGATACATTTCGTAGACTACTTGGATTTTTTTCACTCAATTAGATACGGTACTTAAAACTTTACATATGTCAGATTACAAGATTAGGCATTATGTTAAACATTTGTATTACATATTTACCCTGGTTGATTCAATTTTCAATCATTTTTTTTTTCTGATCTTATCTATGATTTATAACTTTATAATGTAGGTATATCATTATGCAGGTAAGCCGCCCTCGTTAGCTCAGTCAGCTGAGGCACGCTTCAGACACTGAAGCAAACCGTTGGGCGTAGGTTCGAATCCCGTAAAGGCATGGGTTTTTGTGAACGTCCTTTCACTCATCATCACTTCATAGTTTCATAATCACCTGCTCACCCCCCGTATACACCCCCGTATAACCTAGCTGTTGGTGAGGTCGTTAAGGAAACAATAATCAACATTATGCAGGTAGTCAGACACATGTTGTTACGAGGCTCCAGCTCTATTCTCACTACCTGTATACAGTGTATTACACTGTGTAGAAACAATAATAAATAAATAAATCACACTTACTGAATGCTTCTTCGGCAGTCATCTCCTCTGAATACATATCAACAGAGCCCAGGGGCTTATCTCCTTTGGTAGCCTGAAAATAATGTAATATTTTTACTACTCCGAGCCAACGAAATGTTTTTATACAAATTAATGTCTAGGCCTACTTAATGCTACGCATAAAGTCTGTTAGCATACAACACACCAGATAGCTAATGAAATTGCTTCCATCTTTGAAAAAATTACTAGAAATAAAAAGATAAAACAAAGTCTATGTCTACATTTATATTTAATAAAAAATAAAGAATTCTTGTTTCAACAGGGATCCAGCATGCTGAAGGAAAAAATTTACCGTCAGGAAATTTTACAAAATGTAAATCATGATGAAACGTTCGGAGTGCAAGATACGAATTAATAAACATGTCATCAGGTGTAGACAATATGTGAATGAGTTTTGTGAAAACATATTTGGAAAGATTATTGTATGACATGGTATTCAACACAAATATTTTCAACAATTAATTTCAACTCCCCACAAATTAGGGTACAATATACAAATACCATGCCTGCAGGCATACTGTGAATATTTATTATGAATCTACAATTGTAGAAAATGCTTCTCTGAGTGTCACGAAGCAGTTTTCACTATAGGTACAATATATTCAAATGGAAAGACTATAGACCCTATGCCTAATAGGCATTTAGTTGTACTTATAGTGATATTGACCCTGAAAATAGTCTGCTGCAGGTGGATCCACCTTAAAACAAAAATATTGACTCATTGTGGTCTCTCTCCAGGGTTTTGAATTCTCAAATAAGGGTTTGAAAACGTTTAAGAACTTGTTTAAAGTGAATGTGAGAAGAGTGCTTACTTCTCTGTATTTCTGTAGGTAGAGTTTCAACGGTTCAACGTAATTATCGAAGCCGAGTGTTGTCATCGCAAACAGGATGTCTTCGCCATTTATTGTTTTTCTTTTCTCCATATGACATCGATCACTAGCTTCACTTGTGATAAAGCTAATAAACTCGGACACACATTCCTGAACACACTCTCGAGCATCCTTAGCAATTTTACCAGGTTCAGGTATCCCTCGTTTCATGATCTTGGCAATATTAGCGATTGGTAAAAATCGGTCTTGTTCTCTTAATGGATAGCCAGGCCGCTGGTCGCCTCCTTGATTGGAATCATCAGTATTTTCAGCAGTCAGGGCAGCATCAGCATCATCTAATAACAAAAGGTGGACTTACATGAAAACACTGCCGGGTAGCGTAGGCCTACCAGGCTTCTGCTGGATGCTGGCATTGATTTCATGCCGGGTTCCGAGACATAGGTCTACCTACGATACGGTCTACATGTTCAGCTGAGGTATTTCATGAACCTTCCAGGAAAACATAATATTCAGAGTGTTGCCTCGGTCCTTAAAAATATAAACTGATCTTAGGCTAGTTTCAAGACCTGGGCCATTGATTATGCCTGGGCTAACCTAGGTCTATGCCCCATGACATTTCAAGTCCAGCTGTCAAGCCCTAGCTGTGGCAATATTACAAGTTCAAAAGCATAAGCCCGAGGTGTCAGAATGAGCCTAGAAAGGATAATCCAATAATTTAACCTTTATCCTAGGTTTAGGGTCTAGGCCTAGCCCCCTAGTCCTAGAAATCGAATGCCATATAAGAGTACCGTAACTGAAACATAACCTCACCATCAATTTCATCCCCTTGTACCATATAATTTTGTGAATCAACCGTGAGGAAACTATTCCCCAAGTCATCACCACTCTCACTGGTATCCATTATGAATTAAAATTAACCTATTTGCAGTCGAGTTTTATTACAGTTTAGGTCTCAAGATCCGTGTTTACAAAATTGTTACAAATCTAGGGCCTAATACAGAAAATGGCTGGCTTGAATATGTAGAATGCCTTGATTGGCTAATACGCCTTGTAAACTTGCGTCATCATACGCTTGCATGTCGATAATTTGATTTTCTTCCATAAGAGGCGGCAGCGACTCGCACGTCAAAACACCTGTCGGAAAATACAGGCGGCAAAACCTGTCACTGCATGTAGGCCCAGTTTATCATTTCATGCAACATCAATAACCTCAAACTCTTGTGTTTCAAGGAAGAAGTCATAATGACAGAACGAATTGTCGTATTAATTGACATGGATTGCTTTTATTGTCAAGTTGAGGAAAGGCTTAATCCATCGTTAAAAGGAAAACCTATGGCTGTGGTTCAATATAACACTTGGAAAGGAGGGGGGTAAGTTTCTCTAGCTTTGGTAGGTCCAGGCCTACCTAATAGTGGTAGCCCTACTAGTTTTATACAAAGAACCCGAAATGCAAGTGCAATGCTTTCTACCTATACGCCTAGTGGGTTTCTCTATAATATGCGTAAATTGTCGATCAAAACCGAGTAATTTTCTTCGACAGTTAGGCTAGGCTAGGTTTCGTATTGATACCTTTGCGTAGGTCTAGTGTGATTCTAAATTGCAACTTCACAATTCCGATTAACAAAACAACTTCTTGAATTGTCATTTGTCTCTGATGTCAATGTCGAGAACTGTCATATTCAGACAAAAATGACGAAATAGTTTTTGTTTTGAACTGTTTCAAGCCAAGAAGAACCGCCATTCCACCTTTTTTAACTGAAAATAGTATCAGTTGCCTATGCCTATTCAACATGAATAATGTTATTTTCTAACTGTTGTTATTATTTTATCTGTCGAGTTTTTTGATAAGAACTTGACGAAGGAAAAATACACATTAGTATATTTTTTCTTGAAAAATAGCTAGGGCCTACCAAGGTAGCTCTTAATTAGTAGGGTAATTAGTCTGATTGATATAAAAATATTCAGTTATACATACTATTTATTCTAAATAATTATAAAACATTAATGTTACATGATTGTGTGATTAAATTGCAGTATAATAGCAGTGAATTATGAAGCACGAGACTTTGGCGTTACTCGACATGTAAGAGGCAATGAAGCAAAAGAAAAATGCAAAGAAATAGTACTAGTTGCGGTCCCAGAGGTCCGAGGAAAGGCGGACCTTACGAAATACCGCGACGCTGGCCGCGAGGTGGTGAACGTTCTTAGCCAGTTCAGCGACTGTGTCGAGCGAGCAAGTGTAGACGAGGCTTACATCGACTTGACACAAACAGTCGAAACGTACATAAAAAACATGGAAAAGACGCTGTCTTTCGACCAATTGCCGAACACTTTTGTAGTTGGATATTCCGAGGAAAATAACAACGATGAAGGTTTGTTCAAATTAAGCTAAGTCTATACAAAACAAACAATTACCAATTACAAAAACAATTACTGTACCTGCAGTTGAGACTTTAGTTTTTATTCAATAATCGTTGAAAAATAACTAGGCCTACGGTAATTTATTAGATACATAAGATAGGACCGTTACTTAATTTAATGAATTCATAATCTTAATCTTGAACGAGCAGTTCAATGATTCTTGAAAAGATCTTATCAATCTCAAGGGCGGACGGTTTGAGACGGAAATCAATCCCTTGCGCAGTTAATCGCCTACTGATTTGAAAACATGTGTTTATTCAGAATTGTGTGTTGA
Organism: Brachyptera putata; assembly: GCA_907164805.1. NCBI lineage: Eukaryota > Metazoa > Arthropoda > Insecta > Plecoptera > Taeniopterygidae > Brachyptera > Brachyptera putata. The sequence continues at coordinate 23,136,806 of OU015465.1, forward strand.
CAAAAATCCAATTGATATTTCAAGAACTCCGGTTGTGGGAGTTCACATCTTGAAAGCTTACACGTCTAGCAGACTCCTGCAGCCTCTTGAAGGAATAGTCCGAATTTGTTGAATCCACATTTCATATGATAGGATAATTTATAGGATAATGTTTTATTTTTGCCGTTTTGTTTTTAGCTCAGCGATTAAATGGATTGAAGGAATGGATTGAAGAGCAAATGAGTGATCCCGCATGCCTACGTTTAGCTGTAGCTGGTGTTATCGTAGAAGAAATAAGATCTGCGGTGTTCACTCAAACAAAGTTTCGTTGCTCAGCTGGCATAGGACACAACAAGGTATATAACACTCTTTCAGTGTTTTTTTACGTTTTTTTCGATGTATGTAATTTATACCTCCTTATAAGAATAAGAAGTAGTTATAAAATAGTGGATTGCACAGAATTCTTGTTCCCATCGTATCATTGACTGAACTTTTTCACGTTCCTATTAGGTCCTTGGTAAATTGGTGTGTGGACTTCACAAACCAAATCGTCAAACTATTCTTCCCCACGGTGGTGTCGCAGAGCTTTATCGAACGTTGTCTGTTAAGAAAGTTCGACATCTGGGCGGTAAATTAGGTGATTCTGTAGTGGAGCAGCTTGGGTGTAAAGTAATGGCCGATCTTGAGCAATTCACTGAAGCGCAACTGCAGGCAAAGTTTGACACTAAGACGGGGTAAGTTGTTGAATAAGTAGAATAACATCTGAAATTTGAAAGTTCATAAAATGTATTCTTAGCATTGGATTTTTAATGCCCAATTGATTTTTCACAACACTTTCAAATTATCTGTTCTAATTATAATTAGGCCCCAAGTATCATCTACACAGTGAAACGTTATTCAAACGACCAAAAATACCCATTTTGAAAATATTCAACATTAGGCTTATGGCAGAGTCAAAATCCAGAACTATTAGGCCCACTACAGGAAAATTTGAGTTATCAGAGTTTACTGTGTAGGTCTACTATCATATAGAGTTTACTGTAGTTAGAAAACAACGGTCTACTGTATATTATTGATTCCGAGCTGTGTTCTCTCTTCACCTCTCTTAGGTCGTGGCTGTACAACATTGCCCGTGGCATTGACCATGATCCCGTTACACCACGATTACTTGCCAAGTCTATCGGATGTTGCAAGAACTTCAGGGGTAATCAGGCTCTTACATCCCGAGATGCCGTTGAGCAGTGGACACTCGATCTGTCCAGAGAATTGACGGAGAGATTAGTGAAAGATCAAGAGGAGGTGAGCTTCACATATCATCGATAGGAACTAATATATATTGGGTTTAGCGGCGCACTGTACTAAGTTCTTGTTGTCGGTGAATTTTTTTGTCGGATATACTATTTTTAGTATTGTTTTCGGATAGTGGTAAGGAAATGGTCGTGACCTGTCGTCAAAGAACCATCTCAGTGCCTATTTTATCGACACCATCAGTTCAAGTCTCAATATACGTGTTGGTTTGTGCAGTGAAACCTCGATGCATCGTTCCCGGATCTATTGTTTTCCTGCTTGTATCTTTCATTTTTTCTCACCCATTCTACACATTCAATTCTCCTGGAAGGATCGTTTTTCTGCGTGGATGGTTTTCCTGCGCGGATAGGTTTCACTATGTAGTCAAATGGAACTAAAGAAAACATGCCATACCTCAATGTAAATGTGGTCCTATAATTTTACCCTTTCAGGTTATTTTTGTTTTTGCCCCACCAATACATGAATGTCCCTTTGCAGGTCAATAATATTTCAGTTCTAGATGAATGTTTTTTTTTCTAGAACAAACGTACTTCAAAGCTCCTCACCGTGTCGTTCGTGCTTGGAGATAACTCGGCAACTCGGAGCGGTCCGTTCAACTCTTATGACGTAGAGCGTATTGCCGCCGACGCAATGGAACTCATTAGAAAGAGCAACGAAGGGAAATGGTTTGTTCATTTATAATAATTTCATTGTGTAACATTACTGATGTATTATATGTTTGCCTATTTATACACTCTTTGAAATTTGAATTAGTTGCTGGCTTTGCAATTTATTGTATGACAACAAAAATCTTGGGATCAAGAGTTTGGTTTATATTCAGTGTTCTAAATATTACTAGAAAGTTTGCAAACCATAATTGAGATATTAAATCAAACCTTTTTATCTTTCGATTATTAGGCTTGGAAGTTATTCGTGTAGGAGCTATTTTTAGATCGTGATTTTGAAAGTTGAATAAGCAGCCAGTAGGCGTAGATATTTACTGGTCAAGCTGTGTAAATGTGAAATACAATATATTTTTGTTCTGACTTGTTTATTAAAAAATGAGTATCAATTGATGAAAAAGATTTCTGACGTAATCGGTAATATTTTTTTACAGGTCTCTTCCAATAAAATATCTGGGCTTATCAGCCGGAAAGTTTGTGGAGGAAAACTCGAACCAAAATACCATTCAGAGCTTTTTCAAGACTGTTGATAAAGTACCCTCTGATATTAAGAACGACACATCTCTTTCATCTAGTGAATCAGTTCCCTGCGGCACTTCTGCTGCAAAAACAAAGAAGAACGATCAAAATCATTCATTTTTTATGAAATATTTCAAGAAACAGGATGATTTAAAGGCCGTAGCCTCAAAAATGAGTGAATCACTGGAATCATTTCCTACTACAAGTGAAAAAAATCATAACAAAGTAGATAACAAAATTGAAAATGATTCTAAAGATAAAGCTATCGCTAGAAAAGAAGTGGAACCCTTACCGTCGTGTTCGAAGGCGATCGAAGTTCTTGAAGAAAATTCCGATTCAAACGATAGTGTATTGTGGACAAGTATTGGTGAAATCTTTCCTGACATAACTGTAATTGATGACAGTGTTGCCTCTCTTCTGCCGCCATCCATGCAGAAACAGCTAGAAACTCGAAGAAACATTGCAAAATCATCTCGTGACGATATGGCATCAAGTAAGCAGAGCGAACTCCAAAATATTATTATACCTCTGACGAATGAAAGTGATAGTGATTCAATAAAGATTGAAATTTCGAGAAGTGATAAAATAAGTGAGTCCAATCATCGAGTCGTACCAAAGATTTATGAACCGGAAATCGATCCCTTTTACGGTGACGACAGCACAGACGTAGATGATGATGTTGCACAGGAAATTGTGACGGAAACAAATACGTCCGATCAAACCGCTGCTAGTACCAGTAAAGAAGTGGCGCGAGAATCCACGGCTAGTGACAACAATATTCCAGGACAGTTATGCAACAAGTGCTCAAAATATATTCTTTTACATGTTTATTTAGAACATTTAGATTTCCACGCTGCAGAAGATCTTCATAAGGAATTGAATGTAGGTCCGGCGATAGTATCACGTAGCGTGCCGATAGTGGCAGCTAAAAAGAGTCCAGCCAAGTCGTTGCTAGGAGCTAAGAAAAGAGGCCGTCCAAGTAAAAGCTCATTGATAAAGAGTAGTGATAAGAAAATGCGAAGTATAAATTCGTATTTTACTCCAAAGAAATGAAAAAGTCAACTTTGAAGATAAAATATTTTTTGTAAGAAGACTTGACTCTTTCATAACTGCTGGTTGGTTGCAAGTCCAAGTCTATGTGATACAAATAATCTTTAAGTATTTTATTTTTGACTTCTGAAATGTGGCATGCTGCATGTCTTTCAGTTTTCACTTTTACCATATTCTTTTAATTGTTTATTAAAATCTAACATATCCCCATTGCTTTTGTTTTATGAACTTTTTTGTCAGGTTGTCAGCATAATATTGTACGGGTGAAGGACGAAAACAAAATGTAAGATTAATACCCGTGGTCAATTCTCTATCAAAATATACGTAGTCTCAAATATCACCGTCATTCTGTCCTTCTGATTCAAGTCTTGAGTAGGTAAATTAAGGCTGGTTCACAATAATTCAATTAAATATTAATCAAGTTGATGTGCATCATTCATTTTAAGCAAAACGGTTCCCCTTTTGAATGGAATTAAACTGAAGATAGCCTCTGTTTTTGAAGTCATTTAGGAACGAGTGACAAATTCGACAATTTTGTGTCACATAATTTAATTACAGTTTGCTCAGGTTGCCCGATCTTAGCTTAGCTCCAAAATGAAATTGGGTTGGCTGGTTGAAAAAGTTCACTGAACGTGCATGATTACCGATACTTCCGTATAGCTCCAGAACTGTGTAATTGGCGCTGATGTTAGTGTCGTTGAGATTGCATGTCAGAATTTGTGGACATGGACTGTAGACCGAGTCAGCAATTGACTTACCTGTAAATGAATTTTGTTCCATAACTACAACATTGGTATATTTATGTCAAATTTATGTAATGTACTAATTTCGTAGTCTTAAAATGTATATTTGTATTTTGTACAGAAGAAGTTAATACAGTAATATATTTTATTTATTCATTTGTAAATCATTAGATTATTCCTTGAGATCTCCTGAAATCTAGAGGTTGGTGGCAACTTATAATTATTCAAAATTTGATGTGATATTATTTTGAAAATTAATTTTTTGTAAAACTAAAATCACATCGCACCGTATATAGAATACAGAAGAAGTGGTATTCTAGTTTGTTATGTTAGTTTAGTATTCAGTTTACCAGTAATTTTAACACCATGAGTAGTTGATTATCAAAAATTAAAAATAACATTTTTTCAGTCATCATTTTCATTGTATGCAATATTTTAGTCCGAATGTTTGAAATGTATTCAAATTATTGCATTATCGATGAATACCACCAAAATTAAGTATACACTCCATTATTGTATCTTTCGTAATTAATAATTAATAAAGTGGATCTATTGATTACGTTATTAAAAACTGGTTTTATTTGTATTTTAATATAAATAATTAATTAATATATAATCCTTGAGAATTATAATTCAGTGATATAATGACAAGATGGGTTGCATATTATAATTTCAACAGAAGTGCTATTGGCATTATGAGATGAGCCCAGGGTTCCTACCAGTCACCTATTCTCCCCGAGGATGGGTATTCGAGTTGTTGCCTACTAAATATGCCACAACCAAAATTCTATACCCAGCCCTGCACCATAGGATCGTAATGAACTGAGTGCATCCCCCTTCCCATAATGAAATGTGTGAAAAAACCAAAGATGATCATGGGATAAAATATTACAAAAATGTTTTTCCAATATGGCTGAATTTTTATGGAAGTTATTACTAACTATTACAACAATAAACCAATTTTCAGATTCTGGTGTAGAATGTAGATCAAGTTATATCCACTTTTCCAATTATGAGTTATTATACACATCCGCACTTCGGTCGAACTTGTATATAAAAGGCTCGAAAGACTTCTTGGAAAACACGTAGCCCTGAAAAGTAGTGATATCAAAAATTGTAGCAAGTCAAATTCTTTACTTCTCAACTTCCTATCAGCTTCGTTAGCAGTTGATTGTCGGAACTGCTTCTCCGCCGGAGACGGTTGTCACAGACTGACGACATAACCTCAAATCGACGTGAAAGTGATTGATACTTCTTTCAGTCCTTCAAGTATTTTCTGAAGGAAGAAATCATAATGACAGAACGAATCATAGTATTAATTGACATGGATTGTTTTTACTGTCAGGTTGAGGAAAGAGATAATCCATTGTTGAAAGGAAAACCTGTAGCTGTGGTTCAATATAACTCTTGGAAAGAAGGCGGGTAGGTAGCTCCTGTTTGAACAATTTTTTTTTTTTTATTTGTTGTTACGGTATGTTAGGCATACAACAATACATTTGTTGATTTTAAACAATTAGTTGTTTTTGGTGTTATTGTAATAAATGAACTAAAAAGATCGTACCGTACTGGTACATATACTTTCCTTTATATGGGCAGGTCAACTATAAACTCAATGGCGGGTCCAAAGAACATTTAATTTTATTCATTTATTAATTAATCCAAAAAGGATGAGCGGTGATGCTATTTGCTATTGATGCTATTCCTGAGACAACAGTGGTGGAAATAAGACTTTCAAACGACGAAGCAAACGACTGCCGTATTTTTCACCATTGTGCCAATCCTTTAACATTGTCGTTTGGAAGTGTCGCTTATGGAAGTCTTGAAGTCCCTAGGCCCTACCAAGATTCAAGTGTAATTTTTTACTTGTTGAGCATTTTGATGAAAATTTGACGAAAGAACCAATCAAAACTATTTTTTTTTTCTGGAAAGCGACTGGTTCGATTATTAAAAATAATTATTACTGGTACGCTAAATTGAGAGTAAACCATTTTGTGATTTTATTGCAGGATAATAGCAGTGAATTACGAAGCACGTGACTTTGGCGTGACTCGACGTATATTAGGCAACAAAGCAAAAGAAATATGCAAAGAAATAATTTTAGTAGAAGTCCCAGAGGTCCGAGGAAAGGCAGATCTTTCCAAATACCGAGACGCTGGCCGCGAGGTGGTGAACGTTCTCTGTCAGTTCAGCGACTGTGTCGAGCGAGCAAGTGTAGACGAGGCTTACATCGACTTGACACAAGCAGTCGAAACGTATATTAAAAATATGAAAAAAACACTTTCTTTCGAACAATTGCCGAACACGTTTATAGTTGGATATTCCGAGGAAAATAACAACGATGAAGGTTTGTTCAAATTAAGCTACTGTACTGTTACTTGTGGGTATGAGTCGAGTTTTTAATCATACGAAAGAAATGATTTTAACGCTTTTCGTTATGGGTGTTCAATTAACTACCTAATTGTCATGGTGGGGTTTTGATGTTTGCTGTTTGGTTTCAGATCAGCGATTAAATGGATTGAAGGAATGGATTGACGAGCAAATGAGTGATCCCGCGTGCCTACGTTTAGCTGTAGCTGGTGTTATTGTAGAAGAAATAAGATCTGCGGTGTTCACTCAAACACAATTTCGTTGTTCAGCTGGGATAGGACACAACAAGGTGTGTATATTTTATGGAAGGGTTACATAGGTAGCTTTGTAATCGAGCCATGTCATTCCATTGATTGATTTTTTCCATGTCCCTATCAGATCCTCAGTAAGTTGATGTGTGGACTTCACAAACCAAATCGTCAAACTATTCTTCCACACGGTGGTGTCGCAGAGCTTTATCGTACGTTGTCTGTTAAGAAAGTTCGACATCTGGGCGGTAAATTAGGTGATTCCCTAGTGGAGCAGCTTGGGTGTAAAGTAATGGCCGATCTTGAGCAATTCACTGAAGCGCAACTGCAGGCAAAGTTTGATACTAAGACAGGGTAAGTTGTTGAATAATTTTGTTGATAATAGTTGCAAAACGTCTCTGCTATTGAAAAATACTACTTCTTTATAGCCTACTTTTACAAACGTTTCCAAAATGATGTATCTGTTTTTATTCAAGTTGCTTATTAACAATCGATATGAAGAAACTATCTAATCATTGTATAAAAATATACAAAATTCTGATTATCATTCAGTGCAGCATTCACAAATTCAATAAATGTATGCACATGAGGACTGAGTAGAGATATCCTAAAAATGTGGTGACTACTTTTCCTTAAATGAGCGATGATTTTAAATAAGAGTGGGCAGGTATCGGGTGAATCAGGAGAATACGACCTGGATAGATTCAGTGAAATATCAAATATCAATATTCCTCAATGGTAGTAGAGTAGACCTGTAACTTTAATGAACAAATTCTCAAACTCCAATACTAATTATCGTATGTTGCACTGGTATTGTATTTGTTATAAAAACTTGACCTCTCTTAGGTCGTGGCTGTACAACATTGCCCGAGGCATTGACCATGATCCCGTCACACCACGATTACTTGCCAAGTCTATCGGATGTTGCAAGACCTTTAGGGGGAACCAGGAGGCTCTTACATCCCGAGATGCCGTTGAGAAGTGGACGCTCGATTTTTCCAAAGAATTAACGGAAAGATTGTTGAAAGATCAGGAGGAGGTGAGCAACACTGTAAAAACTCTGAAGTAGGCCTAACGTAAGAGATATAACTTTGATTTAAACATTGATTTAAAATTATTGCTGTCATACATAGGTAATTTCTTCCGATTCATTTTATTCCCAGCGTACTCTACCAAAACATCAATTTTCTACTGTAGATAAATTATTCTTCAATTCCATGTAAACGGTTTTCTTTCTAGAACAAACGTACTCCTAAACTCCTAACCGTGTCAATGCTACTTGGAGATAACTCGTTGACCCGATGCGGTCCATTCAACTCGTGCGACGCAGAGCGTATTGCCGCCGACGCCATGGAACTCATTAGAAAGGGCAACGAAGGGAAATGGTTTGTTCAGCTTATATTTGATCTCTATATAGAACTGATATTTAGAAGAATTTTTTTTTGGGCACTGATAGCCCAGCTGTTGAGCGCCTGTAAAAGCCACCTATCAATCAATCAGTGATATTAATTTCAATGTAGTGTACGTCACATCGTAAGGTTAATGATATATTGTGTTCGACCATCCGTTAACTCTTTGATAATTATGCTATGGTGGTTAGTTGATGACTTTGCAATTTAGTGAATACCAGTAGGCCTATATGTGAAATATATATTCAATACACTGACTGGTTCATTAAATTATTCATATTACTTTGAAGTTTGAATAGAATTAAGTTGCTGCCAAAAGATGGAACAAGATTTCTGACATTACCGGTAATATTTTTTCACAGGTCCCTTCCAATAAAATACCTGGGCATATCTGCCGGAAAGTTTGTAGAGGGGAACTCGAACCAAAATACCATTCAGAACTTTTTCAAGACTGTTGATAAAGTATCGTTGGATTCTAAGCGTGACACATCCAAATCGTCTAATGAATCAGTTCCCTGTGGCACTGCTGCTTCGAAAACAAAAAAGAACAATCAAAATCATTCATTTTTTATGAAGTATTTTAAGAAACGGGATGATTTGAAGGATATAGATTCAAAAATTAGTGCAACTGTGGACTCACTTTGTAATAAAGATAGTGACATTGTAGAGAATGAAATTGATAATAAGTGTAGTGATAAAGTTACTGTTATAAAAGAAGTGGAACCCTTACCATCATGTTCAAAGGCGATAGAACCAGAACCCGTACCATCATGTTCAAAGGCAATAGAAGTTCTTGAAGAAAATTCCAATTCAAACGATGGTGTAATATTTACAAGTCTCGGTGAAATCTTTCCTGACATAACGGTAATTGATGACAGTGTTGCCTCTCTTCTGCCGCCATCCATGCAGAAACAGCTAGAAACTCGAAGAAACATTGCAAAATCATCTCGTGACGATATGGCATCAAGTAAGCAGAGCGATCTCCAAAATATTATTGTACCTCTGACAAATGAAAGTAATAGTGATTCAGTAAAGATTGAAATTTCGAGAAGTGATAAAATAAGTAAGTCCAATCATCGAGTCGTACCAAAGATTTATGAACCGGAAATCGATCCTTTTTACGGTGACGACAGCACAGACGTAGATGACGACGTTGCACAGGAAATTGTGACGGAAACAAATACGTCCGATCAAACCGCTGCTAGTACCAGTAAAGAAGTGGCGCGAGAATCCACGGCTAGTGACAACAATATTCCAGGACAGTTATGCAACAAGTGCTCAAAATATATACTTTTACATGATTATTTAGAACATTTAGATTTCCACGCTGCAGAAGATCTTCATAAGGAATTGAACGTAGGTCCGGCGATAGTATCACGTAGCGTGCCGATAGTGGCAGCTAAAAAGAGTCCAGCCAAGTCGTTGCCAGGAGCTAAGAAAAGAGGCCGTCCAAGCAAAAGCTCATTGACAAAGAATAGTGATAAGAAAATGCGAAGCATAAATTCGTATTTTACGCCAAATTAATGAACAAACGAAATTCGAATGAGTAGCTATATTTCATTTCACAAAGAATTATGTGGTCGACTTTCTGTGTAACTACTGGTTAGTTGTAGGGCTAAAGAGCGGGCGTTATGAAGTCTAAATAAGAAAGTTGGGCTATGTGAGGGTTAAGGAAAAATTATGAAAATAATTGTGGCCACTGCCAATTATTAACATGAGTTCTTCGATAAATAAGTAGGGGGCCTATTTAGTTTGACTTTATAATGATCGCTCTTGAAATTAATTTTCATTATTTTACTTGTGAATCTTGGAATAGAGCATGTCGCACGTGGTATATATTTTACTTTTACCATATTCTTATAAATCCGATTTATGGAAATTCAACACTTGCCTAATACTATTGTTTTACCAAGTTTTTGTTTCAAGATATCAGCATAATAACTCGCAGATGAAAAATTGATACAAAATGCAAGAGTCCATGCATGTTTAAATGATCTTCATTTCAATTTTTAAGAAAACTGAATCAGGGCAGGAATTGATATGGATATTTATTGATTTATTCAGTATATTTGCTTATTCAAATTGCTGTAAATAATTATAAATTATAATTAAAAAAAAAAATGTTATCAAACTTCAAAACAACAACAATAGCACCATGTTTGTCAAACTAATTATAATGTAAAAATGTATAATGTATAAATGTAAATGATTAGGCCCCTATATATTCTAGAACAAGTTGATGAAATTATATATTTTATTCATTCATTTGTAAATAACTATTACTCGTCTTACTTGTGAAATCTAGAGGTTGATGATTTGACTCCCCCTAATTCATAATTTGATGGAATATTAATTCTAAATTGATGTTTTAGTTTTTTCCATCATGAAAATATTGTAATATTAAATAACTCAGGACGAATTAATTACCAACACAAGAAATGTAGCATTTATAGTCAGTGTTTTTAGTTTCAATTATTTCCATTTACCATGTTACTGAACATTCAAAATATGTTATTGTTGTTGAATTACCTTTTTATGTAGTAATCTACTGTCTTCCAAAATTAATTATGCACCTAATTAAAGATTGTTGATTATTAAATAAGACCAAACCTTGTTTTATTTATATATCTTGATATAAAATAGGTGATTGTATTATGAAGTTGTAACAGCTCAACATATTATATTGTATAATTTGTTTGAGATGTTCAGACTGACTTGGCAGCAAGATAAACTGCTAAACTAGGAAATCGCAATATACTCATTGTAAGATGAGCAAGATATTTGTAGAAATATTCTCGAAACCTACACGTTTTGATTTTGAAATGTGCAAATCTGTGTTCTGTGTTGCGTAGCTCTGAAATATCTCTTTCCAAAAAGTTGTGCAACAAAATGTTTTTCATAAAAAAAATCTAAATTAAATTATTTTAAAAATAATAAATCAAATTAAACTGTCACATATTTCTCATCTTGCTCGCTCATTCAACTTATCTTGCATATGAGCAATTATGAGCGATGGTAGTGTAAACTTTGGCCGCTACGAGGCGCCTAGATCTGCAAACTGAATCGCCGCAGTAAAACGCGGCCTTCGAACAGGTTTGAACTGTCAAGCCACTGCCGGCTACAGTTCGTTCTTGGAGCGTGTGCGGTGTGGTAGTGCGTTGCTATGGTTATGTGAAAAGAACGCGTGCTCTTTTGTTAGGATGCAATTCTTCAAGTTTACTCTGCTTATTATTAGTGTCGGTAAGTACACGTTGTTACATATTAAACCATACTTCGACTGTTGACTCCTTGAATTATTATTTAATTAATAATAATTTATATTACATTAATTTTACTTCTACATAACTTTTTTCCGTCAGTATACCTGCGGTTCGCTAGACGTGTTCTATTTTTTGAGGTAAACAATTGGAGCCTGCGGCGTGACTAGATAACTTTTTTGAGTGACTGTAATTTCTCTATGGGAAAATAAATTGAATTCAATTTGTAATCTTGATGGAAGCCATAATTTATACAATAATGGTTACGCCAAACAACAATTAGATATATTATTGTCCAGCAAATTTAAAATGAAGAATAAATTTGACACCTATCTGATTATCTTGATACTGAGTAGACTGACTTTGGATTGTTGTAGGAATTTAATTGGAGCTACGAATGCAAATGTACTGTTCTAAGAATAAAGCATTCTTGACTTTGTGCATGCGGCTGAATACAGTGAATAAATAGTATGTTCATTTGTGAAATAATTTATTTAAATACGGTATTTAATTACAATTTGTATAAAACAGGCAGAGGCAGAATTATTATAATATGTGGGAACATTAATCTGGAACGATTTGTTTGTTATCGGTTTGTTAATCGGTTATTGTTTGAACTGTATACGCATAGCTTTCACCCAGTCTTCGTAATAAATTGTTTAATTAATTAATTTGATTTATTTAATTTCATAGACTTCAATAAGCTCAGCGTTTAAGCATTATGAGATATTTGTACTTTTATTTAGCCAAAATATACACCACATAATACTGAGACTTTCATTCAGGAGACAGGGGGTTCGATTCGCGCCATGGTCGACCATCCTGACCGAATTTTTCGTGGTTTCCGTCAGTCGTAAAGCGAATACTGGGAAATCATTTAATAATATAATATTTAATTTAATATATATTATGCATCGACGCCAATAGATCTTAATTATAATGACATTGCGTCGACAAACCCCATATGTATATAGGCCTGTATATATTTTTAAATATATATATATATATATATATATATATATATATATATATATATATATATATATATATATATATATATATATATATATATATATATAAATATAAGTTATATAAAATCACATCATACAATAATTGTTTTAGATAGTAGGCTCCGGTACTTCCATAAATTGCAACGAATTCTGCTCAATATATTTTAAATCTCCAATATTATTGTCACATATCTCCTATTAGTGAATTGCCATGTTATGTAGGTCTATTGAGATTATTATTTTGACACCTCCATGGCAGGTGACATTGACTGACGTGTCTCGCGGGTTGTATTCATGAGTCACTCAGGCGCCGTCTCTCTTCGATCATAAAAACATTCTGTACTACTCGACCGCAATGAGAGTATCCACTATTATGCACGTTTATCCGCGCAGACATGCGGGGTTCGATGCCGGTTTCCGGTCGCCTTACGTGACGGCCGTCGATCTAAAATCGAACCACTGAGAGTGAAAATATCTTTCATTTTCGTTCTGTTATAAACATAACGTGAAGTTACATGTGCATTCTGTCATGGAGATTTATTTCATTTATTAATTATTCCAAATAGATCGGTACATTTCTGACCTTAAGTACAAGTACAAATTCTGGGTAATGCACAATATATGCAGGTTATATGTATAGTACAGTGACTGTACATAAAATGTAGCATTAGAACAATGTAGGTACGTGTTTTTTATGATTACTTGACACGAACGTCTCATTACGTTTATAAGAATGAAGCGAATAGTACAATAGAACGACAAATAAAATATATATACCGGTATATATGTATGATATATATATAAATATATATGCCTATATATATCAAGTCAAAGTCAAGTTTAAAGAAACTCGGTGACTCTGTCAATGCCAGCCCGGTCTTAAGACAGTTGTCATATTATAGGCCAAAGAATACCACTCATCTTATCTTTGGTCTACAGCGCGCCTCTACACTATATGGTTATAGGTACATTTTAAAATTAGTCGTGATTGTTTTTTTATGAATAGGATACCCTCAACATAAATGTTGTGATGATTTTTTACTATATTCTGTTTATTTTTCTGATTTTTTTTTTTGGGGGGGGGGGGGGCGCTGAAGAGCGTTTACCGGAATACCGGAAGGCCTACCGGAATGAAGTCAACTCGGTCGTGACTCGTGTGACATGGTCTTCGGGGTACCGTACTCGAGTATGGATGGGTGTAAAATGTGGTTAGGGTTCAGGTAAGGTTGGATACCCAAACCCATGTCACACAACCGAGTCGACTTTATTCCGGTATACGCTCTTCAGGCGCTCCTGGAGTAGAAGGGCTTATGTCCTTAGTTCGAACTTTGCCTTCGCCTATTTCTCCGCAACCTTTTTTCCGTAAAATTTAACAGATTAGTATTATTATTATCATTAATATATTATTATTAGCCTACTTATATAGATGGTTCGATAGGTTAATTTAGGATACCCAACACAACAACAAAAAACGTCCGCTTGGCTTGGGGCATCCAATGCAATTTCACTAATTCAATGCTTGGGGTGACTAGATCCGATAAATAGAAGAGAGACAATATTTGCATTTCGATCAAGTCTAACCGTGTTCCAACTAACGTGGTTCATTCGCAGATCAAGCATTTCTTGTTTGGGGTCTCAACTTCAATCTATTGATGTATAAATAGACCCTCGGGCAGACGGAATGTATTGCAATTTACGAGAGAAAATACGCGATAGTTATGCCTATACATCTCTATCTCCTCTTGTTCTGTTGTGCCAGACGTGCATTTTACTTCGACTAATCGAATACTTGGAAGTAAAATCTAAAAGGAAACCATTTAGATCCGTTTGATGTTTCGGAGTGGCTATATAGACACGAATTTTCGTGTCACGAAAACACGAAAATCTTGATTTTTAATATTCCTGTGTGGTGAACAACTATATACGGGAATATTCTTGTAGTTTGATCAGGTTGAGTCAATTAGGTCAGTTGGATTAGATTAAATTAGGTTAATTTAGTGTTTTTTTTGGTTATTATCTCACTCTCGGGCATGCCCACTATAGAGTCATTACCGCAAGAAACTCGTGGCTATCACAGGTTTCACACCTAAAGGAGAGTATAAAAAAGAATATTAAAAATTAAAAATAATAAGAAATGAAAAATTGAATGTTATAGATTATGTTTGTGAATTTGATAGATAGTGGTGCTAGTGCTGCCATGATGTTTTGGTGGCAATCGTCGGGCCGAAGAGGACTAACATTCCTTTGGGCTCCGCTCAGGAAGAATCATGTTCTTTAGTTGAAGAAGAACCGAACCTGTCAGTTTATATTATATTACCACTCGGGGTTTGAACGCAGAAATGGAAAGATACATTCTTTGTAAAACATAGTTTAAAAAGTGAAAATATGCGATGAGAAAATACTTCTTGCCCGATTCGAATTGAATGTAATTTATATGTAGATTCTGTTTTGGATATCCTTATTGGTTGTTTTTATTATTACGATGAAAGATCAAACGAGCAATTAATACGTTTTAAGGCCAGGGGTCATAAGAGATCACATTCTTTGGCCACATACGAAGCCAGCTGTGGTGTATTTGTGAACAGAGATGGTTTAGGCCGATGTGGTTCGAAAGGATTAAACAAAGGTGTCGAAAGTCAAAACTCGCATAAAAGACTGTGAGAAGGAGGTGGAGGGAGGGGGGAGGGGCTGCAACAAACTGCCGTTGAACATAATTTCATCGTTTTGAATTCATATATTTAAATCATGCATGTACGGTATGTTATGAAATAAATCAGTTTGCTTACCTTTACACTCGTAAAAAGGTCAACATAAATATTTTGAATTTATATCATCTCCCAGTAGGCCTACAATATATGTATATATATATATATATATATATATATATATATATATATATATATATATATATATATATATATATATATATATATATATATATATATATATATATATATATATATATATATATATGTATCACCATAGAGTAATACTAATACACTTGCGGTCACATGAATTGCACGCTAAAAGAAATTAATTGAAGTATACAACCCCAACTGTTGGAAAGTAGGAACTTAACGGGACGGAAAAAACCGTTCAACAGTGTTACTATTAATCAAATTTTAGGCTGTGTGTACCTTACCGGTAATATTTATCGAAATACGAATTCCAAACGACTGTCGTCTCGTCACTATTGTGCCTATCCTTCAACACTTACAAATTGCAGTTTCGCTGTACTTTTCAAAACTTTTCAAGTGCATGTTTCTGAAACGTCTAGTACAGCCAACAATTGGATACGGTGAAACGCATTGACAGCTTGGTTCACTTCATGTAATGGTTTGGTTTCTCAACTGAGTCGCACACAATCGATACTTTCAAAAACAAAAGGGAGTGTCGAGTTGGGTACCGTTGTGGGGGGGGGGGACACACGGGAACCCCTACCCTGGTCAAAATTTATTGCAGTCAGATATGAGGTTGGAACGAGGGCTGTCGCCTCCTCCCCTCTGCAGTCGGCATTCACTCCAAGCTATTATCTAGCCAATGTTGCTCCTAGGATTATAACTACCTAGGATGGATACGCAACTGAGAGCGACGCTGTTCCGGATCTTCTGGGAAAACGCCATATATGCGTTGTTAGACGAGCGGATAGTAATAGTATGGGTAAAAATGGGTAAGAACTGCTTCGAGTGGTACCAATTTAGCACATTTTATGTGTTTTCTTCAAAGTCGCTGACCCGATCAAGCTAAAAATGTCCAGAAATGTGTATCAAAATGTAATTTAACTTCACGCCAAATTTTTTTTTTGGAATATATATATATATATATATATATATACTTTTTTCCGCTGTGTTATTCTAATGAGTATTTTTGAAATTTCTAAAATTCATAAAGATAAAAGTAACCACCCGATAATGCCACAATACTATACAGATCTAAGTTAGATGAGGAACCATAATGGAAAGTTTGAAGTTGATAGCTGTAGCCGTTTGACCTGTGGAGAACCGACAAAAAAACGACCACCAATTTTTTTCAGTACCGTATGTCAAATTGAATCCTCGCTAAAGCTCGTCTATTGAAACCTATTCACATGCCACTGAGATCGACTACTTAGGCCATGGCTAGCGTATATAGGCGATCTAGGTGGCGTTGATATCGAACATCGCACGTGTAGCCTATTTCTTCTTTGTACCTACATGTATTTCTTCTTTGTAGAACATCTCTCACCTAATTGAAAAAACCAAAAACATGTTGTGATCAAGTGAAACTATAGGTACAGGAATCCAAATAACAATATGATTTGAACTTTATAGGGGCCTACCTATCATGCACAACTGAAATTATTTATACTCTGCAAATTATTGGTCAGTTTGATGTCCATCTTGATTTTGCCGAAATGATTTTCAGCACTCTTAGGGGCGATTGAAGGTACTACAGGGTAAGGGGTGTGGGGAGGGTAGGGATGAAGGAGTGGGGTTGAATCCTAATTTAACGTTGGGTGAACTGTCTTTGTATCTGTTTAGTCTATGCTACACTAGCCGCCACTGTGAACGTTTCTTCTATGTAATTGTTACTGCACTTGCTTTTGTAATAATTGTTTTTTATAGTTATACCCATTATAATTGGAGGATTCCGAAATCGATTTTTTGAGAGCTCCTGATATGGCATTCCCTCGAATAATTAACATAAGTTTTTGACTGCTACCCCCCATCTTTAACATTGCTTTTAGCCAGTAGCTTAGTTGAAAATGGAGCCGGGACAGGTTGAACAGTCTATACCCTGCGTTATCTGCCGGAATTGCTCATGCAGGATCTACAGTAGATTTAGATGATCATCAGGAGCCCTATTCCTGAGATAAATCAGATCTGAGAAAATGAAGTGAGAAAATGTTCTCATCTCACTTTTCATCAGATTTAGTATTCTTGATAATGAATTTACGATAAAGATTGTGAGAAACCATCAGATCCATCAAAATAGGAAGTGAAATAAAAATTGAGATATGAGAAAAAAGGGAGAAAAATTGATTCAGGAATAATAATTGGCCATTTCATTTGAGATAATCATTATCTCATTTACTTTTATTCTTCTCACATCTCATTTATCTCAGGAATAAGGGTCCTGGACCCCTATTCCTGAGATAAATGAGATGTGAGAAAAATCAGTGAGAAAACTATCTCATATAATAATGATATATTTCATCTCATATTCTATGTGAGATACTCGTTTTCTCACTCATTTATATTTTTCTCACATCTCATTTATCTCAGGAAACTATCTCATATAATAATGACATATTTCATCTCATATTTTATGTGAGATACTCGTTTTCTCACTCATTTTTATTTTCGCACATCTCATTTATCTTAGGAATAAGGGTCCTGCTGGGAGAACATGAGAGAAGTCCAAGCTGCGTATCTATCGTATATAGCTATAGTCCTCGGTTGCTCGCATCCCTATACCTATAACACACGTCTTGGTCGGAGCTGAAAGTTACCACGCTAAGCTGCATATTATCGTCGCTAGGATTACGATTATCTTGGGTTTAGGGATTAACGTTCAGGCCTCGTGTTATATTAAATATTATATACACGTCGGTAGATAACATTGAGCCCGTGTTCCATTTCGTCCTCCTCGTTCGAAGGCCCTAGCACTGTCATATGTAGAGCAGAGTTGGAGACTTTTATTGAAGGGCATCATAATCCTGAAGATAGATTTTATCGAATAATGACGATATTTATTTACCTAATTTTAGAGGAAACTAGAGATCGTAATCGTAATTGCAGAAATTATAATAAATATCGAGGGGTTAATAACTCCTGAAATCCGGTGTACACTTGCCATGAAATCCCATTGAAATCCCTGAAAACACTTGGAATCCGTATGAAATCACCTGAAATCAGGTGTACCCCAAATTTACGAGTTGTAAACCACTCGATAAATATTTTGGTTCTCCAGATCATGAGTAATGACGTAAGCATTATTCGGTTCTGCATAGAAACATTAACAAAATCGAAAATATCTACGTCACGGCTCAGAAAAAGGGCCGAGTCCTGGAGGCCCGGCCATAATGAATAAAATGGATCAAATAAAATAAATATATTTTAATTTCTGAAATTTGAGGTGAAGATTTTCATTCTTTTCTGAAATAAGGAAAATAAATTTCGTCATTTGTTAAAAACTAGTTTCAGGGTTGTGATGCCCTTTAAAAAATGCGTCTCCCCCCCCCCCCCCCACCCTCCACCTGGTTTGTTCAGGTAAGGCACCGATCTAGAAAATGGAGTCAAGTCATATTGACAAAAGAGTTTAACCAATCTTCTTTCTGAATACATTTTTCTTTCTTCAATTATTCTTACTTCATCTATTTTAACCCGACAATAAAACATTGCACTATAATTTATAAAACCAAATAAACCCAAAATGTTATTGTAAATCAATTTCTAATGTATACTCACCTTTCAAACAACCAAATCATTCCGTCCAAATAGTGAATGAATCGGTATTTTTTTTGTTCATCAGGGCACGACATTGACTCTTTGAGCACGACACGATTTTCTTTCAACATATCAATCACCTGCCTGCATGCGATAAGGGTTGCGTGATCCCTTTCACCCTCTACATGACCACCTAGTCTATCCGAACCGATTTAATTGTCATTTGTAAACATATTCACATAACTAAGAGAGAGGCCACACAAGTCACAGTCCTATGTGACATGATTACGAGCGTAGATTGGGGAGTTGGATGGATTCATTACGTATGGATCTCACGTACTTTCCCCCCTCCCCCCTCTCCCCCCGCCCAACTGCTGGTTCATGTATACATATTTGACAGATTAATGTATGAATATTAACCCTCGTCCTATGTGTATGTACAAATTGTAGGGATCACTCTTTTTCTCCCCTCCCCCGGCTACCCATTTACAGAATTAAATTATAGTGTTTTTGTTTCATTTCGCTCGGCGTTTTGAAGGTTGATCACTATACTAACGATTTTTGTAATTTAATAACATGTTATTATAGTTTGGATGTTTGCTTATGGCTTCTATATGACGTATGTTACCACCTCTTAGGAACAGAAGTATGGATTGGTTATTTTATACCGCTTTCGTCTCGATAGCGATGGACGAAAAATGTGAAGAATTTTTGAATTCCTTTACGCCTACTTGAAACTGTCGTCCCGTCGTGAGAAATGGAAAATATTTTCCCATATTTCATTCTATCAAATCTAACGAAAACAAGTTGGATTCCTTGGATGGGAATGATGGTGGGAAGAAAGCGGTCGTGGCCTATATTGTAGGAACCATCGCGGCATTACCCTATATAGGCCCTAGATTGCAGAGGGAAACCACGAAAAGCCCATGTAAAGATGGACGATGGCGGGGCTCGATCCTTGGTTCGATATGCTCCTCACCTCCCCGATCACACAAGGTATAAATTGACGCCCCCGTGACTCAGTCAACTATCGTTAGGAATTGCTGAATGTAGATCGGGCGTGGCTTCGAACGGTTATTATAATCGTCTTTTCACCTATCATCACATCATCGTTTCATTATCACCCGCTCATTCATACTCCCAGATAACCTAGCTGTTGGTGGGGTCGATTGAGTAGGCCTACCATAAAAAAGTTACACATTCAACAATTCACCATCCCGAATTATCTTTGGTTCCAGGTTTGGACCTGTGTTCTTCTCAGGACATCTACTTCTCTCGTAACCCGGCCAATGCGCACGTGGTCGCCGGGTCTAGCGTCACGCTGGAGTGCGAGGTGTCGAACCCCGCCGGGATCGCCTACTCATGGCAGCTGAAGAACTCGGCCCTGTCGAACACCACGCGGCGGTATCAACAGGGCTCTGACCTGCACATCACCAGGGTGGATAGAGTGAGGGATGCCGGGGACTTCTTGTGTATCGCGACGAATGTTGCGACTGGCTTCTCGATAGCTAGTATGACGGCCACCCTAGACGTTTTGTGTGAGTACTCGTTTTGTTTTTAATGATTATTGTGTTGTACTTTGGACGTCGTTAGGGGGTCCAAGGTGGGACGCGCGCCCCACCAATAATTTATCGATCTTCAAAAAAATGTATATGTTTAGGCCCTACCTACAAATAAACACATGGTAAAATATTTTGCTTGGAGAGATCGCAAAAATAACTTCGAAAATGTCCATAATAGCTATTATTGGACTCCAAAATTGCTGGCTATTCGCAAAAATCACTTAAGAAATGAAGATATTTCCAAAAATTGCCTACCACTCTTTGCTGAGGTAAATCGCGAAATAACGTGGAAAATTGCCATAATGGTTCAATTATTGAAAATAACATCGAAAATATCCATAATGATTCAATTATTAGACTCCAAAATTGCTTTGTAAATCGCAAAAATCAAAAATTAACTTCGGGCCTCCAGACAGGGGGCTGCGCGGCTGGTTTCCAGTTGGGCGGTCATTTAATTTGTGTAACCTGCGATAAAAGATGAATTCGTGAAAGTTGTAAAGATCCTCCATTAGACAGGTCGACAATTTAACAATATTATGCAGCCAGCTACGTATACAAAACATCGATATCAGTTGAAATTGAATGTTTTTATCTCCAGATTAAAAGTTGAATTATTTTTATTCCTGAGACCGCTCTTCCTACAAGCTCTTAACTAAAATAGTGGTAAAAGGTGTGAAATTATATCCCAGAAAAAATCCATTAAGGGACTACATCCAGCCTGCAATGCCATGGGCTCGTAAATGTCTTGCCTTATTTGAATTTAATGACCCCTTTTATAGCCCCATACATTTATACACGCTACAACTTTTTTTGGGGCACTATTGTGATTTCGTGACTGCACTATCAATTAATCGCCTTGACTTCTATATAATATGTCTTTACTTATATCCTTGTAGAACTATTAAAACATTTTTTATTAGGTTATAAAGATTTCATTAGCTTGACTTTCGTTCGCTCGATACAGGAAAAAATGTAGCAGACAATCTTAATAGTATGACCCCGGGACCGCGACTTGTGGGAAATGTACCCCTATTTTCTTTACACAACACGCGCTATGGACGCGTAGGAAGGGAGGGGGAAGGGGGGAAACGACCCCCTCACTAATTTTCTTGACCCTTCTCGTACTGTGTTGGTGGGATCGTGACCCACCATGAAGACATCACAACCCTGAAACTAGATTTTAACGAATAATTACGATATATATTTCACTAATTTTAGAGAAAACTAGAAATCAAGAATGTCCACACTGGGCTAAATCTCGCCAGAATAATAATCATTTCAATTTCATAAATTTTAATTTATTTGTTCTCCATTACCCGGGCCGTTTTATGAGAAGAGACATAGATATATTACTCGATTCTGTTCGTGTTTTCATACAGAACCGGAGATGCCTACGTCATGACTCGCGGACTCGGTCTCTGGAGGACGAAAAATGTAATTATAATTTTTGAAATTGAGATAATGATTTCTAGTTTCCACTTTTATGGGGTGGTATGATCGCCCGTATAGTGCCCCGTCTAAACGATCATAATTTCATCCTTAGCCTTAATTGGGGAACATTGATTTTGTATCAAGTTTCAATGTCGATGAAAAAAAATCTCTAAAATTAGGTAAATAAATATCGTCATCACCCCTTAACTATAGTTTCTGGGTTGCGATGTCCTTTTGAAAGAAACCATACTCCCCCCCCCCATAAATCAAAGTCCCTATAGACATGCACGTACATCCACACGTTTTCTTCTCGGTATTGTCTGAACTCGTAAAGGAACACATCTTTCTAATTATCGAACAAACCTCTTGCTAAATGCATGTGTAGGAAGCCGGGGGGAGGGCGTAGGTTTTCCTTCTTTTGTTCTCGCACGGATCTTTCCCCTCCTAGTTGGACCCCCGTGTCTGACAAGTGCGTTCGTACCGGTAGCAATTGTTGACGGAGACCGTGAACTCTGGCTTGCCGTGAACGCCCACTTCCGGGGACAAAGTGCTCGTGTCATTTGTGTTCTATCGTGGTAATATGCAACTCGAACTTGATGCTTTCGGTTTTTTGTCAGCATAATCATTAATTTGTCTGTATTGAGATGTTATCTATGGTACACATAATCGATTGAGTCAACCATTCAAAAAATGTTACTTCGATTAAAAAATACTTGCTTTTGATATATTTCATCTTCATTGATAATGATTGTCACGGCCCATAAGATGAATCAGGGTAGAGCACCTTTATTGTAAAGTATCATGACGTAGTATTCGAGTTAATTATTATAATAATTATAGAGAATATTTCTTTACTTATTTGTCCGACAATCTGTTACCCTCGAGAAAGGAAAAATTCAATGGGTTTCATTGATTTTTCAATAGCTGGTTATTCAATACACCTATTAACAATAAAAAAAATACAAAATAGGTATTGCAAAATGTATTAAAATAATAAAAATATATGAGGCCTACATGCTGGTTGGTATACGTCGGTATGAAACTGCTTCATATTCAGTCGCTCGGAAATATAATATACATCTGCGTTTGTTTATATATATATATATATATATATATATATATATGTGTGTATTGATTGAATCTATTATCGAAGGGGTTGTCTCTGGAGGTCCCTATACGTATATATACATATATATATATATATATATATATATATATATATATATATATAGAAAAGACGAAAACAAGAAGGAAGAGAGAAGGGAAGGAAGAAAAAAAAATAAAGAGAACGGAGGAAAGATGTAGGTCTATATAATCGTCCTATAAAATCGTACATCGATTCATATTTCACATTGCATAGAAGATCAAATATCGGATGTGCACCTTCAGTTTTAGGAGAAAATTGATTTTTGCATCTAAATCTCATCTGAAACACGTTGAACCATATTTAAAAAGGTTTAATTCAAGGGAATTTGATGTACCGTTTCGAAATGACAGCTCTGGTAAGTAGTTTATGAGTTAGCAGAAATCAACAAACAACCCTATGCTTCTCCCAGATGTAAATTATTCATTACAATTTTTGCAAATTTTGTAAATTTCCAAAATTCCAACAGTCGTAACAATGACAATAAAGTGAAATGGAGTGAAAATTCCAATAAGGGTCGGGCAAAGAGCGTGACTGCCAGAGGCGTCAAATTTAAGGGGCGCTATCGGGGCACATTTGTCACATTTTATTAATAATAATATTCCATAATCATATTATATTTTACTGATGCATTATTGGGTGGAGTGAATGTTATTATTCGATCAGCATTGTTATGGAATGATATAGATTAATTTAGCGTTTAATTTTCCAGGATCAACCATTCAGCAAAACTAGCTCTCACCACACTAAAGAATTCATGAATTCCAGAAATTTCGTGTGGTTCCCAAACCCGTAGAATCGTATTTAAAAAGATAAATTTTCGAGAATTTCCCTGCGGGGCTTGATTCCTCCCTCACTTGCATTCACTTTCACTATGCGCATACAGTTTGTGGGGCTCATAATTGAGTCCTTGCCCGTGGTGCTAAAATGGGCCAGAACGACCCTGCAGTTACAATAACTATGATTGGCAAATATTTGCCAATATTCTAGCAAATATTTGCTACAGGTTGGAGAACTTCTAGTTCTCCTAAACAGTTCATTTAGTCATCTAGATCTTAACTGAAACACGTTAAATCGTGTTAAAAAAAGGATATATATATATATATATATATATATATATATTATATAGCTGCAGTAAAAGTCTGAATTCTCCAGTCAATCGACAAACTTCCGTACAACTTCATGTGTGGTGTGTGTGGTAAGAGATTTGGTGTTATTACAAAAAAGGATTGTGGTCGGGATGGGATTGAACACTTTTACGATGTTCCGGGGAGGGGAGGGGGAGAGGGGGACCGTGAAATCTTATATAAATAAGACTTGACAAGATCTCGAGAAAAGCTTCTTTCACTAGTCTCTTGGCGGAGGTTTGGAGAAATTGCTACTCATAGAAGAACCCATCTAAAGAGATGATTTTTCTTTTTATTCCCCTATCTCTTTTATTCGTACCGTTTTCCCACCGTTAGTTTATTAGATTAAACGACGAAGAATCAGTTGTGGTCTTTTTTAGATGCCTTGATCTTTTGAGTAGATAGATTCCACATGATCGCGAGTTTGTGGTTGATTCTTGTTTTAATTGCTTAACTATGCCACCAGAAGCAAGGTTATTTTGGGTATACGGATGACCATACAATGAATTAATATATTCAACAACGAAATGCTTCAGTGGGATTCGAAACCACACCCGATTTGACTTAGTTTCCAAAGCAGTTGAAAAATGAAAAGAAAATCACGAAAACAAAAGAGAAAAATCACGAAAAATCGAAAATTAAATACGGAAAATAAAAAAATCGAAAATCAGGTGTACAGTAGAATGTCAAGTTTTTGACCCCTCGCATGTAACCTCCAAAGTGATGTCCCCCGAAGTGTATTCGGGGCGCCTGAAGAGCGTATACCGGAATAAAGTCGACTCGTCATGGTTCGACATGGGTTTGGGTGTCCAACCTTACCACAACTCTAACCACCATGGGAGAAGTCCAATTAAGTTGCGTGTCCATCGCAGATAGCTATAGTTCTAGCTATAAGGTATATTCGAAGCATTGACTAAAGAGATACTCAAGACGTCCCATGTAGCTTACTTCGCGAGATTCAAAACCCTTTCATAATTACCTGAAGTTACTTCAATCATCGCTACACATTCCTAGAGCGCTGCTATAGCAGTCAAGTTGAAGACTTGGCAGACTAGCCAAGCATCCATTTAACCGTCGACTGAAGCACAATCGCCGAAACTATTTTGAGCACTCTTAGCGGTGATTGACGGTACTACAAGGTAAGGGGTGTGGGGAGGGTAGAGACAAGGGAGTGGGGATGAGTCTTAATTTAACGTCGCGTGAACTGTCCCGTTGCGTGCAAATATTTCGACCCGAATGGGTATCTATCATTTCAATGTCGTCTTTATATCTCTTTATAGTCTATGATATAATTATCGATTTTTTTTATATTTTTGAGATGTCCAGTGCCAGACCGCATCTCCCAACCGTCAATGTTAATGGAAGAACAGAATCAAATTGTTCAAATATCTCACAAGAACAGAACTGTCTTTGTATCTCTTTAGTCTATGTTCGAAGTAATCCCCTTATGGCGGCCATCATAGAAATTACCACAATTATTCCTGTTAATAGTTCGGGTTTTAGTTTCGATAATGCAGGAGTATGTCGACAGTATCTGTCAGCAAGTCGGCTTATCTCCTGTGTTTACACTTCACTTGACGATAGCTATCAGGCCGCTTGTAAATCATTTGAGACGAACCGCCGCCGCGAGAGATAAAATAAGTTCATAGCCATTGCGCGGTATTAAAACCGATCAGAATACGGTTTTAAGGAGGACCCACCCACAGCGTAACATTATCAGTGTGAATATATAATATAAACGATCATAGTGGCTTTCAGGATGAACATATTGTAGTGACAAAAAAACGATGAGAAAAACGGTTTTAAGAGGGACCCATCTATACAGCGTATCACTTTCTGTGTAAACGTAACATATAAACGATCGTAGTGACTTTCCATCAACATATTGTAGTGAAACTGCTTCACAACATTCAGTGAACTAACCTCTAAAATACTCTCAGTCAAAGTGGGTGACTAGGCATGTTTTAATGTGTATGAAATGTTACAATAATTCCCCAAAAGTGTCTTTCAAGCTATTTAATAAATGAATAATAATAATAATAATGATAGTAATGAACATGTATAATATATTACGTGTTATTTGAATGTATGTAACGGTACACGGTGAGGTAAAAATCGATGGCAATAATAATATTGAGTGTTACTGTTACATACAACTGATTTTTCCACCTCGATTATCATAAAATTATACTAATTAGCATTTTCGACAAATATTGTTCTCATCAGATAATGTATTTGTTAATTCTGTATCTGGCACGGTTCAAGTTTCATGATCATTTACATTTGTATAAAATCACCCTGGTGGGAACTTTTTGCCTTATGGAGACTGGGGACGCCTTAATAATATTATATTTCGGGTCCACTTGAAGTTAATGCGATACTCGTCCGTCAATAGTCGTGCCGCGCTCGTTCTGCCTTTTGACCTCTCGACAACTGCATGCAATTACGAGCTGATAACGTCGGGGAAACGTAATAAAAATTGTGATTGATTAGTTTTATCAATCTTTTTTTGTATATGGCAGGCATATTTGAAATATATTCACGTTTTTTTTTTGATGATATTATATTTAACTGCCGAATATTTTTTCGGACTCTTTTTTCCATCGCAAACAAACATATAAGTTTTATAGGCCTATATATATATATATATATATATATATATATATATATATATATATATATATATATATATATATATATATATATATATATATATTTTTTTTATAACTCTTCACTCCTGTGTTTTGAAACCGTTTACGCTAGGAGCATTGTGAGACAATTTCGACATCACACTACAAAATGAGTGATTACACATACATATTTTAACAACGACCCCACCAACAACTAGGTTATATGGGGTACAAATTGATAGTGCAACCGTAAATAGACCAAAGGTGAAAGGTCGTTTACAAAAAACCCATGCCTTATCCGAGCGCCACAGGGAGCGATCACATACGCTAGCAATTTTATCTGATAATCTGAAGATCGCTTTCTTTCCCATTACTTAATATAAGAAACCATCAATAATTCATCCGACGCCAATAGATCTCATTTATCATTACAGTGCGTCGTTAATCCAAATATATATTTAAAAAATTCATATTCAACGACTTGAGCTAAGACACTCTTCTTATCCGCGAACGAAATCTTTCTGATTTATAGACCATACTCGGTGTAATATCACCATTCTAAATTTGAATGTGAATGCCCCCCCTCCCACTCCCCCACCGCCCACACAAACACTTCACCACCGCCGCCCTTTCCAACCTCAACATTTCGCATGCACTCACGCGATTCTCCAACCACAAATCGTATAAATTAACATTTAGTACGTTTTTTTTTCACCGACTTCATTTTTGAATTTATTTTTTTCAAAACTTTGTTCATTTGGTGCACTAAACGGTTTCGGTTGTGCGTTTAGTTTCTGTGTGTTGGCCGCCTTGGGCACGACGTAAATCACTGTGCATGGCGGGAGCTTGTAAATATTAGGGAGGCCCCGGCCTAAACCACTAGCTCTGGGCGCTGTGAGCGGCTTGATGTGGTATTAGGAGTTTCGAAGAGTGTAATAAGCGGGTGAAACAGCTCGCGGCCATATTATTACGCTGTTTGCTTTTGTTTGAGTAGAAAACGAGTTCGTAGCGGATTCGAGTTTGTAATTTTGGTGAACCTGATATTATTGTATAAATAGTATATGTTTTAAGAGTGCATGGGAGTCGATTTGGGGAAATATAATTTTTTTTGGTCACTGATAACCGTATGAGGTATCGAAATTTTGATACGGGGAGAAATATAGATATTTTTGATACTTTTTAAATTATCTTGAAATAGAATTGTTAACTTTGGATTCTAACTTTTTCACGGAAATAGGGCCTACAGCTAAAAAAATGTGTATTTTCAGTTGTTCTGTGTAAATCATGATATTTTTGTTGAATAGTTTTTATTTATACCGTCTTGAAGATATTACAAATATCTGTGTTTCCTTTGTATTATAATTTTGATATCTATTATCACCAAAAGGCTCATCAACATCCTTTATTGGGGATTACCTATTTTTATATTTATGTGTGGCGGTTGGGTATTTTCTTCAAAACGTAGTTGCATTCATTGTTAACATTGTTATGTATAGAATTTGCTGTCCCAAGTTTATTTTTAATTTTATTCATCTATTCAGACTATTCTAATATTTATAATGAATTAGGTATACTGTTAGAATAATTTTTGTAATTTTTTCGGCTTCTGAAGGGGCAATTCGACCTCACGGAAATGATTATTTCCAATCTTCTAGAACAACTGGACTTGATAATACTTGGCCTAAATCGACTTCTATGTCCTCTTAAACGGTTCTGGTGGAGAATATTAATATGGCAATTAGTGTACATTATATCATCCTTTTGATAAAGTCGATTCCGTGTTTGTCTTTCATTTTATAGAATTAGCATAACTTAAAACCTGTTGAATTATTTTTATCGCCACGACAATGTTTGTTAAGTACGATATTTTCATGTTTTATTGCCCAATTAAATGATTTTAATGAATTCGGATGTGAACTTTGGATGAACTTCGCTCGAGTTTTGAGACCGCCTGTGTGGCTTAGTCAGTAAAGGCATTGACTTGGAAACTGAAGTCATGCATCTTCGTTTTATGATCAAGGCATGGATTTCTGGAAAAATATCGGCCTTGATCCGCATATTCGTATCCCCGAATAACCTAGTTGCTTGTGGGGTCTCAGAGCAAACAATAACTCATTTACATACATTTTATTTTTCATGAACCCCTAAATAACCTAGCTGTTGGTGGGGTCGTTGAGCAACAGTTATCTCGTATCTATAATATTTTGTATGTTCACTTTTTTATTCATAGCCCCATATATTTATATTAGTCTTATTTTATTAATTTTTTATATTTATTATATACGGTAACCATTTTTTTATATTCATAACAATTTTAATTTTCCAATTATTGACAGGTCCTTTTATCACAGTTAAAAATGTATCCTATTTAGCATAAATGATTTCGTTGTACCAAAAATAAAATAAATTAATAATGCCTCTATTTTAGTCCGTTTTTTAATCTTATACCCAAATAAGGATTCCAAACGGATTCATTTGCAATTCAACGTTTAATTAATATCGATTTAATATTCATTAGATATATTTTTCATTAATTATTTTCAGCAACAGAGCACGATCTTTATTTCGAAGTGGAGATCCATTGTTCGAACATCAGCGCGTAACCCGTCCATCCACCATCAAACTAAATTATCTACATCTATCATTAGCGTCCCTTTGTTTCAATTATTACAAAAGAAACCTCGGCTAGTTTTTCGATTCTTCTTTTTGTTATTCAAGTCAATAAATTTACGATTGTCTTTTAATTTATTCTCTCGTCAAATAAATTCATATCACGAAACGTGCACGTGAAAACAAGACTAATTCACAAAAAATTGAAACTTCAAAGTCTGGTTTTTGTTTTCGATTGTTTTCGAGAATCTAGAGGGCCGTGAGGAATGCTGTTCACCGCTGTATGCTTGTATCCACGAGAGGAGACGGTGGTCTACCAATATAACAAATATAAATATTACCGTCATACATACTTGTATTCATGAAAGGAGAGGGCTGTCCGCCAACATAAAACATCCACAAAATATATTACTGACTTTACCGTTATGTTTGTATATTGAGTGGTGTTTTTAGGGTATTATGAATTATGATTTTTCAGGACGAGGTTTTTTATTAGAAACGCGATTACATCTTCAAAATCGTCAAATCCTTGAATTTGTTGCGTGATTATTACAGAAGTTTTTTTACAATTATTTAGTTGGTAGAGACGACCTTTTTTTCGAGGATTTTCTTTCGATCTTCTTTTGAATTTTTTTCTTTCGATTTTTTTTTCTTTTTCTTTTTTTCTTTTCTTATTTTTCTCTGTTGTATCTGGTCTTCTTCGTTACGAGATTTACCATTATAAACACATCCACATTTTTCAAAATTATCATTATTTCGAACCTGCAGTGTTCCCCTACAATTACCAAGTTTTTACAATTATTTAGTTGGTGCAGCGACCTTATTCTTCCGTGTAAGTAAGTATATGTACCCCACTATTGTGGTATGTCCTGTGAAATTGCCCACTGCAACATGGGGCAGGCCGACTCCTATTGGACGGGCTCAGCGGGCCATCAACTAAAGTGGAAGGCATGGGAAGGGGGCGGTGACTACATTGAAACTTGAAAGCTTTTCGACTGACTATGGTCATTTCTTGTATACAAACACTGCTGATCTATAAACTGATTTATGAAATGTATGATAATGAGTGAAATCTGAGAAGGCTGATGATGATGATTGGTTGTTTGCTTAAAGGACATCACTATACCCTGTAACTTTTAACGAATAATGACGTTATTTATTTCCAGAATATATCAAAAAACTAGAAATCGATATCTTAGTTTCAGAAATTATTAATGTATTTGTCCTCCAGGATCCGGCTCTTTTCTGAGTCGTGACGTAGACATTACTCGATTCTGTTTATGTTTCCATACAGAATCGGAAATGCCTACGTCATGACTCCTGAGGCAAAAAAAATGTAATTTAATTTCTGAAATTGACATGATGATTTCTAGTTTTCTCTAAAATTAGGGAAACTAATACCGTCATCGTTCGTTCAAATATAGTTTCTGGGTTGTTATGTCCTTTAACGATTTCACCAACATCTAGATTATAATATGGAGGTACGAATCTATAGCGATAATGGAGCTATAGACGTTGATATAACGATAAATAGATGACAGGTGAGGGGACGTTTACAAAATCCCTCGCCTACACCGGGATTCGAACCACAGCCCGTCGAGAACATTTCTAGACATAAGCTCGAGAACATTTCTAGACATAAGCACACATATTCTCCTTTTCACACATGAATTCACGTCACGCCTGAAAAAGAAAATTATAATTATATGATCCTATTCCTATACAGCATAGAATTATTAGAAAGAACATGCATGAAAATAATGAATTCATCAATGGTTTGCTCGTTTCGATCTGGCCGGATTATTTGGCCAATGACCCACCTCCACGCGGTTCATCGTGGTATCCATCTTCACGCTGAATTAAACATCAGCATCCAGAGATAGCGAAGATGGCGCTGTTTTTAATGATGCTTCCACTTGATCTCGCATGACTTACTCGTGGTTGTCGCGTCCCCTCCAACTCTTCTTAAGGGGTCCGCATGCACTGTGATGAAAAAAATGGAGAAATGCATCGTTTTTTTATGTTCACGAACTAAAGTAATTGAATATAGGCCTAAAGAATATAGACTCCAAGATAATTTCATGCGAGGCTCTTTGATTAATATGATATTTTATTTCAGTGAATTCAGTTCGTTTTAAGATAATACATCAATGAATAAAAAGAATGTGATGAAATTCATTGACGTATTATCTCAAAACTGATGGAATTCACAAAATGTCATATTAATTAGAGAGCATACAATTATCTTGGAGATGTGAACTTTTCATTCAATTACACTGGTTTTTGAACATGAAAAAAAAATTTTATATATATTTCTCTATTTTTATAAACACCGTGCATGCTCCCCCTTAAGTGTGCATATCTGAATAACCTCTCCTTGACGGATCCACTAAGGTACCGATCGGCCGTCCCTCCTATCACACAACAATAACACACGGGTGTTTCAAACCTTCATTATCTCGTCATACAAGTATATGACCGGATCCTTATCATCCATCATTCACCTAGGCATTGGATCATCAGTTTCTGTCACGGACACCGCAGTTCGATATTTGTATAGTTAAAACACCACCGCCTCGCTAAATATTATGTCGATAAAGGGCGATTTCATGGTTCACTTCGGTCTAGACGATTCTGTCTTGACAAGAAAATGTCATGTTGATCTTTATTAGACGAGCTTTAGCGAGGATTCAATTTGACATACTGACAAAAATTGGTGTTCGTTTTTTTTTTGTTTTTTTTTTTCATGTTTTTTTGTCGGTTCTCTACAGGTCAAACGGCTACAGCTATCAACTTCAAACTTTTTTCAATGTGGTTTCTCATCTAACTTAGATCTGTATAGTTTTGTGGCATTATCGGGGGGTAACTTTTTTTTATGAATTTTAGAAATTTCAAAAATACCCATTAGAATAACATAGCGGAAAAAAAAGAAAATATTTTCATTTTTCCAAAAAATGAAATTTTGCGTGAAGTTGAATTACATTTTGATAGGCCTACACATTTCTAAAAATTTTCAGCTTGATCGGGTCTGCCATTTTGAAGCAATAACAAAATGTGCTAAATTGGTACCACTCGAAGCAGTTTTTACCCATTTTTACCCATACTATTACTATTCGCTCGTCTAACAACGCATATATGGCGTTTCCCTAGTATATGTAAAGGTACCGGAAAGTGGAGGCGCCTGAAGAGCATACTGGACAAAATTCGACTCGGTTGTGTGACATGTGGTTTTAAAACCACATTTACACCATCCATTCATAGTATAACCCAAGCCCATGTCACACAGCCGAATCAACTTTATTCCAGTATACGCTCTTCACCGCCCCCCCCTCCCCCCCCCCATAAAGTGGTCGATCAAGTCACATTAAAATGGATCCTCAAGAAAATTTACATGCATTTGTGTCAGATTTTCGATGTTTTTTTTTTTATATAAAACCGGAACTTGATACAAAATCATTATTCTTCAGTTTAGTCTATGAATGAAGATAGGATCATTTGTACGGGGCACCAAAATTATTTTATATTCAAAAACAATTAATTTCGACACCAGGATTGGGTTGTCTGTGACTAAACTGTGAAAAAAAATGTGAAAGAATACCAGTTTTATACAATAATTAATGCATTTATTTTGTATACTATATATACTATATAGTTTAGTGTATGCATCATCTGCCTGACCTTTATGCCCATCGTTATTAAACGAAGAATCGATTAATATCCAACCACAAAATCTTTTCGTGATTTGTCCGAACCAAAACTTATTCTACCACACAGTTTGTTTATTCACGTCCATTAATATACCTGATTGATTATATCATGTTGACTCAGGTACACTAATACACCCAATCTAGACTACAAAATTCAAGATCCTTTTTTTCTATTCCATTATATATTACATTAGCCGGCTATTGATTGAATTCGGCCCAAAGGTGGGTTTTGTTACCTTTAATTGAACTAGTTTTTTTCTGTTATGAAATTTGTTTGGATTCATGTTATGAAGAATAATTAATTGTCTGTCGTCCGGCCTGGTTTCGATAACCCAGCAGGTGGAAGGTAGGCGGAATAGCCATCCAGGCTGTCTTTTAACACATGCTGTCGTCGCAGCCTAATCAACTGTAATTACTAGCGCTGAACAGCGATGTTCGGAACGGTAAGGTGGGGATAAATCAGGGAAAACAAACGATCCCTATAGCGCTGATTTATTGTAGCCTTGGCATTTAAACACGGCTCTGGGGAGTCTCAGTCGGCTCGAACTGGCTGGATTTTAAAGGAACATGCTCTGAAGAGATGTCTAGGGCAGTGTCAAGATATCTTGCGCCCCTGGGCCCAAAAATATTTCGCCCTTTAGCCCCCTTCCACCCAACATTTCCCACCCCACCTATACATAGATTCGATAAGTATTTTTTTATCATTGTTTTTCAAGGGGGGGTGTGCACGGTGCTTACACAAATCGAGAAATTTATCTCTACTATTTATCACCATTTAAAAACCAGTGTAATTGAATAAAAAGTTCATATCACTAAGATAGTTTTATGCTCTTTAATTAATATGACATTTTATTTTTGTGAATTCAACCAGTTTTGAGGTAATACGTCAATGAATTTAATCACATTCTTTTTATTCATTGACGTATTATCTAAAAACTGATTGAATTTACTGAAATAGAATGTCATATTAATTAAAGAGCATACAATTATCATTTATCTTGGAAATGTGAACTTTTTATTCAGTTACACTGGTTCGTGAACATGGAAAAAAATTAGTGAAGGTGAATTTCTCCATTTTTATGAGCGTAGTTCATGAACCCCATTTTTTTTCAAATCCAGGCGTCAACATCTCACAATACGAATGTATATAATATCAAATTCAGTTATTTTTAGATAAATACAACATCAAATTCTATTTTAAATTCAAGTTAATATCAAATTCACTTTTTTTTTAAATGAATAAAAAATTAATTTCTATTTTAAATTCAAGTTGCATAATGTTTTAGTAAATCATCATATATATACTCTGAAGAGGAACCGTTCCGGTACAAATAAACCCCTAATTACATATCATTACATACACAGACCTAATAGCCAATTCAGACAGTTTATTTAGAGGGTGGACCGGCGTAGAGGAGATTTACACCCATGTTAGTGTTAATCGAACTCACGCCCCCCGGAATCGCACTCCGACGGTTTCTCACAGACCTCTAGGTGCCACCTGCGTACATGTATCCACGAGATAAGGTTCCGAGCGACCGTCCCTCCTATCACACAGCACTAGCGCGCGGGTGGTTTACACCTTTCGTGGATACAACTACAAGTGCGAAAGAAGAAGTGCCGGTAACTAGATTAGATTGGAGAGAGACAGAGAATGTTAAAGAAAATAGAAGAAAGACAATGTAGAGTGTAGAACTAAAAGATGTGAACATTTCCAATATGGCGCGTAGCTGTCAACAGCTGTGCTAGTTTCATCAAAAACATGTTTAAAACATATTTTTGTATGTAAATAATACTTTTTCTAGGTTCTCTTTTCTTGTCACTTTTTAGTTACGTCACTATAATTACTCATAATGGATTGATTGGTTGATTTTTTTACTCTCCACAGTATTGTCATTTACAAGAATGAAAATATATGGCAAGTCAAATTACAATAAAGATGTCTATAAATATAGGCCTATATACAAATATATATAATATATATATAATATATATATATATATATATATATATATATATATATATATATATATATATATATATAGGCCTACACACATTTTTATAAGAAAACTTCTTGGACATGATCCAAAATATCGAGATTTTTAGGATGTTATAGTCATGTCATAAAGGATACGCCTCGACCGGGACTCGAACCCGGGACCTTCTGTTTGCCGGTCAGAAACTCTCCCAACTGAGCTACTGAGGTATTACTTCGATATATATATATATATATAGAGACCCTACATATAGGCCTATGCATAATTATTATATTATATTATAAAATCATTCAGTCGGTCGACAACCTTCATCTCTCGTGGAAACAGGTGTGTATATATTTGTAATATCTTCGTGGTCTCAACTATAGATTTGCCAGTAGAGTCTTGAAACTGTTGAGTTATTCCAGAGGTTGTCAGTGAAGATATTCATACTTCAAAGGAATATGCTACATGCTGGCTGCGACGCGTCGAGGGACGGTGTGACGGGGGCGGGAGGCAAGGGGGTGGTGATGAACCGCCGCGACGCACTTTCACATGCTGACGGCGTCCGCATTTGCGTGTGCGTTCTTTGAATAGCTAAAGCTAACCCCTATCCGGCAGTAATGTAGAACGGCACATAGGAAGAAAAAGGATGCGGAGTTTTTAAGTCGAAAGTGCCAACATTCCTTTCGAAAAACTGGCTCTTCATCGAATTCGTAAATATTTTACGTTGTGAAAAATGGATTATGTGGGATATTTCCGATTCTGTCGATATAAAAATGAAATTTCACGTTCCACGGAGAGTGATGATAAATAATTTAAAATATAGAATGTAGAAAAATGCTGTAGGTATAAGTTTTGAGACACAATCGGTTGTAGGCCTACCTTTTTTGAGGAAAACCATTCCGATCGAAATGTTATGTTTGAAAACTCAGTGAGAATAACCCAGTAGGGAAAATTTAAAAATAATATTTTCTCCGAATGAATCCAAATTTTCACGGAATTTGAGTATGACAATGTTCGGTATTATAAGAACGGAACAGTAAACCCCCCTAATCGGTTTCTGTTTCCGTACTTGCACTATACTTTTTATAACATATTACTTAATACGAGGATTTTAGCTATCGTACTGATGGGTAGGCAACAGCGTTTCCCAGCTGCTTTGCAACAATGTGAAAAAAAGGGAAAAAAAGAAAAA
This sequence comes from Brachyptera putata, assembly GCA_907164805.1. Lineage (NCBI taxonomy): Eukaryota > Metazoa > Arthropoda > Insecta > Plecoptera > Taeniopterygidae > Brachyptera > Brachyptera putata. The sequence continues at coordinate 23,173,171 of OU015465.1, forward strand.
AATTGAATACAAAAATGTGCTGTCATCGCGTTACAAATTACACTACTCTCTTATACATTGCTCTTCGCATTGTAAACAAATACGTGTGCGGTACTAATAAAAATAACGTTAATTATTGTTAGTAAAATTCAAATCATGAACTTGAATTTCTCTGTGAAAAAGGTGGAAAAGAATTTATTCAATAAAGTGTACATTTCTAGTGTATGAAAAGAGAAAATATGTAAAATTCTTCACAAATAATGAATAATAAAACCACTTTACTTTTCTCCTGGTCAGAATGTCCGCAATCACTTTACCTGTTGAACGTATACTCATCATTAAGTGTTATTTGCTTACACTCTCAGGTTAATTGTATACACACATAATATTTATCTACGTGCCAGCCTCAACTCAATCAGTGTTACTTACGCCCCAGGCGGAGTACTGACAAACTATCCACATCATCATTTATCAAAAACTGTGAAAAAACAATCAGTCAGCCTTTTATTTATCAATTTTTATTTATATTTGATAAACGACGCACTGTACTGACGACTACAATCTATTGGCGTTAGTGAATTGTATATAAAATGATAGGATGATGAGATGAAAGGTTATTTTATTAGGTGTTTTTGGATAGTGGGAGTGAGTCGATCTTGGTCTGTTAGGGAATCATCCCAGTGAACGATCGAGGAAACTAAGAAAACCTCTGTCAGGATGGTCGACCATGGCGGGAACCGAACCCCGGTCTCCTGAATGACGGTTCAGTGTGCCATTCAATCGTCTTTCATCAAATCATATGCGATAATCAAAATTAGTTTAGCACATTACTGAGATGTCTAGTCGAGTAGCTATCACGCTGAACCGTCATTCAGGAGACCGGGATTCGATTCCCGATATAGTCGACCATCCTGACAGAGGTTTATCGTGGTTTCCCTTGGTTTGAGAGAAGAAGACGATCGAACAGAACTTTCATCTTTCGTGGATACACGTTTATATACGTTGGTCTACCGGTCATCAACCAATAGTTTTACCAGACAAGCAATGGCTGGTTTATAGCTTATACACACAATAGATGACAGTTCCGAGCGACCGTCCCCCCTATCCCACACCATTAGCGCCCGGGTGGTTCAAGCCTTCATCTATCGTCAGTACAACTATATACTTGTAACCACAATAGATAACAGTTCCGATCGGCTGTTCCCTCTATCCCACACCATTAGCGTCCGGTTGGTTCAAGCCTTCATCTCTTGCCAGTACTTGTAACCACGATAGATGACGATTCCTATTGACCGTCCCCCCTATCCCACACCACTAGCGCCCGGGTGTTTCGCTCCTCCATCTTGTTCCAGCAAGGATATAATGGAGCGAGGGAGCAGTTGTGTGTTTTGTACAGAGAAACAGGTTCTGTGAGGTAATAAGGCATGCACGATAGCACGCAATTGTTCTGTATTCCGAGCTCGGTCAGATATGCTCCGGTTGTTACAGACGAGGTTCGGATGCTGTTAACTAAATCTCCTATAGTTGAAGTTTCATGATGTTCTGACACCGTTGTGTTATAGTTCGGGTCGGTATCGCCCTTGTGGTGCCCAGATCGAATGATCATACTTTTCGTCGTTAGTTGTGGAACAATTAATTTCGTGAAACTAGCACGCTTTCACAATTACTTACGATTCCCGCCATGGTGGACCATCCTGACAGAGATTTTTCATGGTTTACCTTTTTTATCAGGTTGATACTGGGATGGTTCCTCATAACAACAGGCCATCTTTCGTATAGTCATATCTTTCATGTCTTTCGTACAGTCACAAATTTCAAGACTCGACGATTATACCACAAATTGACAGGATATTGTACTGTTTGATCGATCGACATCTTCCAGCTAACCCAGCTGTCGGGAGTCAACTCAGTCAAGTTAACTTTAAGGATAAGAATAATCTGATTCACGCTATAATTTGTATTTCAATCAACATGCAAAACTGAAAAATCCAACAGTTCAGCCTCAAGTTTCCTAGCTCTGGACCCCTATTCCTGAGATAAATGAGATGTGAAAAAAGAAAAAAAAGTGACAAAACGAGTATCTCACATGAAATATGAGATGAAATATGTCATTATTATATGAGATAGTTTCCTGAGATAAATGAGATATGAACAAATTAAAAATGAGTGAGAAAACGAGTATCTCACATAAAATATGAGATGAAATAATATGTCTTTATTATATGAGATAGTTTTCTCACTGATTTTTCTCACATCTCATTTATTTCAGGAATAGGGGTCCTGGAGAGAGTCCGCATTAGGAATGAGCAAGAGTTGCGTATCCATACAGCTACCTATAATCCAGGATTATAAGGAGAGCATCTAGCCAAACGGCCCCCGACCTGCTAGTGTTATAACCTTGGAATATGTCATAGAATCGCGAAAAACTCGTCTGGAAGCTTGTAGCCATTTTCTATTATTTTTTCCCATTTTTTTTCTAGATGACTTTCAATTTATTTTGTTATTATGATGGCACAGCGAATGTCGAGTCTGCTGGTTTTTCTTGATGCAGTTGTTTAGTTCGCTGTGGCTGAGTGAAGTCGAGAGCTTTCGTGTGGTAGGATTTAAAATAGGAAAACGCAACATACGTATGCGTTGGGAGATGAGCGAGATTTATTTGTATGAAATGCCTTGATTTCGAAACTATTATGTCTATAGTCACTCACTTCCTCTGTTATGCAGTTCTAATTAATTGTTACATTAAATTTAGTCCCATTTTTTAAATATATTATAAATGTTTTTTTCTTAGAAACGCCCGATCCAAGTAACTTCCAACTTTATACATCTTATTAGAAGTCAATTCTACCATCCTTGAAACTAAAATTTTATTCAGGTTAAATTGAAAAAATGCATATTTCTCTCCCAATTCTATTCTTACGGAGAGTTGATAAACTCTCCAGTTTTTCCCGAAAAAAAAATGTCAAACCGATTTAATTAAAACATGTTTGAGATCCATTCTAATATGATAACAAACACTGTCTGTAGAAATAGTCGCAAGCCGATTAATTACATCAACTTTGTCTAGCCTGTCTAGCCACGCGTACGGAAAAAATATACAAATAAAACCGACAATTATAAAAACACACCCATTTTTTTCCATTATATATACTATAATTTTTTTTCATTAACATCGAAACTTGATACAAAATCATTCCTCCCCAATTATGGCTATATGATCGTTTGGACGGGACACCACAAGGGCGATCTTACCACCCCATTCCAATCATTTTAAAACAATCAAGTTCAACACCAGGACTGCGCTGTCTGTGACCATACTTTTCCCCCACTATAAATAACTAATGGAATATCCGCTACGTTCATATAATTATTATGCACCGTCCATTCGTATACATGTGCGAACATGTTTTTTCTTCGCGTTGTATGCCGGCTGCAAGAAGAACTTGTTTGCCGGAACTAATTAAGATGGATAAATATTACGAAAAGTGATGAAGAATTTAATATTGGGATTCTCTCGAGAGTCAAGAAACCTTCTCAAACGTATTTGCTTTGAAAATTTATTAGACTTCATCTTCCCCCCTCTCCCCCCTCCCCCCTCCCACACTTTTATTATTAGTGAGAAGAGTTTGGTCGAAGGATAAAGGGAGCTCGGACAAAAGGTTTGTTTGGGTGAGGCACGCATTCTTTCACGGCATCCCACGAATGACCAATCTATCAAAAATCAAAGAGTTATGATTTTCTTTTATTTTTGGAACAATGTATTTTGTGGTGTGGTTTGGGAGTAGATTGGGAGGGGTCTGATCAATCTATTTATTGGTTTAGTCACATCGGTGGTGTTCCTTCTTAGTTCAACCCCCCCCCCCCCCCCCCCGTCCCCCCTCTTCCCCCCTCTTCCCTTATACACCCTGAAGTTCTGTAGAAGGTAAACTCCATTCAAGGGTAACATTATATAGACTATGAACATTTAATTGTCGTATTAAATAAACGATATACCGTTTTTATATTTCTTTTAACGACGCACTGTAACGGATAACTACGATCTATTGGCGTCGGTGGATGATATATGAGAAGATGAGACGAAAGGTTATTTTATTAGGTGTTTTTGGATAGTGCGAAGGTGTCCGCAGGGTTTACGTTTAGAAATGCAAGTATGAAAGTCAGAAGCGTTTAGAATCTTTCAAATTTCGACTTATATTATATGATAATATTCGAGCTTTTTACTCACCTTTATTCTATTTTATTGTGAGTTATATTGATAAACTTTATAACTTCTGTTAATGGAAAGAAGTGAAGATCAATGAGGAAGATATCAACAACCGTGTGTTTGGTCTACTCTTAATACTAATGCTGGTAGGCCTATGTCCGGATATATCATAAAAATGTTTTATTTGAATAAAGTATTCCGGACTTTTAGAAACTGAAAGACTTTCATCTGTGACAAAAAAGTTTGTTCAAAGACAGACCGGTGTCAAAGTTTAATTGTTTTTCATTTTAAATAGTTTATAGTAGTTATTCATATTGGTGACAGGTCTTCCTCGAAGGCTTCAAACAACCAAGAGGTGCCGCTTCAAACGGTCTTACTAACTCATCCTTATCCTTAATTTAGGAACAATGATTGTATATCAATATTTGGATGTTTATAAAATACATAGGTATACAACCGTCTTTGACTATATATTATGTAATTTCCATAGTTTTTCACTCAGTCTTAGTCAGTATAGACGACCTTTTTTGATCGATACCCCTTATAAAAAGTCTAGACTCAGGGTACTTCTGGATGGAGTGTCGAGTCCTCGTCCACCCTATACCGAACAAGGTAGAAGATTTTCCAATTTCATTGTGCAGACAGTCAAGATAATTGTGTGAGTTACTATAATGTTATTCTCATACCGAGCCTTCCACCGCCCTCCGAAAACGTAAACGAATTCCTTTGTGAATTATTTTTTTTGTTTTAATTAAATATGTTGTTTTATTTTTTCGTTGTAAATGTATAGTCATTGTTTAACATTGAAGATCGCACGACAATAATAGAAATAGATGAGCCTCTGGACATTTTACCGCCGTAGATAAAACAAAGCGTGTATTTTATTGTCATAATTATATACAGTAGGGTTTTATATGATTTTATCCATGGAAGAAGAAGGTTCCGAACGACCGTCCCCCCTATTACTCAACGTTAGCGTTATGATGTTCCGTGTATTCATCTTTCGTGGATACAACTATATTTACGAAGTTGATAATTGAAATTATATGTTTCTTATAATAATGTTATTACTGAGACTAATTGAAATGTAATTACTCGTTGGTTCACGTTTA